>VXBU01008884.1:51263-215099 GCA_013400315.1 Bombycilla garrulus
CAGGTGAGGGGGAGCGACGGGGTGCGGGGCGATGCGGAGGGGGCGGCTCCGGTTCGGCGCGGCGGGAGCTGTCAGGGGCCGGGCGCTGACGGCCGCTCTCCCCGCAGGCGGCGCGGGGCGGCTGCGAGGGCCATGGAGCGGCGGCGGGGCTGCAGCAGCAACAACGTCTGCCCTTCTCCATCCATGTGGACGAGCCCGAAGGGGAGCGGGAGCCGCGGCGGCAGCGGGGCGTCCCGGCGGAGCAGAAGGAGGAGGCGGCGCTGGGGCTGCGTGCGGCCGTGTGTGCCGTGGGGGAGCGGCGGCCCCTGGCCCCCCTGGGCAACGCCATGGAGCTGAGCTTCGGTACGTGACACCCCGGCCCCGCTCCGCCGTGCGGGCCGCGTCCCACCTGCTCCCCGCAGGGCCCTGCCCCCGGGGAGCGCGGAGGAGCTCTCCCGGGGAAGGATTTCCAGAGCCAGCTCGAGGGCTGTGGTTTGGAACACGGGCTGGTTTGGTTCCTGTGAGCCTGCCACCAGGATGCCATAGCTCTTCAATGCAGCCGAGCCTCTGTGTTCTGATCCCGTGCTATTTTAGGCCTTTTGTACTTTATGACTTATAGCTATCAGCACCACATGAGAGAACCCAGATTACAAAAAAGATCAACCCATAAAGCCTCGCCCTTTGCTACCATTACAGGGTTAGAAGGCGACTTTACCCAGGTAGATCCCAATATGTAGAAGGTTTTTCACCCAGGTAGTGATTACAAGTGTTTTGAGCTCTTCCCAGTATGTGAAAAAAGGTAACTGCCAGATCCATCTTCTATAGCACATGTCTGAATATCTGAGGGCTGATTTTCCTGTGATCCACTCCTGCAGGCCACAAAAAGCTCTGGGCAGCCCTGCCCTACTTTAAACCGCAGCCTAAGTTTACAGGATCCACATCTATGTAACAAGGTAACACAGGGTGCACTACATAATTGCAAGAGAGTTTTCCAGCTCTTTATTCTTAGCGGGGAGAAAAGGGAAGGGGAAACTTCTCTGTTGCCATAACATTTGACTTCCGTGGAGCCTCCTCAGCTCCCAGTCCAGCTGAGTGAGCCTGCACGAGTTTCCCTGTGCTGTGATGGAGTGATGTGATGGTGCCCATTTTAACATGGCTGTTATCCTCTGCTTAGATTCTCCAAGTATTATGGACATTTCACTAACCTCAGAAACAGAAGAGAAAGCACCAAATGTTAATAATGTGCCAGACTATATCAGCGAAATCCATACATACCTGAGGGAAATGGAGGTGAGCTGCTGTCCCTTTTCTTATTTGCATGCAGCCCATTGGGAAAGAGTTTGTGGCGGAGAAATGTATTTGAACATGAATTACCAGGACAGTGACTAAATTAGAACTTGCTAGAAAGGGAGAAATAAGAGCACGGGACTGGTTTATTGTGATAAAGTTGATTGTGCCATGCACAAGCTGGAAAGCAAGATTACAGAAATATAACCTACTGATTCTGAACTCACCACTGTTTACTTCTGATTTGTTAAACTGTGATAAATGAACTTTAAACAGTTGCTTCCCTACCAGCACATGTTCCAACCTCAACTTTTTCTGTCATCTAAACCTACAGGTGAAATGCAAGCCCAAAATAGGTTATATGAAGAAGCAACCTGATATCACAAACAGCATGCGGGCAATTCTTGTGGACTGGCTGGTGGAAGTTGGAGAAGAATACAAATTACAGAACGAAACCCTGCACTTAGCTGTAAATTACATTGATAGGTTTCTTTCTTCCATGTCTGTTTTGAGAGGAAAACTTCAGCTTGTGGGTACTGCAGCTATGCTGCTTGCATCGTAAGTGAAATTGCTTCATTTCAAGTTCTACCTGCTGATTTCATGCAGATGAAAATCTTGTGACTGTTCTGTTGCTTAGAGCAGGACTGACTTGGGAGGGCTTCACACTCAGATAAAAATCAGGAGTTATCCACCTAAAAGCTCGTTATCTTTGGAATTTGCCACTAAAGTGAGTTATTTCCAGCTGCTGTAGCCAGCATCTAAACAGTATTTGAGGGAATATGCATAAGGTATATGAGAAGCAAGTTATGTTTCCCCCAGCTACTAATATAGTGGGTTATTCTGCAGTTTCAGTGACTCCAAGTCCCAAATTCCTTAGTCCTAATTATCTGGCTGTTGTAGCTCTCTAATTTCAAACCCTGCTGATTCAAGAGCTACTGAACCAACTGCAGCAAACTTTTTTTTGGCATCAGTGCCCGGCTCCTTTCCAAGTCAGAATTTAAATGAGCATTTCCTTAAATGCTGGTGGTTTTCTAGGACTCAATTATTTACTTGTGAACATTTTTCTTGGCAGAAAGTTTGAAGAGATCTACCCTCCTGAAGTAGCTGAATTTGTCTACATCACAGATGACACCTACACCAAGAAGCAGGTCCTAAGGATGGAGCACTTAATTCTGAAGGTTCTGTCATTTGACTTGGCAGCTCCAACAATCAACCAGTTCCTCACCCAGTACTTCCTACATCAGCAGACAGATGTTAAAGTGGAGAGCCTGTCAATGGTAAGTAAGAATTTCTAGCTCAGCCCCTGTAATTAGAGAGTTTTATTGCAGATATTTATTGCAAGTATGTGTATATGTAGACATAGATATATCTTATGAATTGTGCTCCTCCAGAAGTGGTGCTCCACTGCTGGAAACTGACACTCTTGTTGCCACTTTCTGTTTGGGATACTCCATTCTTATCAGAGGCTGGCACTTGGCCTTGCTCAAGCATGCACCCTTACTCAGAGCAGGCAGAGATTAATGAACTTTAAATTGGGGCTTGTTGCGCTGCTAGATAGATGTTTCCCTCCCTCTCATCTACAGTTCCCACACGTACCCCCACACACACTTTGCCAAAAAGGGACTTGTGGTTTTGTTTTCCCCTTAACCAGCAGCAAGCTCTAAATCCAGAGGCTAATTTCTAGAGCAGAGCACAGATAACATTTCAGCTGAAGTTGTAGTAAATCCTAGCTATATGGTAGGTACCAGAGGTCCTAACTACAGGCCTTTGTCTCACTGTGCAAAGATCAGACCTGATGACACTGTTCCCTCTGGTTCTTATATATCCCTAAATATAAAATGTGCTGGGAAAGTGTGTGTTGGGAATGCTGTTTGACAGTAGCTAGCAGGAGATGCTTACAGAGAAAGTAACTGGAAACTAATTTCTGGGGACTCTTTCCTTGCAGTACCTGGGAGAGCTGAGTCTAATTGATGCTGACCCTTACCTGAAATACTTGCCATCAGTTATTGCTGCCGCAGCATTTCATCTGGCAGACTACACACTCACTGGACAAACCTGGGTATGTAGCACTCCAATGTGAGCCTTCGTGGGTGCCCTGTGTGTGTTCAATTTGTACACAGTTCTCAGTGCTGGCCAGGAACTGCAGCCCCTCTGTGCTCCCAGGCTGTTACTTAGGGATTGCTCCCTGTGACATTTGAAAAATGGGATGGGAGGGTAAGGTACATATGGTTCTACAGGAAGCTAAAAACACCACCACTGGTGATCAGCACAAGTAAACAGCAACATTCAAATGTCCCTCTCCCTTTTTTTCCCCTCAGCCTGAATCCCTGTGCAAAGTAACTGGCTACACCCTTGAAGACATCAAGCCATGCCTCATAGACCTACACAACACCTACCTCAAAGCAGCCCAGCACACACAACAGTCCATAAGGGAAAAGTACAAGAGTAGCAAGTGAGTATCTGTGGAGGTGTTAACATCTGAGTTGTCCAAGCACGTAACTGCCTGCCAGGCTACGGGTGTGGGATGTATCTTTTGAGTCTTCAGGCAGACTCAACTAACCAAATCCACCTCCTCAGTGAGATGGTGACAAGACTCCCTGGGATTTTTGCATGGTGATTTGTCCAGCACTATTTGGTGTTCTATTGCTGCTCGAACTGTCAAGTATAAACTGGAGGGATTTTCTTGACATTCTTGACATTAGGTGATACCTAATGTTCCTAAAAATCTGTGTGGGGAATGGTAGCCAGCAAGCCCCAGAATGTTTCCTGCCTGATGGGAAATGTGCTTTGCTGCAGTTATGCTGCTCTTTGTGACAAAGAGCACTTGAGCAAGATGACATCCTGCCTCTTTTGTTCCCTCTCTAGGTACCATGGAGTATCGCTCATTGACCCACCAGAAACACTAAACTTATTGTAATAATCAAGAGACTGATGTTTTTAAGAGATGTATATTACCAGGAAATGATGTACAGTTTTAAACATGGTTCAGGATTCTAGATATAATCACTCAGAATATGAATACAGGCTTTGATGACTTCAGTAATGAAGTTTAGTTTCATGTGGTTTTAATGTAAATCTTTTGTACATGCAATCTCACTGAGAGTTTTAGCTGTGTTTTTATCAAAATGTTCTCTTCAGGCACAGAATTAACCATGCAGGTCACGTGAGGTCTGAGACTGCTTATCTAATTATAGATGAAATGTTAATATTAGCAGTGCATTATTATTATGGTAGGGCTTTTTCTCCTCCTGGGTAAGAAAGACTTGGTCTCCACAGAGTAACAGTAGCATTTTTATAATGTCTAGTTTAAACTGAGACTTAGCATAGATCCAAAACATGCCTTCATGGCTACAAAACTGGAAGAAACTCTATGGCCACAAGGAGAACTTGCTGGAACCGACTCATGAGGCTCTCTAAGACGTGCCACTGTTGCTACATGACGTAGTGCCAGGTCTTCATAACGAGAAAGGCTGAATGCTCTGCTGCAGGGACTGCACAGTTAAAACCCCTGCACCCGTTCACACCTCACACTTCCACTATGCAGAAAATGGTCTTGCTGTTGGTATTTTCTAGTCCGAGTGTAAAACTGATACTGGTCTAAGCCCATGGAGTTCCCACTAGTGTGCTGGCTGTCCCGAACGTCCACTGATGCCTGCTGAGAAAATTAGTCCTCAGTCTGCTTGCCTTGTACCTCTTTAGGGGTGGCAGAGGGATTAAACTGCAGCGGGTGAACTGCTGCTCTGCGCCCCCAAGGGCAGAGAATGTCTTCTGGCTGCGTGCAGAGCAACAGGAATTCTGTACACCCCTCATGCTTGGGAGGAGCTCCTCTGTGGCACATGGAAAAAAAATGTGCCATGTTTTTCCTTAGTTCTGGAACTGTTACATGAGCAAACTGGCATTCAATCAGCATTAGATAAGTGGATGTTTACCTTCAGCCTGTGTAAATGGAGTGATGCTGCCCCGTACCCGCTGTTTGCATGTAAAGCAATGAGGGCATGGATGTCGGCTGACTTGAGCCATTTCCAGGTTGGCTAATAAACAGTTTTTGTATCTGATGCTAGTGGTCCTGCCAATAGCTTAAAATTACTGAGGGGTAGTGTCATCCTAAACCGGCATTCATTTCTGAAGCCTTTTGGCAAGGGCTGCCCTGTGAAACCTGTGCCTCTTTGACTTGAAGCTGAGTCAGCACTGTCTCTCTGGTTATCTGGGCACCCAGCAGTATGAACTCCTCACAGATATCCAACAGCTGTTAGGGTGTGGCCCATTTGAAATAACTTTTTTAAATCGTCATCTCTGTCAGGCTGAGCAGCAGGTGTTAAGGAGAAGGAATTTTATGTCTCACCTCAACAACTACTAAGTTACCTCTCTGCCTTGTGCTCCTGCCTGAACCTTCCCTGAACCACCTCAATTAGAAAACAAATGGAGTCGAGTGGTGGTCAAAAATCTGGTTGAAATATGCAGCAGGAATGGTCTTTTTGGCCAATCTGAGCTTTTTAGGATGCACTTGGACATTTATGCATGTTCTAATGGTCAGTGAAGAACCACATTCCATTGGCCAACAGCCTCTGTTTAAATGAATTTCAGTGGACTGCTGCTGAAATGCTAAAATGAATTTGGGACAGCCTGTACAGTTTATCATGTCTGGTGCTTGGGGTTGGAAACACTTTAACCTTGCAGAAGAAGGAGTTTATGTAGGGAGGAATGTGTTTTTCACTGTTTGTGACCTTGGAAGGGTAACTGGCAGCGCCGACTGCGAGCAATTACTTGAAGGTAATAGGCCACAGTGCTCTTCCTGGGAAACTGGCTTCTACTTTCCCCTTCCTTTCTGTGGTGTATTCCAAGACCACTGAGAAATATGAACATTGGAGGGGTAATTTAAAGGAAGCTTATGAAGTATTTTCTCCAGGAAAAGAGCAAGTAGCAGTACTTAGTGAAAAGACTTCCGTGGGTTTTAGTATTAATTTAGGGCCTATTCAAAGAGCTGTGCTGGAGTTTCAATGGAACTTGTTCTCTTACTGTTCCCATTGCACAGAAATTCTTCCACGCTCCCTGAGCTTTACCTTTACCATTACCAAAACAACTTTGTCTGCAGCCTAACAAAAAATCTTCAGTCAGGGGCTGGCATCTCTGTCCAGCATGATAATGTTCCTCCTTCCTCAGGTCAGCTCTTGCTTCTGCTATTAAGTGCTATCATTTTCCACCTTCTCATTTTCTGGAGTTTACATGGGAAAATCCCAGCTTTTGCTTCTAAGCTTAGAACAAAATATCCCAGGTTGTACTGTAATACTCTTAAGCCTATCCAGGTTAACTTCTAATCCTTTCCAACTAAAGGCTCTAAGGAATACAGGGATGTTATGCTGAAGATGAGTGAAACAGCAGTGCAAATAATACTGTTATTTTTTCTGAAGAAGTTTACAGTCTTGTGGTACTACCGAACTAAGAAGGAACTGCATCTTCATCCCTTTTTGTACTCAGGACAGTGACTCTGGGTTCAAAGAACTGACACTGAGAAAATGCACTGTTTAGCTCCTGGAGAAAAGAGGTTTTGTTGGTCCCTTCCTGAAAGAGCACAACTTGATTCAAGCTTTGCCTGGCTGGGAACAATTTTATATATATATGGTTTTGGTTTTTTTACTTAAGTTCTTTAGCTGATTTGGGGACCCTAAAATCTGCAACAGTAGCGTCTCTCCTGTTCATAGCTCATGTAACACTGAGGTCACCTGTAAAATAGCCCTGCTTCACTCTGTAAATATGTGTGTGTTTCCAGTATCACTCGTTTGCAAACAAAACGCCCAGATCAGGTATTTTGGAAACCTCCTTGTCGCTTTGTTTTGCCTGATCCCAAATTCAGAGAATAACTCTTTGCCTCTAGTTCAAGAAGCATTCCTGTCTGTTGCATGTAATATTTAATTAAACTTTTTAAGAAACTCCACTGCTGAAGTTCTGTGCTAGTTTGTTAAATCTATGCATTTCTGGCAATTTTTATACAAAGCAGTTTGAGTACAAGGTATCGTGTGGAGTAACGGGGGCAAGAATCACAGCACACTGACTTTCCCCTGTGAGGAAAGCTGAATCAGGTGAGTTTTTGCTGCAGCTGGATGCCAAACATAGTATTTCAATTACAGGCACTAGTTTTTATTTAAATCCGTGTACCATAGTTTTAACATACACGTAAAAGCAGAACCCGATACTAGGAGGGGAGGAAATAAAATTATCCACAAAAATAAGCTCAGTACTAATACACCAAAATCCATATTATACAGCATTCCTGCAGGAGGGATGATGGCTTTAACGAGAAGTTCTCTTCTTTCTTCTCCTTTTGTTAAATGCTTTCTTACTTGGATTTTCTTGTTTGGAGCTGGTCTGTGTTCTGTCAGCAAACAACAGTTTTACCAGAGAAACATATGGAATAGTTTTTCAAAATAACACAGGCTCATTATCCATAACTTGGCAACCTCCCACCACGCCTGGGCCAAGGTGTAAGTTAATCTTTTGAAAGTGCACTAACAACAAGGGTTTCCATGGATACAGCACCGAATGTCACTTTGTGGAGGTTAAAACTCAACATCAGCTCTGGTGTGGCACATAGAATCTCTGCAGCAGCTCTGAGGAGCCACTGACTGAGATTCACTTTTATGTTCTCACTCTTTCTGGAAGGACTAAAAAGCGTCAAATAGCAAAAACCACCTCAGACAGCTGCAGGCCAGCCAGGCTCTGGCCTCCCAGATTTTAACCTAGATTTAAACTTTCTTGCTCTCAGCTGTATCCATATTCCCTTTGATCAACTGAAATTTTTCTTGGCCTTGCCAAAATCCTGTCCTTCCTGGAAATGCTCTTTACAAACTCCTTTTCCCTCCTAATTCCACTTGCTGGTTACCTTGTTTTCCTCGGTAGTTGCTGTGGCTCGAGAATGACAACTTCTTCCTCCTCGCTGTCAGATAGTACAATGGGTTCATCTAAGAAACACAAATGCCCCCAAACCCAAACTGCTGATCAGTTTTCTACAAACAACCCCTGTAAATAATAACCACAGCATTTTTAAAGAAACATTCAGTGGGGCAACTGATTCATTTGGAGCCCTCCCTATACTACAGCAATCAAGTTTTCAAAAGAACTGTCCAGGTCAAGTGGAATTAGAACACGTGTGAAGTAGCTGCAACGGTTCTTTCTTCCTAAGGACCTTTCTCATTTTAATTCTGAACTGTTGATAAAGTGATACAGTAAGATCTGACATTAAGAAAAACAAATACTTACCACCCTTAGTTTCCCTCAGTGTACTTGTATCCTCAGTTTCCACTTTCTCACACTCCAAAGCAGCTGCTTCACTTTCACCTTCCTCTTCCACTGCTTCTTCCTTCTCAGATTCTTCAAGGTCTCCCCAGGAGCTTTCTACTCCTTCCCCGATTTGGGCTGTCCCAGGAGTGTGCAATACTGGATTGGTAAAACTTGCAGGAGTTAAGAAAAACCTTGGTGCCTACTGGTAAAATTCTTTGTATTCTGAGAGCAAACCAGGTGGTTTATGAGCTGGGCCAGGAGGATAGCCCTGAAGGGGAGTTCAGAGTGCCACTTCTCCAGTCACTGTAATAATCACAGTTCTAACCTCAGCTTTGCACTTTAGGCAAGGAATTAAAAGCAGACTGAACCACAACCAGGATGATGATGATGTTTCCTCTCAAGGTTATACGGCTATCTAAGCTATGAGGAACCTTAGATGTGAGTTTAGCCTGGTTTAACCCTCAGTAACACCCTGGAAAAGATACACTTCGGAAGGAGGGTCAGCTTTAGCAATGATTTCTCCAGCCTGCTCTTCCACGTTGTTGGTGTCCACAGCAGCACTCTCCATTTTGAAGGCAGTGATCCTTTGGTTGGGGATGGATTCTGCGAAGCCGAATCTCCCGCCTTCTTTCCTGGTCATTCAGCGACAGACATTATTTCAGGACAACCCAAGAAGTGCTTCCCTTTCCAAGTTCAAATATACAAATGCTTGCTATTTAGAAGAAATACAAATGAAGACAATCTGCTGCTGAAACCACAAGCTGAGATTAGTTTTTACTACATTTTTTTAAAACCCCCATTTCCATCCCTTCCCAAAACATTCACCTGGCTTTCTGGTCGTTTTCCAAGGCTTTCTGAATCAGTTCTGTTATTTCTGCCACCTTAACAGCTGTTATTTTACTGCATCTCAGAATCTGTTTGTTACACATACAAAAAGCAGCTTACAACCAGGAAAGCAGGAAGTTTTTAACTGAAACTGTGGTGCATCATAAGAATCACAAACATTTAGATCACAGGAATTACAAACACTTAAAATATGGCACCTTAGCATGAGGGACTGCATTCACTGAGACTTATGCAAGAAGTTAACAGCCTCCAGAGTGCAACTGGAAATAATTTGCAGGCATTTTCAGGCAAATCACAGGGAAAATAAAAAGATGTGTATCTGACCAAAAACTATGCATTTTCTACATCCCTTCTGCAGCATGGGAACAGCGCACAGTACTATGCTCTTCCACTAAGACCAAAAAATACATCTTTTCCAATAAAATCAGACAGTTAATTGATTTCTCAGCCTCCAAATGTAATGGTTATTTCCACACCAAGACTGCAGCACAGGAACCAGTTTATACGCCACAGAAGGACCGGTCAAGGCAAAGGTTTACCTGATCCTGCAGGAGCATGACCACTCCACTGGACTGGATGGTACAAATTTCATGGTGTTTATTCATAGCAATTACAAGGAGCCCATCCATGACCCGCTCCTCACGTTCAGTTGGATCCACCAACAAATAGGTCCTAGAATCAAGGTTTGAAATATGAGGCAACAGTAGAAACTCGAGGCATCTTACTACACTTGAACACAGTTGAACAAAGGAGTTGGTGTACACATTAATAACTATGGGTGTACAAGATTGATACCCCTTATATGGGTACATAAGACCTCAGAATCTTACCCTTGATGGAAGAAGGCAAAACTGACACAAATGGGCATGTGGTGGATGCTCAAGGGGACGGGATCACGTTCCTCAGGAGTGTACTTTGAAAGGAATTGGCCCAAAACACAGTTATTTATGAAACTTGTTTGAGTTTAAAATGACAAAGAAATTTAAGGGGATTTAAAAAATCCCCCAAACTTACCACAGTTACTTCCTCTCCTTGCACAGACACATCTGGTCTGCGGAAATGACACAGAGCCACAATCCCTGCTATGCTGGCAGCATCAGTGATATTGCCATCATGGTTTAACAGGTGCATGTCCAGCCGAATTTGCCAAACCTGAGAAGAATGCAAAGAATACAAATGCTTGATTCTACAGAAGTTACCCTTTTTTTTTTTTTTTTAAACCAGAAAAAGAACCAGCATATATTCCTTAGGTCTCTGATTAAGACGACCAGAGATCTTGGTGTATTTCAAGATATCTACCATGCCAGATTTAATTTTGACAAAATATGTAGCACTTCAGTACAATTTAAACATCATTCTGGAGAGTCCCAGCTACGTCAGAAAGCCTGTGCAGACGTCCAAGTTAAAAATACCTCTCAAATCAGACAAGTGGATCTTTACACTAACCCAAAACCAGTACTTCTACTATCCAACACAAGACAGAGACCAACTTAAAGATGGACTGTGTACATCTTTTACCAGGAAATAGGAGGTTTTCCTACCTTTTCTCCTGCAACAACGCAGAGAGATTCCGTGTCAATGCATTTGGAATCTCTGAGGCATCGCTCCAGTAGCCTGTTCAGTGACACCAGTAACTCGGACTGTCTGTTGTAACAAAATTAACCAAAACTTAATATGATTATAGTGGCTTTTCTGCCATCCCTGTTTAGTCCTTTTAAGGCATTCATTACCTGCCAGGCTCCAACCCAGGTGCAGCCATGGGTGAGAGCTCCAGATTAAAGAAGAGCACACCTTCCGTGGGCCGACTGGGCTTAGGGGGAACGAGTTCACACGAGACCTGTGCAAGAACCCTGCCAAGGCAAATAAAGCACCAAGTCACAGAATGTACCAGGGAAAATCTAAAAACAAAACACATCCTTGGGGAAAAAAGTATGTGGCTAGGGTTTTAGTTTGTAATTCTCACTCCTGTGAGAATTCTCACTCCAGGTTCAACGCCTGTCATATTATTTAAACTTTGGTCAACAACTGGAAGAACCAAATGTAAGAACTAGAACATACTCTTGCCTTTTAAGACTAAAAATTGACTCGAACACATGAGAAACTGTAATGAAATATTTATGTAAGTGCATATATTTCACTTTTACGTAGGCAAAAAAGGGTTGTTTGGTTAGTGGAAGAATGCAACATGCGAGATCAGAAAGTAAAGTGATGAAAACTTGGGAACAATTTTGCATTTTATAAATTACTTGTAGCTATAATCATCACGGAAACCCCATCCCTTTTCTGCTACCTTCCTTTCCATCTTCTCCTCTTTCCTCATACCCTTGAATTACGACGACTTTAGGGCTTGAAAGGTTAAGATCTGTTTACAGAGATCTCTGCAGGCTTGGGAACCTCAAGCTCCGTTTAACCTGGGGCCCGCGGACAGGTCCCCGCGCCCACCTGGTCCTGCCCAGCTCCACGATGCAGCAGCCGCGGTCGGCGCCGAAGGAGATGCGGATGTTCCGGTAGTCGTAGCATTGCCTCCCGTCCAGGCGCTGCGGGAATAACCCGGACACGGACACACACACACACACGGAGGGGTCAGTGCGCCATGCCCGGCACACCACGCGAGCGCGGGGGAGGACGGACGGATTCCCGGGACACACGCTCCCCGGGCGGCGGGGAAGGGATGGAGAAAGGGGCAGGGCAGGGGGCCGCTGTCGCGCACCTTCTTCTCCCGGATGGCGCGCAGGAGGAAGCGCCGCTCGCAGTTGGAGAGCGGCGTCGCCTTCATGGCCGCGCCGGGGGGGGCGGCGCGCGCGGATGATGGGCCGGGGGAGAGCGCGCGCGTCATCGCCGCGCGCCGCGCGTGCCCAGCCCGCACGCGCCCCCTCGGTGAGGGCTCTGCCCTTCCGTGCCCGAACACGCTCCGTTTGGAAAAACCTTTTCCTGGTGTCCAAGCTAAAAGCGCCCCGGCTCGGCTTCATGGTGTTTCCTCGAGTCCTGTCCCTGGACGCCACGGTGCAGAGATCGGCACCTGCCCCTGCGCTCCCTCTTCCGAGGGTGGTGACGTCTCCCCTCAGTCTCCTCCAGTTGGCAGACCGAGTGCCCTCAGCCGCCCCTCACTCGGCTTTCCCTCCAGACCCTTTCAGCATCCTCGTACTCTCCAACAGCTCACTGTCTTTTCCATATTGTGATGCCCAAAACTGCACGCAGCACCCGAGGAGAAGCCGCACCAGTGCAGGGTGTGCACCTCAGCCATGAGGCGGCACCTAAGGGACAGAGGCCGGAGTGCCAGTCGTCGGGAAAGCCATCTGGAACTGGAAAAAAAAAAAAATCCCACAAAACATGCATGCCAGACATTTCGAGTGGTTAACACTTGTGATCCCCAGCCCTCAAGGTGCGGATGCCCTGCAGCCCTCAGGAAACAGCCGGGCTGGTATCGCGAACACGGCGGTCAGTGCTGCAGGCAAAAATGCAGCCAAGACATCCAGTCTGCCAGAAGAACATCCCTCCCTGCTGTTCTGAAATGTTGCCTGTAAGTAAAAAGGCCTTTACAAGTGGCTTTTATGCTCAGTTTGAGCTAAAACAAGAAAATCTATTATCGTCCCACCAGCATTAAACCCCAGACGCTGGCATTTCCCACACTAAAGTGTTGAAATATCTCAGTTATGTTGCCTTTTCAAACTTTGTTAAAACACTACAGTTCTAGTACAAACTAAGATGTAAATCGTGTTTCTGAAATTCACAAGTTTGTCCTAGTGATAACAAGTGCTGCCTGATTTTCCCATGCTGGTTTTAGATTTTCAGTTTAGGACAAATGAATATCATCACAAATATTCGGTGTAAGACAATATTGATAAGATTATAGAAAGACACTCCTTCTCCAAGGATAAAAATAAGCAAATAGCCCTCGGAGTTTTACTGGCAATCTTTATGTGGAAATTCTGTCTGATTTTACTTTTTTGTTGTGTGAGTTTAGTGACAGTAATCATTGGTGAAGGTTTGGGGTTAAATTCTCTAATTCTTCAGTTTACTAACAGGAAATTTGGAAGGGTTTTTATTTTTTGTGGGAGTTATCCAATTTATCATCATAAATTATATAAAAATGGTAATTTCAGCATATGTTGACATTTCTGCTTGAGGTGGAGTGGGAAAAATTCCTGTTCCTGCTCTCTCAGTGAACTGTTAGGTGCCTCGATCGATCAGGCTGGTGGGAAAGCACCCTTTTCAAAACAGAGAAGGTGGTGGTGATGGTGAATTTCAGGGGGAGTTGGATGCAATTACAGAGGAAATAAGTCATGTATTGGGGCTGGAAATCAGCTGTGTCCCCTTTGATCCCTGCCATCTTCTTCACACAAAGGCTACTTTGCAGCTTTTGTGCTTGCACATGTGCTAGGAAGGATGAAGAATTTAATGGACAAATCAAGGAGTCATAAAACCACAGCACTGAAAATCTGTAGGAGAATGATACATAGAAAATAAGGTCACTATAAATGGTTGATGAAATAGAAGCTGAGTAATTTCTGTGTTTCTGAACAGTGAAAGGCAGGGTTACAGTGGTAATGAAATAATGGAAATACTCTGGGAGTGCAGGAGGAGTGAGTGTCACACCCTGCAGAGTGAATAAATGAGTGAATAAATCACAGGCACTTAGGCTAAAGCAGGAGTTTTTAGAAGGAAGATGCTGATGATCTACTGTGCCCACATGGAAGCATTTCTTCACTTGAGCTGAATGCTCTGTGGGCTGAAATGCTTGAATTGGATTATTTTACTGAACCGAGCCTGGAGGGGAAATCACATTTGAGGACTGGAGAAGAAAACCAAACTGCATCAGAATCTCAGCATCTTGACAGCAAGCTGCCAGCATTTTTTATGGCCTAATCAAAATAAATAAGAAATTGACCTTGTCTTTTCATGGCAGCCTTAACTGCAGCATGCCTTTGCTGTTTGGCTGCAAGTCCTGCTCATTTGCACATCCATGCATGACATGAGGTATGCAGTATTCCAGCTGATAAGGTCATTTGGGAAGAAAGGCTCTGCCTAGATGTAATAATGTAATTTATAATTTGTTTTTATGAAGAACAGTTCCACAGCGGGGGTGGAAGGCTGGGCAATTCTTGCAAGCAGGGCTGCTGGCAGAAGTGAGGCATGAACAGTACCTCCTGCTGAGATGAGGAACAGGATATTCTGGCCAGGATCCAGGGAAGCACTCAAACAAGCTCTTTATCTGAAGCACAGATAAGCACCTTTGTCCCTTACATATTAGAAGTAATGTATCACAGCTTCCAAGGCTAAAATTTAGGAAAGGAGTTGCCTGCTATATATGCTCAAATTAGTTTGCAAAGGACCCAGAAACTGCCAGAAAATCATCTAAACACCAGCTTGGGCCAAGCTGGTAATAACATCTTCATATGCTTGCTTGATCATCTTCCATAGGCTAGATTTCAGAGTAAACCCCAAAATATTCTTGCTGTTTCCACCTGTACTTAGCCTTCATATTATCTCTTGGGGTTTACTGCTCTTGTGAAAGAAGTTTTTTTCTCCAAAGAGCAAATTCTCTTTGCCAGAAATTCTGATCCAGTAGACAGTGTTGCATTGAACACTTCCCAGCTCTCAGCAATCTCTTTGGGAAAATGGGAAGTGTTTCCAAGGGTGAATGGCAGGCAAGCGACAAAGTCAGAGGAAAAGAAGCTACACCCCTCCTTTTATTGTCTGCACACCCTGCAATTTTCCTGTCTCCAGGCAAACTGTTTCCGTTATTTCTATGGATTCAAGTGAAACCAATTGCTGAGTTAAGTGTCATGCTAAGCCAGAATTGTTACAGCATGAGTTTAGGGCTCTGAACATACAAAACCAATGTCCGAGTTTAGATTTTAGTGTGGTTTAAGATTTTCAAACCTTTTAGAACTACCTTCAAATTCTCTTAAGAAGCAACAACTGTCCATGTTAAAGTTGAAACTGTAAATTCGTTTCATGAGGAACAGGCAAAAATAAACCACAATCATTGCCAGACAAAAAGCACTTTCTCATATCCTAATCTTAAATATTAGTTGACAGATAGGTTAAATACTGGGTTGATAATAGAACTCAGGAGTGTGGAAATGAAGTGAATATCTATTTGGAAACTGTTTTTTTTCTATCGGAAAGTTGTCAGAAAATGTTTGCTGATACCACAGTGTTCATAGACCTACAATACAGAGGAAATCCAGAGTACTAACAAGCTTATGAGTCACATCTGATCCCTAAGAGATGATGATAGAACATTTAATAAAATTGGGGGATAATCAGATAATCAAGTTAAACTATTAAATCAAAATGGCTTTTTCTTCAATTATTTCTCCTGCTTATTCAGCTTCCAAGTATCTGTTACAGACCAGAAGTTAATCTTGACTGCCTTGAAATGCTGGAAGTCATAATCTTTCTCAATCAAGTGTTTTTGTTGTTCTGCATGGACAGCCTCTCTTAAAATGTTGATACTAAAATGCTCCTTTTAGAACAGTGAATGCATCTTTTTGTTGATTTGATTTTAAATGAAATTTTATTTTTACAGTTGTATCTTAGAATGCAGGTGTTGTTAAAAGATAAAAGTGTGGTTGAGAAGTGCCTCCTGTTGTGTAGAACAGCCACTCAGCAGTGTCTCATGCACAAGAGCAGGCTGTCTCCTAGGAAGTATTCTCTGTGTACCACATCTAAGAGTTGATCTCTCTGTATTTCCCAAAGATCCCAATTCTTCATTTCCTGCCAAGAAACGCTTACAAGGAAACTGTTGTGAGTAGTTGAATTCCTCGTAGTAATACAAGCAAAGTAGGAAAGTGCCAATTATTGTGTCAGAGACCACAGAGCCAGGATGAGCACTGGAGAATGATGGATGCTGGCCTTGCCTTTACCCACCAGGTAATGTTTTCTACAGTATGGATGAAGTTATCTGAATTATGTTTTGTTACTTCAAGAAAAGGTAATAAAACATTTTCCCAAATTGCCTCAAATTTTTATATTGAGCTTTATTGTGAAATATTATTCAGAGGTCCAACAAGGATAGAAGATTTGGTGTAAAATCATAATACATATTTGTTTCCTTAGCTCAGACTTGGGGTGATGCTATACTTATGTTAAGAATATGGGAGGCTTGATGAAATAGAATTTATGAGCTTTTTTTTTTTTTTTAATATATGTTTCTTCAGAAAACAATACACTTTCTCCGGCCCTCACGAAATTTGCAGTATATGCAGCCGTGCTGATGTTCCCTCTGTGAAATTTCACTTCCCTGCCCTATAAATCGGTGGAAGCTTTGGGAATGACTTGAGTCAAGGCAAATTGTGCAGTCAAGTGGACAGATGGTACCACGAGAAGCAGAACTCATGGTGTGTCCATCACAATGGTATCGTTCACCAAAATCAGAGCCAAGCACCCAAACCTCGGAATAACTTTCCTACTGCCACGGCAGTACCTAATGAGTGTTTGTGCTTTGGGCCAAGGGCAGGGTTCTCAAATGTCTTCAAGGAGACAGACATTTTCTGGTACCGCTGGAGCTCGGAGCTGTTTGGCCTGTGCTGGTGTGCGGTGACGAGGCAGGGAGGATGGCTGCACGTGTGGGCATTTCAGTCTGGATGGGAGGCTCCCACTCGAAGTGAGCCACCACAGGAGTTTCTCCTGCCGGTGACAGGTGGTCTCGGAGCATCGTTTCTGTGACAGGGGAACTGTGCCCTAGGAGCAGGGACAACACGCTCGGAGCACCGGCGCGGTGCAGCCTCGGTGCCCCCTGCACCCACGGCCCCTGCCCCGGTGTCCTCCTGCCGCCGGGGCTGCCCCGGCGGGAGGTGCCGTAGAGGACGGGGGTGAAGGCAGGACGGGCTCCGCGGCCCCTCCGCCCGGTGCCCCTCTCCTGCCGCAGGGGAGGAGGCTCGGCCGCCACCGGCACCGAGCGGTCCGCGGGGAGTCGAGCCGCGCCGCCAGCGGCATGGAGTGGGAGCTCAACCTGCTCCTCTACCTGGCGCTGTTCCTGCTGCTGCTGCTGCTGTTGCTGCTGCTGCTGTGCCTGCTCCTCCGGCAGCTGCGGGGCTCGGCGGGAGCAGCCCCGCGCCGCCTCCCGCCGCCCCGGCAGCCCTGGGCTGAGTGCCGGGNCCCCAGGTGAGTTCGCGACACGCGGAGAGGGCTGGGGCCGCCCCCGGGGCCGCTTCCGCCTCTCCGCGTCCCCTGGGAAGGCGAGGCATGGGTGCTGCTCCGCCAGCATCCCCTGGCCCCGACCGCCCTCCGCTCCCCCGCGCTCTCTAGAGTAGCTACGTTTGCCGTGTAAAATTCGGGGGAAATTTGAAGGTGCGCTCACCCTGCAGCTTTTACTCTGTGAGAAAGTATTATAAAACTCCCCTCAGGCTCTCTTTGCGGAGGAGGTTATGTTTGCTTTCCTTTGGCATGTCGAGATACGAATTTGACTCGATTAGAGAATTTTTAAATGTAGCGTTTTCCAGTGCAGAAGACACTCACCTTTTAAAATAATTTTTCCCCCTAACCTCAACTACATCTAACTCAGTGTTCCTTATTTTCCTCCACAGAAGCTATTAAGCTCCACATACAGCTAAAGTGCCAATGCCAAGCAAGTTTCACTCCCTGTAGGGTGGGAACAGACCTGGCAACAGCCCATGGCTGACCCTACCTCGTCTCTGATGTCCCCCAGGGACACCCCTTTGGCCCCAGCACAGCAGCTGCTGCTCCCCAGGTAATGCCAGGGGCTGGAGTCAATGCAGGGTGGCTGAGCAGCCACCTGCTGCTGACTGCCCCCATCCTGTACAGGGCATCAGGGGTGGCACAGACAAAGCAACTCGGCTGCTGTGCCTTTAGGAAATTCATGCTTGAGGCCTTTAGTAAATTCATGCAGAACTTTGGCTGCAGACCTTTCACAGCATGGTTTTTTGACAGCTCTCTGGAACCAGGGTGTCTTTCAGAGAGCGAGCTTTAAGTGAATGTGAGCTGTGACCTGTGCTCACTCTGGTGGGTTTCTGCACCATGGCAAAGGATGGACAGACACCAGTTTGTCCCTACAGCAGGAAGGGGCTGTGGAGAAGCTAAGAATAGGTGCTAACAGCTGTGCAGTGAGCTTGGCAAAAATAAATTATTTTAGTGCTGCAGAGCTGATGATCTTGTTTAAAAGCGTGGGACTTAGGGGTTCTTCTTAAGCCACATTTAGATGGCAGCTGTCGGGGCAGTGTGTCTGCAGGCAGCCAGGTCTCCAACATTGCTGTGGGGTGTATTTTTACAGAGCAGGTTGCTGCTAATTCAACAAGTGCCTCTCAGTACACGATCTGCCTTCTTCACTCCTGCTGTGCATTACTCTGTTACAAGGCAGCATGCTGTGAGCACAAGGACACTGTTAGAGGGAGCATGGGATATTCCAGCTCTCCAGCCCTTCCTGCAGTGATCTGAGCTCTCTTCTCCTAATCGCTGGTGGGTAAGTTGGCATGGAAGAAGAATCTGCTAATGGTGCAGGAGTAGTTAAAATCAAGTAGGAGAGGACCTCCTCCAGAGGGTTTTGGCACTGCTCTGGCCCTTCTTCCAGCTAGCTCACTATGGCTTTTTATTTCAAACTTTTGAAATTGTTGCGCACTCTGTGATTTAGGTCAGGTCTTTTATTTGCATCATTACAGATCTGTCATCTCGTATACAGACTGTCCCAACATGCAGTCCCAGCTGGCACGGGCTTTGCAAGACCTAGGACCTTCTGTCTGGGGCACTGGTCCTGGAGTTGATGCCATGCTGCCTCACACACCTCGGGCCAAGAGGATTTGCTGTCTGTAGCCCCTCCTAGTGCCTGATCCCCCAGCTGCCCTTCTCCACTCTTGGCTGGTTTTTTCAGTCATGGGAAAATGATGAGAGAACAACCCAGTGCAGGTTTCCCTGCCAGTGACCCATCAACCTCTTATCTCTATGGTTTTCTTGTTCTTCCTCTGTGAAAATAGTGGGAATGATTTTGGCCTTACATCAGTGATTAGAAAGAAGGTGACTAATGGTTTTGCTCAATTCATATGAGTACTCGTAAAACTGCGACACATATTCTGCATGAACACTGAGAGATCACCTTCAGAAGGTGACTTCACAAATAAGTAGCCCTGAAGTGTTTAAAATCTTATGGGATGGTTGGGACACTTTCTAATAGCTTGTGTTGCAGAAGCCACTCGTATTTATTGTGTTGCATGGAGCAGAGAGAATGTGATTTTTGTAATGACTCTTTGCAAGCATGATTGACAGAGCACAGTTGCCTTTTGCTGGAAAATGAAAACTTGTACATGATTTTCCTCTGACATATAGACAACAACAGTGCAGGAGAAAAGTTTGTGGGGGCTACTCAGTGAAACATCTTCAAGTCAGAGAAATACAATCTCTTTGCTTTGTCTTGTTTTGGTACTAGTACTGCATCTCAAGTATTGTCATTTCACAAATACCTTCAGTGTAGGAATAAATACCTCAAATTCACAAGATGAGTGCTCCTTTTGAATAAGCTCCATTTTCCAGTGCTGTCATCTGCAGTGTAATTTGGAAGGACAAGCAGCAGCATTGTTTGGCATCACACACCCAAGTGGCATCAAACATCTCCATTCAAACAATTTTCTGTATCATGATGTGTGTTTTAGGACACAGCTGTGGAGGCAGCACTTTCCCCTCTGCTGGTATGGTCACAGGGCAGGAAGGTGGATGGCTATTCAGCTCTTCTGTGCTATGTTATAGGTGCTTCGTTTTCCCAAAGATTGATGCTGCCAATCGGCATCCTTTTGCTTGATTGATCCTTTTGCCCAGATAGGAGGGCAGTCTAAGAGCCTGCCCCACTGTCCAGAGATCTTCTAGGAAGTTTCTAAATTCCCAGCGTCCAACCTCTCAACAGAAGGTGTACACCCTTTTGTTTAATCAGTGATGAGAGGCAGAAGTAAGCCAAAAGCTCTAAAAGATCAGCCAGATGAATCGTTTGCGGGAAGATGTAAACAAGCTGCAGGGTGAGAGAAATACAAGATGGAATCATTAGTAGGAAATTACTCCTGAGCCCTGCGTGTTAATGAAGTGCACAGGCACAGGCATCGTGTCCTGGGAGGGGCAAGGTCTCCTTTCTGTTCAGCACTGAGGTGTTGGGACACCTCATTACTGGGCCATTGCCGGCAACACCAGAGGGAAGTCAGATAAGAGCCGTGAAAAGCCTTTGGGGAATCCAGAAGGAAAGAATAAACCAATTAAATATGTATGCTTTTGTTAGCTGGCAGCTATAGGGTAATAAATTAATCTGCAAATATTTGAAAGATACAAACTCTGAGGAAGAAGATTATTTATTTAGCATGATCTGTAACTGGGCATAAGGGTGTACAGACAGGGACTGGCAACACTAAAGGCAGGAGAAAGTACTTGACAACAAGGTGTGTAACTCAAGAAATCTCCCAGGGAAGACACACAAAGCTCAATGTTTGCCCGTTGAAAATTAGACTGTCACTATAGGAAATAATGTTGTGCTCTTATGAAGAGGCTCTAACTATGCTGTCACCTCTTTTCCCACCCGTAGATTAAAAGGCACAAAGGCTCATTGGACCAGAACAGTTCCCAGTGAGGCCTGAAGAATTATGCCAGAAATGTCCTCATCTGAGTATTTACAAATACTCTAAACCAATCACACCAATCTGTTTCTTTTTCTGATGATTAATCTGGTGTATTTTCACAGTGACAGGTAGTGGTGTAGCTCCACTAAGAGCCACAGCTGTGCAAGGCGTGCTCAGTACCTTTAATTTTTTGGCATTCCTGAGAGACTCTGTACTGTGTTGCTTCCCTTCAAGCGTTGTTACATCTCTCAAATTCCACTTTGAAAATCCACATCTGTGAAAGGCTGTCAAAATTCTGACAGTCATTTAAGATCTGCTTTGTGGTGCCTTGGGGGGACTTCAGCCAAAGCAAGTTTTCTGTTCAAGTGTATGGGCACATCTGAGCTGACAGACTTTCAATACAGGATATAATGGTCCATCTTATTTGGACTTACAGAAGAAATTATTATTATTATTATTAGTACTACTACTACTTTGATATTTTACCACACTGGTAATGACTGCAGGCTTTAGAGAATGGGGAATATATTGCTTCACGTAGTTACAAAAATTGAAGTATTAATCAGTTCTGTGAGAAATCTATATAATTATTGGAGGAAATTTATGGAAAGCCTCACAAATCCAAAAGTTACATGTTTTCAGTGTGACTTTCAGTGAAATTCAGCAGCATGTGCTTCAGGTGACTTCTCTCTGAAAGTGCATGTCCTATTTTTGATTTCAGAAAAATGAACATCTTCAGAACAGATCTGGTCAATAGCAATGGTCTTAAAATGGTATTTTGCATTTCCTGGATAGTTTTTTTTAATAATGAGGAATAAAATATACATCCTCAGTCTGATATACATCCTCAGTCTGCTTAGTTTATTAGTTCTGACTTTATGGGTGTGTTTTTTTAGAATTTAATTTTGTACTTTTTCTGGATCTGTGTTGACAGAAACGGCACTCTGCAACAATGGTTAAAAGACAAGGCCCTGCTTGCTGAAGAAAGTAGTTGATAGAGAAAAACAAATTAATTTTCATTCCAGCCTTTGTGCACAAGGCTTTACTTAACCTCTGCTTTTTCAGGAAGATTTAATATCTTTAAAAGCTGAGTTCACTTCGAGTCTCCTGCAATCACCAGGGCACACTCACACCTATTTAACACCTGGGAGGTGGTATGTACTGGTTTATTAAAATTTATGCCGCATTAAGAAGCCTGACAAGAGGCAACTCTGTCTTCACACATGGTAATGAAGTTTTCAGAGGAAGATATTCTTTCGCAAAAGATCGCCTGTCTTTGGTAGAACAGGTTTTGCTGGAGTTGGATTGATTGCTGCAGACAAGTTTAACCGCTCTGCTTGGAGAAAGGATCACTGGTGTATACTTTCCCTCCGTTGTTTTCTCTTCTTTCAGGATGATTGATGTATTCAAACCGGTCCTTTTTACACGACGTGAATACCAGGTAACATCAGACGTGGCATGAAAACTTGATATTCCCGTCCTGAAACTGAGAAAAGCCTCCCCACATCCGTCTCAGATCTTCCCGTTATGGCAGTGCTGCTGACTCTTTGGGATAGCCTAGGGCTGTGCCTGTGAGCCTGGGGGATTCTGATGGCCGGGGGGGAGCCATGGGGGGAGTGAGGATTACCAGGAGGTGGAGGAGGGGCAAGAACAAAACACAGGTGTGCCCAACAGAGAGGGGATCAGGCTCGTTTACTTGCAGGTGAGGGTGGAAACAGGGAGATTACAAACCCTGGGAGGGAGAGCTGGGGCTTTTCTGGAGAGAAGGGAGGGCTGGGGAGCGATGTCCCGGGTCTTGGCTGCTGGCCTGGGCAGTAGAGGCGCCTTCTGGAGCAGCTTGTGGGTGTCTGTCGAGAGAAGCACGTGAGGATGGAGGGGCCCAGGGCAGAGGAGATCCAGGAACAGCAGATGACATGTTTATGTATTTTACTATGCTTGGTTCCTGTGGTGTAGGAAGGAGCAGAGCATGGTCCTCCTTAGAGGGCCAAGGGAAATGTGCACGTGGGGCTTTTTTTGTCTTCCTCAGCCAAACAGTTCCCAGGAAAACAGTGAGGCCTTACAAAGCAGGAGATGATGAGGCTTTTCCTGCTTTGTCAAATCTCCCCAGCAGTTCCATAGGGATTTTGGTATCTGCATAGAGTTTTTCTGTCTGTCCTGTGAACACAGCTTGGCACCCTTTTCCTAGACAGAGGGGTACCATGTCTTGGGTTGAGGTGCCTTCCTTTAAAATAGTGGAAATTAGACAGTATATCTTCATGGCCTTTTCATAAGCCCCTAATGAAATAATTTTGTTAAAAGTGCCAGTAGTTGAAGTGATGTAAACCTCTGCTTTGTTAACATGCACAGTTTGGTTAAAGTAGGAGTCTATAAATTTTATAACTCTGCTTTAGTGAAGTCTGCTTTAATGGACTTGTCTATGGCTGTTGCCCTGATTTACATATGAACCCCTGGGGACTCATCAGTTGTCAGAAAATTATGGATGTTTAGCAGAGGAATTAGGGGTCTGCAGTGTGTTGTTGTGCAAAGAATAAGCATAGAGGAAAAGATGATTTATTGCTGCTCTGCCCCAGCCCTGTATTCATATAACTCATTCAAACCTGACTGAATTCAGTCACTTTATCCATGGCACAAAAGAACTGTGAGGGAAATGTGCTTCACCTGGCCTGTGTGTGTGCTGCTCCTCTGCTCCTGGCTGCTGCTTTTTGACAGAGCCCTGTTGCCTTAATTCCTCAGGTGGGGAAACAGAGGCATAAAGTGGTTCTGAGAAGGGATACAATACAGGCTTCTGATGGGCTCCCCTGTGGGGAGTTTGTGTGCCTCTCAAACCTGAGCGTGGGCAGTGACCTACCTGCCTGAAGGCCCCTGGTGGCTGAAGCCAAATTTTGGGTTGCTGGAACTGAATACAAATGGACTCAGAGCTATTCCTGCATGCACTGTTACCTGCCACTTGAGTGCAGGTCAGAAACCCAAAAGACTGCTAGAAGGTGTGTTATAATGCCAACTAATAAAGCTTGCAGTTTGGCCGTCAGTTCAGGGAAAAGAGCATTTTTCCCCTTGTCCTGTTGCGCTATGAAAGGCAGGTGAATCTGCTTATGGAAAAAGAGCTTGTTTTGCCCTGTGGGAGTGCAGTGGGGAAACTTGCTTAATGAACCCACAAAGGTCCCCTCCACCCTGTGATAGCAACTTGGTGGCCTTTACTTGTAGCCCTAAGCCCCCCAAAAAATTTCCTTTTTGACTTCCTGTTTCTGCCACCAGTTCTGTAAGTACCAGCAGCCTCCATGGAAAACACAAAGGTTCACAACATTTTAGGACTAAAAGATCTCAAGCAGCAACAAATGCTTGTGACAGGGCAGAGCTGTGTGATGTGAGGTGTGTAACAAACTCATTTGTCTGCTTGTCTTGGCCTGCAGCTCTGAGAAACCAAGTATCACCTGGGAACTTCTGTAGAAATAATTTAACTTTCAAAGGAAATGCATAGTCGTGGAACTGTGCAATATTAATTCAAACATAAATTAAATTTTAAAAGTTTTTTTTTTTTGTAGATCTTTTTCTTCCACTTTAATCTGGTCCTCTGAGCACAGTCAAGGCATGGCTGGATTTCTCGTTCACTGTTTGGAAACTGTTTGCTTGATGTCATTTCTGAGTATCAAATTTTTTTTTAAATAGTTTGTTTGCCCAAAGCCTGCTTTGGCTGAAGAGACATCTCACTGTTGTAAAGTCTTTCCCCTTTCAGCTTTCCTTTGAGGGTAATTATTTGAACACTAGAAAGCACTGGAATGCTATTTGGTGCAATTATGAATTGTGGTGGTTTTAGTTGCAGTCTTCATTGAAGTAATCTGACTAATCAAGAGGTTTTGCTGTTTTCTCCTTTGGTCATCACAGCTGTAGGGTTAGTATGCAGTCTTTTGGACATGAATTATTTCCTCAATGTGTAATATATAACCCAAAACTAAATGCAAAGTCTTAATAAGGATTGATGACAAAAATTTTTAAAAAACCCAAACCAGGACCTTTTATTTTTTTTCCCCTATTGATCCTACTGCATCTGTAATGGATTAATTTCCACCTCAGCACTGAGTTTTCCTGTGTTAAAGACAAATCTTGGCATGAGATTATCTATTCCTCTGGAAAATTTAGCTTACAAAAACCAGGTCACAGTTTGATACTGCAGAAAGAGCTGGTAGGGGATCTGCCTAGAGCTGCTGGGAATGCTTAGTAAGCAAAAGTATTCTGGGATCAAATATTAAGAAGTGTAGGCAAACAAAGCCTTCCTATTTTTTTTCCCCAGCAGTAGAGCTCTCCTCTTTAACTTATTACAAAAAATAGTAAAGCCATGTTTTTTCCAAGTGTGAATCCATAATTCAGATGCAGCAGAATACATAAGGTAAACTTTGAGTGCTTTTGAGGAAGGAAAGAACAAGAGTGTTGTAAAAGAAAAAACCCATCAAGTGGAACACCTGTCTCATCACTTGGTAATATTATATTTTAAATTAATTAGAGAGGAAATTGTTTTATGAACCTCCTGGGCTAAAATTTTATCCTGTGTCAGGATTTTGGAGGACTTATGTGCAGTTGCTTGTTATTCCTCGAGTTTGTCCCAGTCCTCATGGAGGAGTGTCGGGGAGCCGCAATTCCCGAGCAATGCCACTAGATGGCGCGCTTTCTGTAGGGGTCATCTCGCTTTCAAAATCCCTGGGGCTATTGGAAATACAGGAAGGGATTTCAGCAAGTCGGCCTTTGCATTATTCATCTCTTCACCTCCCCTTTGACTATTCCCATAGCTGCTTTTGAAAACTTTGCTCCTGAGAGGGTTTAACTGAAATGCCTACAGTAACTGAGGCTGGAGGCCTGACAAATAGCAGCATCCATCCTTCTCTGCCGCTGTGTTCAGCAGAATAACTTGTGGTGAGTTGGTATTGAGCTGCAGTACTGTTATACTGGGATGTACATCCTGGTGCAGATAGAGGCTGGGGATGCTGTGAAGTCTGGGTGTTTCCTGGTTTCTCCCTCTGCTTAGAGGCACAGCAGCTGTTCCCTGTTCCTGGGACCTATGGCATTGCCTCTTGTTCAGCCAGGTGAATGCTCCCAGCCCTGAGAGGCAAGTCCTAATTAGCCATAAATATTTATTCATTTTGGCTGAAGGCAAAAGAGGTAATTTATGTCCACAAATAATAGAGCACCAGGAAGGAAATAGGTAAGCCATTAAAAGAATAAAATGCATCTGCTCCTGCTTGGTAATGTGGATGCAAAGTTTAATCGTGCTGATTTGCCATGTGCTGTGGCACAGATGAGATTGCAGCACCTTTTCCTGCAGCTCACAGCCTGATGCTGCAATTCCTGCACTGTCGTGCCTACGGGCTTTAAAGGTTTTGGAGGGATCAGGGCAGGAATTTCTCCCCTTTTCCTCCCTCTTAGCAGTCCAGATCCAGGAGTTGTGCAGTTAGAGAGGAGCAAGATTTGCCCTTTTTGGCAAAGTTGTGTGGCAAAACTTTAATGTTGTGTAACCTCAGTTTCACCCATGCCAGGGGATAGTGAGGTCTGGATATTTCTCTTCTCTCGTTTTGAGAAGATGATTTGACTGGTTCAGTTGTGACATCTCATTCCTTCTTAACTCCACTCTTGGATCTGGGCATTGGCTTTTTTGAGCAATGGCCTCGAGACCTGGAATGGAATAGCAATTTTATTTTTAGGGTTTTGATTACCTGGGGTATGGTCAAGCAGGTGGTGTTGCAGACAGCTCATAAGAAGTCAGTCAAACCACTGACTGGAAATAGGTACAACAAAATGAGGAGCTCAGGACATAGGAGGAGGGGGCAGGGAATGACACTGAACACCAGGCAGTCTGTGGTTCCCTTGAAAATGGGATTATCCTGTAGCATCTGAATGCCAAAAAACCCACTCTGGTTTTTGGGCTGGTGAGGGCTCAGGATACGTGGCAGGAGTTAACACAGCAAAACCAATTCTAATCTGTAGTTTAGGGCTTACAGCTTGTTATTAATTCTTGGGTAGGGATTTGCATCAAGGCACTTTTATTAGGAATAAATACTCTTTTAACCATATTGCTCCTGGAAAAAGGGGCTTGAAGTTTCATAGGCACCTAACAGTGGATCCTGAAAAGATTTGCAACCCATGACTTTGAATTCATCCTCTAATCTGAAAAAAGAAAAAATAGCATTAAAAATGCTATCAATAGAATCAAGAAAACCAGATTTTCCTTTCTGAATACCTGAATAATAACTACATAAAAGTTATTGCTGGGGATGGGAGGGGGAATACCTTTCAGTAAACAGAACTGCAGTTTGCATCAGGATGTCATTTGTTCCTGTGTTCCTGGACCTTAATCTGGCTCTGATTTACCTACAGCTCTGCTGTCATTAATGCTACTGGAAGTTCTGGTGTGCAATATTAATTGTTTTAAGCTTGAAAAGGTGAATTAAAGTAGCCAAAACTCCACCAAAAGAGGAGATGCAGAGGTACTGAGGTTTTTCAGAGGGACAATACCATGGACATTTCTCCTGCACTTATAGTTTATTCCCAGGCAAAGAGCTAGTTTAGGGAGAGTAAAAATATTGTCATACAGCCAACTCTTCAAAAATATGATGGAGGTGAGAAATTTAAACTACTGTCAGTGTCCTATTTTTTAACAGTAGGGCCAGTAATCCATGGAAGAGAAAACCCCCATGTGTCTGGCAATGATCAGGGTGGGAATAACAGAATGCTAAGAAATGCTATTTAAAATAATTTTTGAATAGTTTCCTGAGGCGAAGGTTGGGGTTTAGACAGTGGCGAGCGCTTCAACCTTGATCTTCCAACTCAGAGTATAGTGTTTCTGTTTGATTGTGTATGACAGTGAGCAGGAGAAGGTTTATGGAATTTTTTCCTATCCACGATTATGCCCAAAGCCTCATGTTTGAATGGCTTTGTTCATGCATAAACTTTTGAGTGGCCTGCTCACCTTCTAAGGTTTAAAAATTAAGGAATTAAGAAATGGAGCATTTTACTCTAGAGTGCCTGGTATGTGTTGGCAATGAGCAATTAAAACAAACTTTACTAATGTGCTGGCAGTTTAGGCAGGTTTGTCTTAGTTCAGGTATCAAAATGTATTGTAGAAACCAGGAAAGTGGCTTTAGAGATCTTGAGCTAAGTGCTAAAAACGTTTATTGTGTTTTAGAGTACTAAACATCCCGTGTCGAGGATTACAGGGAAAGCTATAGATGGGTAGGATGAAATTAAGTTCCAAACAAATCATTAAAGCTCTGTGGGACCCAAGTGTGTCCTGATAAAACTGTTGGGTTATCTGGGTTTGATGTGGGCATCATGCAGTTTGAAATTAAGTCAGACTGTTAGTCAGGGTTTTGGTGAATAGTCACTTGGAAGGTTGTGAGATCAGCATGTTTTAGAAACTTAATGAAAGGCTGAAGGGAAAAGAAGTTGATGTAGGCTTTGCTTTTGTCTCCGGGCTTGCTTCCTCATAATCAAAGCCAAATTTTGTGGGTCTGGTTCTGCTCTTTCTTATGGGAGCCAAGTCTTGTGTTGTGTCAGGTGAGAACAGCCAAGAGGAGGCGGGAAGGTGCTTCTTATCCTGGCACCTTCAGAATAATTTATGGGTTCTTTTCTTCTTCATGAGTCAGTAGGTAAACCAAGGAGGCAGTTCTCAGTGACACTGAGGGCCTTGGGCAAAGTAGAGAGAGGAAGAAGAAAGCAGTGCAAAGTCAGTACCTTGTGACTTGAAACCTGGGCTCAGTTATCAGTCCCCAGCAGTGACCTTGGAGACACCACTGAGCCTCAGCTTGCCTTTATTCTCTGTTTGAAAATGAAGATGATGCTGTTCCTGCATCTCAGGGTGCTTGTGTGGCTTCTAATGGGAGGCCTCTTGGTGAGAAAGAGGTCTTGTTACAGGACCTCACTTAGAAGTGTTTTCGGGGGCAGCAAATGCAAAGCCCACACTTGTTTAGTGAGCTTATGCCGGTTCATTTCAGCAAAACTTATTTCTCTTCTCCACAGAGAGGAAAACAACCACTCATGGCTGATTTTTATTTTCATGCCTCAGATTTTTTGAATTTCCATGAAGCTAACAGAACTCAATTGTTTTCCTCTCTGCTCCTCTCTCCTAAGTAGAACTAATGGCCCTAATGGTTAAGGGAAATGCTTTCCTGAACTTGAACTGGTTGCTCTGGGTAATTATTTAGTACTATCCTAAAGTTGCTGGATGGGGGACAAGTGTTTGCTATTACAGATGAGCTGTGCCCTCACACGCCATCTCTGTGTAGAAGTGTAGAGCACAGAGCCCAAGTGACCTGCTCAAGATGAGCTGTAGTGTGGAACAGCTAGAAATGCAGGAGTACAGCCTGAGCACCTGACTCCTTTACTCTCTCCTTTACTCAGAGGAGGAGTCCACATCACTGATCATTAGGGATGTAAATTGTAAATTTCTCAGGAAGAAATTCTGAATTTATCAGGAAGATAAGGCAGCTCAAGCCCTGCCTTAGCGGAGTGCTGGATAGCTGTCCTAGTAACCAAGAGCAGCATCAACCATTAGAATCTGGCTCAAATGATTTTTCTTTGCTTGAATTGAGACTATTGCATTTATGGCATCCTTCTGATGTGTCTTACTCTGAAGACAATTTCAAAGAAACCTGCACCTCCTCTGAGTAAATGAAAATAACATCTTTTTCCAGTAAGAGGAATTCGGCTGCCTGCTGCTATAATTGGTATGAATGCCTGTACCTCCCATTAATCTCTTCACATTGTACTGGTGTCCCCAGAGAAATCAAGAGTCTGTCAGAGTGCTGCTCTGTAATGGGTTGTGGATTAGAAGTAATGAATCACTTACAGGAAGTTGTCTTTGCTGGAATATAAAACAACATTTTTGTCTCCAAAACAACTTTCAAAGTGCTTTAAGAAACAACAGAATCTTCTACTTTACACTCTTAGCCTATCCTTCAACAGCCCCCTGATGCCAGCACAAGCAGCAGGGAAAGAATTTTATAAACTTTGTCAGTGTTAAACTCTGAAGATTTTCCCTGCCTGTAAACCAGTAAAACTCTGCTCTCTTGTCCCTTATTTTAATGGTGTTACTGCTTAATGTTTGCCTCACACCTTCCACCCACAAGGTGCTGGAGTGCAGCACAAAGCTCTCTCCATTTTTGCTGAGCTGTCCTTGAGTAGGAGCTCAGGGGAGCAAGGCACTGACAAATTTCTATCCTCTGGCACCAAGTCTGGAACAAAACAGATTCTTCTCTGTCAGTGTTAGTCAAATCATGAACTTGAAACTGCTCTATTTTTCTGACCCTCAGCTTTCCTTGTGACTGTGGTTCATCAAGGAGTTTGGAGAATGTTTCACTTCCAAAGAGATATTGAAGTGTGGAAAAGCATTAAAGGTTGATCTTCATTTATAATTCCATATCGAAATGGTCTGCTCCATGAAATTTCCCATGCCTGAAAATTTCCCTTGCTAAGCCTATTGCCCTTCAGTGCCTCTACAATAGGCTTTTAAAATATTTTGCAATGGGATTTTATTTTTAGGAGGAAATATTTTAACTAGGACAATAACAGGCCTTGGCCTTTCTATTTCGTGTGATAAGTGCTTTAACACGATTCCTGTGCTCCAGCTCTATTGGATAAATTGAAGGGCCTTTCCAATTTCAGCAGCTTATGGATGCATAGCAGAGCAAACTTGGCTTTGAGGAGGGCCTTGGTCTTTTATTCTCTTCTGTGATGCATTTAAGGGTAGTTATGTAGGGTCACATGACAGATCAGGAATAGTGTTGGTAGCAAAATGAGGCATGATGCTTTTGGGCAGGAGGTGAGGACTTGCTGGGAGACTGCCTTGATACAGCAAACCATCCATCTTTCTATTTATTTATTTTTTACAAACTCCTCAAATCAACTGCAAGGGGCTGTGCTGCTGAAATGAGCTGCTGTGTGCTAACTTTTCATCCCCTGGACTTTTCCACTGTTTCCAGAAAAACACACAGATATGTTTTAGTGCTGCAACCAGACTCTGAAAACATTTTCAAGCTCTTTATTAGAAACCCCATATCAAGTTAATTATTTCACATATCTGATTATTCCTGCATGTGCTCTTGGCCTTCCTGTGCAGCTACAAGCCCAGGATTTCACTCTGTGTGGACAGGTCTTGTGCCTTGAAGTGGATTGGGATCTCACAAGGCCCTGCTTGCAAAGTCTCAATGTGTGCCAGAGCTAAATATACTGCTAGGGCAATGCCACTCTTTTTCTGATATTTTACTGCTGTTTTCATTCCAGGTGTCTGCAGCTCTGTGTTAAGGAAGAATTGGAAGTGCGCTGTGCCAGCAGCAGCCCTGGGTTGCATCCTGGTATGATTTTAATATTGTTGAAGATGCAAAGAGCAGGATGGGGCTTGGAAGGTCAAAAGACTGCTGAGACCTCATGTGGTATTTTAACTTGTGTGAAAATTTGTCCTCATTTTTAAAAAAATGAGAAAAATAATTATACTAAGCCTAGAAGCTTATTGACTGTTAGAGCCTGCTCTCAGGTGAAATACCTGGCCACACTGACCATGAAGGTCCTGCAGCTGCTGCTTGTGAGTCACCATCTCCAACTGTTTTAGCATAACTTGAATTGTTTCTGCTGAAGGCAATCAGTGCAAAATGCATTTCACTCCAGGCCCATGTTCATGTCTTCAGGTTCATCCTGAAGACGAGGATTTGCTCATAGAGTGATTTCTGCCTTTTCCTTCTGCATTCAAATCTGCAAAGGCTGAAATTCTGTGATAATCAGGTTTATTTTCTTTTCAAACATCTGGTCTTGCCAAATGGCCTGGCCAGTCTTTCCCATGGTTCTACTCTAACATTTCCCCTTGCTCCCCCAGGCCTCTTTGCTTTATGAAGTTATGTAAATATTCCCTTGCTTAAACACACATTGATAACATTTTAGATTAGCTGGAGTGGGTTTTACTCCCAACATCATCTGTTGGCAAGAAGATCCTTCTCTTCTCTGTTTAACCTCTTCCTACCGTTGCAATTCATCTTGGATCGTGTATTTCAGATCCCTTCCAGAGCAGAAAAATATTCTGTGTTGTCACTCCCAAGATTCTTTTCCTTGTCGTTCACTGATTAGAAATCCAGAGGTAGCCTCCCATTGACTGAATGTAACCTTGTGTTTGTTCACAAAGAGAAGAATAAGGGTCTGGTTGAAAGTAAAAGAGTGGAAAACCATTTCAAATATTTTGATTTTGAATAAATTAGACTACTGCCACTGGAAATGAGAAGCAGAGTGTACACAGAGACACTTACTGCAGGATGAAGGCATGTGTTAATTTGATTCCAAATCCACAGTTCCCATCACAAAGGTCAAAGGGCAAAATGGAATTCAATACATCTGTTGGATCACCTCCTTGAATGTGAGAGTTGCTATAAAGTAGTAACGATACCAAATAAGGCAGGGAAACTAAAATCCTATAATCCAGAAAAAGCTATTCTCCTAAATTGAAAGGTAAAAAGCCGTCTCTCCTTGCCTCTGAATGTGTTGTTATAAACAACACACTTGGATCAGATCCTTTAGGATAGCAGGAATTGTGTGTCATTGTATCTGGGTTAGACAATACCCAACACTTCATGGAGCCAAGGATTCAAACCTTGGATTGAGGTGCTGGGAGCTGGGATAGGCTTGCTGCAGCGTGTAGAGCAGGTGAATTCCAGGTGGTCCCATGCTGACTGCTAAATAATTTGTCACACAACCAGATGTCTTTTTCCAAATTACTCAAGGGTTTGTTTTATTTGTAAAGTTTAATAGATATTTTTGTGTCAAGAAAAGTAACTTACTGACCTTTGTGTGACATCTACTGTAGTAGAGATTCTATTAACATTTTCCAAATTGGTTATTAGATTTATTAGTTCCCAGAGTCTCATTGATTGTTCATATGATACTGCTACAGCTTTTTTAAAATTTCAACACCACACAATAATTTTTTCTTTATCACATGTCTGATTCACTAACGAGGTTTGACTTCCATGTGGCACTCAAGGAGCCTTTACTGCAGTGTTCATGTGCCTCATTCCGACTGACAGAATTTTGGAGTGTGTTAAACAGAGTGGGTTTAGCTCCCACTGCATTTCCCTATGTCTGTCCTCTCTAGGTGGTACAGCTTGAAACATGATCCAGTGTGGTTTATATCTTCCCTGGGTATGATGTGTAAGGAGAAAGACTTTATTTTGCAGAAAGGGGTGGATGTCTACACAAGGTTGTGCTTAAATTCCACCAAAAAGTAACCACTTTGAATATCAAATACTCTTTTTTAAACTATAACCTATAATGTTTTCTTTAATATTGTGATTCTACAACTAATCCATATGTACATTTCCACATGCAAGCTATGAGCAGCTCTCTATTCCCTTCATGCATCTTTAGGCATGCCACTTAAATGGATTTGATTAAAATCAGAGTTTAGTAAGTAAATCAGGACATTTTAGTAAAGTTTGTTCCTCAGTCCTGCAGAGGAAGCCAGATGGGTGGATCCCATGTTTTTGCTGAACTGTGTGTGCACTGCTAGGGCAACAAGAAATTCTGGACAAAATATTTAAATTTACATCATGATCTATGTTTCTTTTGTTGTTTGTGAGATAAATGCAAGTTACTTTCAAACAGAAGTGAGTGTAACATGTTAAAATGCTCACACAGCGGGATTATGTTCATGTTTTATTTTGGCAGAGACAGTGAATTCCATTCGCATTGCAGTCACTTTTCCTCCTTTCATCTGACTCAAGGCTGAGTGTGTCTGTCTGCAGCTTAGATGGAGCAGATCCTTGAGTAGCCTTTCAGACTGCATCCTCCTTGCTCTACCAAACTGGATATGTCTTCCCTATTCCTGGGGCAGGGAAATGGTCCCTGCTGGAAGACATGAAGTAAAAAGTATCATCACCTGAAGTGCTTGCAGTTTCTGATAGTCAGGAATGACAGCCCTGACATTCTGTTCAGCACTGTGCTTGTTTTGCTAACCTGGACTACTTGGAAGCCAAGCTAGGCCAGCTAATGAAATGTCTGCTTTTTACCGAATTCAGTTCAGATTTGCCCATTAGTGCTGGGATAAGATCCCCTTCAGATTCATGGGAACCGATTTTATACAGTATTCATCCGGAGGGTGCTTGAGCATCTGTTGGAGGCCGTCTGTCCGCAAATGTAATTTTGCTTTTAAAAGAGTCACGATCGCTAAGAAACAAAGCACTAATTCCACCCTTCCAGGCCATCACAGGGATGGAGGAGCAAGCCGGGACGCAGCGGGCGGTGCCTGTCCTGCGGGCGGCCCGGGGAGGCGGCCGAGGCTCGCTGCCGGCCTGGGGTGGGGCTGGCCCGGCCCCCGGGTGAGGCAAGAGCGGCGGGGCCGCGGCGGGACCTCCTCCCTGTTCGCTCCGGTCTCACTCTGTGCCTCTCCCGGTGCCTCGCTCGCTGCGCCCCGTGCCTCAGAGCGGGAGGTGAGGTGCGCGGGCAGCCGAGGCGGGCGGGCGCTGTCGCTTTCTGTACCTCACCGTCCCTCGCTGTCGCATCTCTCTTTGCAGACTCAGACTCGGACTCGGCCCCATCCGGAGAATTGCAGAGATGGCGAAGGTGAGGAAGGCGGGGGCTCTGGGAGGACACGGCCTGTGCCCGGCCGCTCCCGGGGGCATCCTCGTATTACCCTTCTCCTTACTTTCACTCCTCACCGATTTCTTTTCGGGCTCCCTTAAACCAGCCCATCCCCAAGCCCGGGCGGAGGGGGACGGGGCTCATGTGAGGGACACGTCAGGCACAACATTTTTGTTGTTCTTGGTTTTTTTCATCAGTTTCCACTAATTTGGCCAAGTTTTCCGTACCCTGTGTTTATATTACGCATGGGTGGAGGCTCCTTCCACTGAAAGGAAGGAGAAATCGCCGTGGCAGTGCCTAGTGGGGGGCTCGGTATTTCCATTCCAAATTTTCCCATAGCTAAGATGAATTTTTCTGGGAGCCTTGGAGCTATCGTGCAGTTCTTTGGGGACTTGTCCTTTGCAGCCCTTTGGTTGCTGTGGTTTGAGCCTGGATGAAGGCGTGGAAAATGGGGAGGACTCCAGCACTTATTTCTGTAGTTGCATCAAATGCATACGCTCTGAAAAGTAAAATAGGAGTTTAATGGCTTGTTCATAGGCTTTGTTTGTAATGGCTTTATAGGGTTTGTACTGCTGTAGGAAGTGAAAGCAATCAAGGTCTATTAGGGCTTTCACAAAGGTCAGAGTAATTGCACTTAATGAGTGGAGTGATTAGTAGTGTCTTAATACCCTAGTGAATATTTATTCCTGTTATGTCTGCATATAGTTTTAAAAGAAAGAAAGGGCACTACTTTTAAAGAAAAAAGTTTTAAAAGTATTTTTCTAAGTTCTTTGGGTTGTGTTTTGTTTTGGGGTTTTCTTTTGAGTGATGAGAAAGGGATTTTTCTTTCTCTAAACATGATGCCTGGATTGTAGGATGCATGTTAGGTGAACAGGGGCCCTTACCCATGCCAATGCAGGGCACCTGGCCAGAGGGATATACTTGGACAATAAGGCTTTGATTACAGTATATGTAGCATTGCTTAAGGGTAGCTTCCTTTTAGTAAAAGCATGGAAAATTACAGTATTCTTGTCTGTCCTACAGAGGCAAACTTTAATTCATCTTCTTAACAGGAATATTTCATTCTTCATTGGTGCAAACCAATTACTCTTGTCTTCAGGTAGTAAATTTTCTACTGCTTAAAGTGACACTTGGGAATGGTTTTCTATCTGTGGTGGGTGGTGGTAGATTGAAGTCATTGGAACAATGCGGGTTTTTATTAGGGAGGCCTTGTTCTCCAATTTCCACATTCAGAGGAATTTACACTTCCAGTGCTTTCCACATAAGTAGTATTCTTTGCCTGTGCAGTTAGGCAGCCAAGAAAGACTCAGAGTATTAAAGCATTGTAGCCTGTAACTCATTTTATGAAAATAAAAGCAAAGTTGAAGAAGAAACTCTACTTCTCAGGACAGCTATCTTGTTCCATGTGTTGCATTATGAAATGGAGGTGAGTGAAAATTCCTGTGAAGTGTTGACTGTCAATTGACAGAAACTCCTTGTGTCCAGCTAAAGCTTCAGAGTTCACAAAGACTGCACGACAGTGTGCCGGAATCCAATTTAGCCTGGGTACATCAATGAAGAATAAAACCTTTGAAAAAGGTAAATTATATTTGGAGTCTTGGTCACTGAAGTTCCTGTCCTTGCCCAGTTCTGTGAAGTCTCTTTTTTTTTTCCTTTGCCCAAAGGCCTGAGGAATTTTGTGTTCACTGTCTGGAACAGAAAGGTTCATCCATTTTGTAGGAAAACTACAGCATGCTGTGATGTGCTGCACAGGCTGGTCTCTGTCTGCTGTGTTTATCCGCTCCCTCTTTGAGGGAGCTCTGCTGCCCTGACAAGCTGCCCTTTCTCTCCCAGCTGTTTGTGTAGTGGTCTTTGTTACTGCAGCGATGCACAGGGCACCATCTCATCCTGCTCAGTGAACAGGCTGGGAACTGCTGCCCTGTGCTTGCTGCCTCAGAAATCTGGAAAGAAAGCAGCAAGTGCTGTGGACTGATCTGTTTTGGTCTGCTACTCCCATTTTTTTTTCTGAATAAAACTGAGAGTATTTGACGTGCCCATTTGTAAACTGCCAGGAAAGGATCGCTTGCTGCGGGTGAAGGTGTGGCCGCTCTGCGCTATATCTGGAGTTCCTGTTCTGCCAAAGTGCACGTGTGACTGGGAGCACAGGGATAGTATTGCCAGCTCCAGAGGGCTGTCTCACATTGCAAAGTACAAACACTTTTTCAGAATTGGCCTCTGAGCAGCCCCCTCTGGCTCTGTTGAGGTTACTTGTGAGGATGGGTTTCTCAAATGTCTCCATGTTGGTTCCTACATGGCTGCTGCTTGCTCTCCTCTCCCACCCTCTCGCTTCCTTTTTTTTTTTCTTCCATCTCTCCTCCCTGTCTTTGATATCTCCATTGCTGTACTGACTCAGAGTTCACCACAGATGTTGTGTAATTGTTTTTTTTCTCAAGAGTTTAAATTTAGTGGGGCAGATGTGAGTATAGTCTGCTGACCTGAGCTTACTCCTCCTGTTTAAGCAGATCATCTGAAGCACTGTTAAACTTGGAGAGGTGTTTTCCAGACATGTCTTTACAGTTTTGCGTTTGCATCAGCTCTGTGCCTGTATCCGTCTGCTCACAATGTCATTTGCACTGTACTACCCTTGAAATGTCAGGAAGTAATTGTATATTTCTTGTGTCGTGTTGGTTTTAGAGCAGAGTTTGAACTGGCATCTCTGTGTGGGCTTCAGTGGCTGTGAAGGCTTTCAGGTCAGCAGTCAACACTGTGTTGTGTTTATCTGCAAGATGGTTCTTGTGAAAGACATCTTACAGCAATCTGTCATTTATTCTAGCACATGACCTTCTGGGCTCTCCTCTGCTGAAAATAGCATACCTTCTCTCTTTGCTGGTAAATATTCTCCATTTCCATTCTTACAACTCCACAGTTTTCCTGTGCCATCTTGTAAACAAATGACTGCTTAAAAAAAAGAAAAAAAATTCACTCACAGCACCTTCTCTGGACTAAATACTGGGTTTTCCAGCAGGAATTTTTCGAGACACTGCTTCTGTTGCTGCAGAGAAAGGCTTTGTCAGTGGAACTCTGACTGAGAAGAAGTTGCTGTACATGGTGCAGAGCCATGGTAGTGGGGAAGGAGTCTCAATCAGTTCAAGTATGGTCTGTCGTTTGCTGCTATCAATGCTCTGCACTTAACAGTGGCTAAACACAGGGGCTTTTGTGTCTTGGTGAGGAAAAGGAGAAGGAACCTTGTTAAGTGGCTATTGTTACTGTTGCCAGGATATGTGGTGTGCTTAATTGGTGATGCTAAATTTTCTCTTGGGAGACAATGACTTGGCGGTGCTGGTTAGAAACATTTCACCTGATAAGTTCTGTCTTCTCCTTCTGGAAACCTTTGCTAGCATAGAATTGGACAAGAATACCAGAGAATGTGTATGTCCTCATTTGGAGGGATATAAATTCTAAAGCAGTATTATCTCTTGCATTGTAATATTTTTATTTTTCCCCCTTTTTTCCCCCTCTGCCTTTCCTTTTCATAGAAAGGAGGAATTCTGTGTTTCTAGGAGCTTCATTGGTCTCATTGGGAAGTGTCTGGAGAAAATGAAAGCCGCTCTTTATTTCTAGTGTGTAATCACAAATTTCACTTGCACTACACATGACTGCTTAACAACAATCACTGTATTGGGGAACGTAGACAGAAAAGAATGTGTAGGTTTGGGGTGATGGAATCTTGTGGTACATTTTGTGTTGAGGTTTTTTGTGTTGTGCTTCTCTTTATATTTTACTGCCTGGTGTAAGGTGTGGTGATTGAGTAAAAGATAACTCCAGATTACAAAAGGATTGATATCAAAGACTATTAGTCTTTTTCATTTATGTGCTTTGGATGCTTCTGGGTGAAGAGTTTACTATCCAAATAAAATAGGACCTGTGAAGCTGTAGTGTTGTTGTGTATCTGCTTACTTAAACAGCAAGGAATGTTTCTAGTGATAGTAAAGATAAGATATCTTTTCATAGAGGTAAATAATTAATGGAGTTTGTCTGGTTCATAACTCTTGTTTCAGATTTGCTCCAACAGCAAGTTTAGATCAGGCTGTGATGTGGTTCTGAAGAGGTGCTGCCCTCTCTTTATGTGGCCGAAATGTGTTGGGGAAGGAGGAGACAGCTCTTCCCTCCATGAACTGCATATCTTACTGCTGCAGAGCTTTCTGCTCTTGTCTGTGTATTTCATAAATGAGAAATCTGAACTCAAAAGGAATAACTGTCAAGGTGCCTGGTGAATAGTGGAGTGTTTTAGATGGATTTATGGTTGTCGAACATGGTGTGCCTGCTGTTCCCCAGTTGTCAGGCCACACTGGGGTGCTCTAAAAAGCACTAGGTTTAGTTGCGCTCTGATGTGGAAGTTAGAGATGGCTTCACCCTTTCCCAGTATTGGGCCAGCCATTGGGAGTGTCGCATCTGCCCACATGTGGCTCCTAAAGGCAGGTGTGGCTCAGGTTCTGATGGAGGGTGGTTGTGGCAGGTGGGGAGCCAAAATCCTCTGTGTGCTGTTTGCCTGGAATGCAAACAGTGCTCAGACACAAAGAAAAAAGTCTTTTAGGCTTCAACTGCACCAGGAGATTTTCAGGAACTGTTCATCAAGCTTAGTGCATGTTCCGGCTTTCTATGAAGTGCTTTGGAGAAGAGAGTTTTGAAGGATTTCTGTCAGCTAACAAAAATGAGAAGGGCCATGCAGAGAGATTTCATCTGGCATTTGGTGTTCACACATGCTTTGTCTGTAACAGCCACACAGGAACGTTGGACTGTTGTCACAAGACTTTGGAATTGTGAAGGGGAATTCCACTTGCTTATAACAAGATAAGCAAACAAAAGCTTTAAGATCAGTATCTGCTTCCTCTGAGACTTGTTGATATTGCTCATTTCTGAAGGAGAATTGTGGTACATCTGGAATATTGATTATTGTTGCTGTGAAACAAAAATAAAATCAATAACCCCACTCTGGCTGGAGGAGGGAAAGGCTTTTCAGTCTTTATCTGGTTTACCAAATTAAATTCAGTTCATAAAAGTGGGCCCTGAATCTTTGAGGTGTTTTTCATGGTAGCCTTTGGAGTTAGCTAGAAAAATGACAATAAATGCATTCAAAGTACTGCCTAAAAAAATTGCTTATAATGGGACAAGCAGAGTGTTCCAGTGGGATTGTCACACCTCTGAGTTATTCTAGCTATTGGAAACCATCTCCCCCCAAAAAATTTGTTGTTGCCATTAAACAAATACGATGATGCTTTGCTCTGATCTGTCAGGATATGTGAGAAATGCACCTGACTCCTGGCAGCTGCTGCTGCAGTGGGGGCCCTGGGGAGTCTGTGCTGGCAGGAGCACACGGGAGCCCGGGGGCAGTTTCTGGTTCCTGCTCTTTTCTCCCTGCCCTTCTGGCTGACCTGCCTCTGATGAGTGCATTGACTGGAGACCGAAGCATGGAGTCACTGAAATTCCTGACTCCAGGGAAGGCCAGATGGCTTTGCTGCCTCTGGAGTAATCTGGTGCCAGTCTCAGTAGGTGTCTTGGCACTTGGTATCGTGCTCTTTTTTGAGAGTGGAAAAACGCCCAGCCTGTTCTGATTGCTACATTTTTATGGCAGTGCTTACAGGAAATTTCCCCTCTTCAGCTGTTGGAATTACCTTCCTGTTCCCCAAACCCAGCTGTTTCCCCATTTGGCCACTTCCATAGTTAATAAATTAACTACTGTGCTAAACACATATAGGTTCTTGAAATATCCTGTTTAAATAAAGGCAAAACTTTTCCACAAGGATGATGAATGTCCTTTTGTGTTTAATCCAAAGAGAAATTCCCTCAAGACCCATGTTCCATGGAAACGTAGTGGAATTGTTTTTGTGTTTGGATAAGCTGATCTCTTACCCTTATGTTTGAACTGTTATTTTTTTTTTAGCTGTAGACTAATGTAGCTGAATCACTTTTTAAGTGTCACGTCAAAAGCACTACAACGAAAAATTGAAGGCCATTGTGGAGTTCAGTGGGTCTCATTTGCAGGGTGGTGAAAAAAATTGGTGTGATACTGCTTGAGAGTTCCAGTAGGGTTTTCTTAAGAAGTTATTTCCATATGTGTCTTTGTGCCATTTGCCTAGCATACATAATTTGTGCAATTAATTTTTCAAATTACTTTAGCAAATGATAAATTCTTAGTTATTTCCCTGCATTCCTCCAGTGTTGGAGATAACAGTTGTTTGCAGAATTGGTGCATAAATATACCTGAATTTAGCTGGTGCACTGCTAAAGAAAACCATAGTAGTGCCTCTGGAGTGAGCTGTGTTTAAACACCCACAGACAATTGCAAGAAAAATACAGTCAGCTTTTGGATCGTGAATTCAAATTTAGCCGGAGCTTGTGTATGAACTGAAAGATGTAATATTCTATTTCATGGCTTTTTCCCTCTCCCCCTGACCCTTTTTCCCCCTGCAGTACACAAGAGGCACCGTGACAGCCTTCGCTCCTTTTGATGCCAGAGCTGATGCAGAAGCCCTTCGTAAGGCCATGAAGGGAATAGGTAAGGATAATTTTTAATTTACAAGACAGGCAAGGCTCTTCCTCCCTCAGTCATTTCTGATCTACTTTTTTGTCTCAGTAGATGAGAGTAGGGCGTGTGTCTACAAGCCATGGAACGACAGCCCCAGGACTGCACGGGTCTGGGTGTGTCCTGGTTGTGACTGCACAGCTCTCAAGGATGTTTATTTTTGGGTTAGCATGAGGGGAAAAAAGAAGTGGGTTACACATTCCCCATTAAGAAATGGATGCTCCACATGCTGTTCTGGGCACACAACTTTTACAGCGCAGTAGCTCTGGATTTACAGGGACAGCTGTGGAGAATTACAGCGGCACAGTGGAACTCTGCACAGAAAATCCACAACAGCCTCCTGGGCCTGCAAGTGTTCGAGCGCAGTGCAGTTACTGGGGAAGAAATGCGAGCACAGTGGGAATGCAGACCAAGAAGTGGTCTGTAAACCCACACTGTAGCTTTCTGCCCCAAAACATGCCTGGGAGAACAAACCCCAGTTTGCTGCTGTCTCTGAAGCCACCTGTGGAAGGAAGCAGAAGGAAGGGAAGGAGGAACATGTGATACACCTCAGCCTGCAGGCAAATTCTGTAGGGCTGGGAGGACTTACCGTGCAAGCTTTGTATATAATGGATAACAGTGTCACGCTGCTGCCCTCTGCGCTGTCTGGGATTGCTGGGCTGAGTTTTCCTGGGAGTTGGCAGTTTGTTGGTGAGCCCAAAGGCAAGGCCTTTCTGTGGAATACAGACTGACTAAGTGTTAGAGCTAGTGCTTGGAGTAGAGTCTGAATCAGAGCACTGATGGAGAAGAAACAACCTTTTAAGTCCTTCAGTCATGTTTTTGCACTAAACTTGGTGGCTCAGCTTGGGGTATGGTGACATTTGTTGTTTTAAATGCTTCTGCTGTTTACCACTAGGCTGTTGTTGCCAAAGCGTCTTTCGCTGCCTTTTGAGTTTGTGCCTCTGCAGTTTGTTTTCCAGAGTGTGTTTGTAACTCATTCTTTCTAACTTCAGGGACTGATGAAGAAACCGTGCTGACGATCCTCACCACCAGAAACAATGCTCAGCGTCAAGAAATAGCTTCTGCCTTTAAAACCTTATTTGGCAGGGTAAGAAGAATAAAAATATACCTCTGGAAATGAGCTGGTTCTGGCTTGCAATGAATACTTTAAAATATGAAGCACATTCACCTTGTTCCTTGTAAAACATTCATTGCAAGAAAGTACGCTTTTGCTTTGGTGTCCTCCTCTCCTCCACCCTGCTTTATCCTAAAAAAGAATAAATCACAATGTGATTCAGATTTTCTAAATACCTGTTTATCCTTTTCTCCTGCCTTATTTGTTTCAGTTGAGGACCAATTAAAAAAAAAAGAGAGGTCCCTTGTGTTTTTTGCTGTGTCTCCTGAGTATTTCAGCTTGCAGTCTCATGTTCCTCCTTTTCAAATGGTTAGTCCTTGTTCTTAACAGCACTGTTTGTTCTGCACTAGGATCTCGTGGATGACCTGAAATCAGAACTTACTGGGAAGTTTGAAACCTTGATGGTATCTCTGATGAGACCAGCATATGTTTTTGATGCTCATGCACTGAAGCATGCCATCAAGGTAAGAGGAATTAATGTGTTACATTGGTGCTTTTGGTTGATTAAAAAAAAAATAAATTAGCAAGTTGTACCTGCCAATGTCATGGTTTTCCCTTTTTTTCTTTCATTCTGATAACTCAGAGGCAGTTCAGAAATATACACAGCATAAGAATTGTTCCTTCTGGTTTAAATACAATGAATAGATGTGCGTGTTGCTTTCACATTCTTTTTGCTGGTCAACTGCAGTGCCAAAGTCCAGAGGACTCAGGGTTTTTCTGCTGTGAGTAGCCACAGTTTCATAGCTATACAGCTGTATGAAAATTAGTTCAGAGCATTTAATGGAAGTGTGGTGCTCTTTGTTTCTTCTTGACTGTTATTTAAGCTACAGAGTGAGTTGCACTGATGGATTGCAGTGCAAGTCCAAAATTGATGAGCTTGTGTGAACAGAATTATGAGCAGTTATTGTCTGTAGTATTGAATGTGCTCTAAAAACTGCCTTCAGTAACACAGAGGGAATAATTGATGTGCCTGTCAGTGTTACACTTCTATATTTTCTCCATAGTGAATGCATTTAGTGCCTTTCTGGGCAGGCCAGGTAAACAAACAGTTTATAATGTGGATTTGTGGAAATTTCAGCGTCTCTTCCTGTGCTCTTTTTTCCTGCCTCTGTCACACCTGTGGAATTTCAGGAATTGGATGTCCCTGGACTATTTACAGTATTGATCAAAGTAGAGGACATTGAACTTGACTGGTGTAAGGTAGTGCTTTGTGGAATGACACATCAATGTAAACTCCCAAGATCCTGGATGAGCAGCTGGTTAATATGTAGGCTTTAGTTAAGTGTGCAAGCAACTGTTCATGTACCTGTGACCCAGCAAATACTCCCTCAGACAACAGAAACTTCATTCCTGGAGATTTTCTGTCATGTCTTTATGTGCACTGGGGGAAGCGGAGGTGGTACCTACCAGAGAAACTGATAAAGGCATTGATGATTAATTTTAAAAAAATGTAATCTCAAGCTCCTTTTACTGATTTAGGAGTCAAAGGCTGACAGGGAAATGGCAGAACAGATGGGTTTAGGAGGGAAAGTAGAGATAGCGAAACAAGAGTGGTTTTGTTCTTACCACTTACCAAAAAAATGGTATTAAACCCAAGACCATAGAATTTCAGAGAATGTGTCTGCACAGAAAAGGATGTCAGTACTGCGTGCAGTTCAGCTAAGGAGGGGTAGCATTAAAGCAGATGTGATGGCAGGGACTTGAGTGCAAGATAACTCAGCTAAGAGCACCCACTCTGAACTGCTGAAGGCTGCCCCATCCGTTTTCACTGCTGCTGCTTGGATTAGAACGAGTTTAACTGTGCCTGCCTCCCTTGTTGAGTAGCATGTTCATGAAACAGTCTGCATTTTGGAAATGATTGCCTGTAACCTGGCAGGTTTATGTTCTGGATACTTTTGTGTGCAGTTGCATATCTTTGTATGTGTTTAGTATTTAGTGTTTTCCTTACAGGAAAGGTTGTAAATAATACACTGAAGCAAGAAATGCTCGGTATTGCATTCCAGTGTTGCTTTTGTGGAATGACTCCTTTTATGTGTAATGAGGGGCGGATTATTCTTGCAAACAAAGTGGGCTTAGACTTGTGGAAACAAGATATTGGCCTGCCTTTTGTAAGTTTTATCCTTGTGAAAGAGAAAGAGTGGCTGTTGTTTCTGCTGTGATGAAGTGTAGAATTGCTGGAACTATCTGGGTTAGCAATTCTGCTGTAAAGTGTGTTTGCAGTGGAAGAAGGGGTTTGTTTAAGAGCAGGGTGCAGATCTGTGCTGGGTGGCTCTGTGCTGAACTGTGTCCTGGCTGGTGACAGACAATGTATGGATTAGAGCTAAGATGCAAACTTACTCCATTCACTTGATGTCCTTGATTGTAATAGCAAAGAACTGAGGCACACCTGGCTGTGCTTGGGCGTGGAAGGGCCCATCTGAATCCTGCAGCACTGGGCTTTCATAAATTGTTGGGTTGGTTTTGAAAACAGTCAAGACAGAACTGGGAGAAATTCTCTTCAAAATCCCCACAGTATACTAGAAAGAAGAAATTTTTTTTGTTTATTTGGTCCAAATGTATAAGTTTATGCTTGGTTTTTATTGTCAAAGTGAATTCTTGTTTTCCTTTTTTTTTTATTCCAACAACTGATTCATACTTGCACCCCTGCAGGGAGCAGGAACCAATGAGAAGGTGTTGACGGAGATTCTTGCCTCCAGAACACCTGCAGAAGTGCAGAATATTAAACAAGTTTATCAGCAAGGTAATTTTTTGTATAAAATAAGGGTCTCTGTTCAGTTCCCTTAATATGATTTTAGCTCATCTTTCAGATAAGGTCTATCTCTGAACTGATGGATGTGTCCAGTAAGAGGGGATTCTTTCTGCTGTGTTGCACAACTTTGCATTAAAAGGAACTAGAATTGGAATTGTAAATTTGAAGTAGTTTTTATTTCAGGGTTATGACTGCAGGTTGTGCTGCTTTGTGCTTTATAGTTAGAATTATTTCAAAAGCATTTCTTTTCTTCCACCCATTATTTTCATCTCTTTGACTGAAAGGCAATTTTCAGTAATCGGAAACAAGAAAAATGTTTTCACACAAAAAACAGAAGTGATTTTTTTAGTTTTTCTCCTTTTGCTCTATGTCAAGTGCACTTATGCTAAAGCAGGTGCAGCTTTTGGCTGTCCACGGGGGTAGATGCTTTTACCCTGTGATTGTGGGGCTGTTTTACAGGGCAATATTTAATTAAATGGATTTATTTTAGATCTATGCAGATTCGTGCCGCACGAAAAATTCTCACGTTTTAACAAATCTTGAGCCCAAACACAGAATCTCCAGGGGCAAAACTTATTTGTAGCCAACTTTTCTGGGGCTCACAGTTTTTGTACAGTGAGACTGCTGTATTTTAGCATGACTTCATGTCTATATCCTCTTTAGTTTCTTAAGGAGCTGAATCCATGCATGTCACCTTGTACTTCAAAATATTGTGAGTAATCTGTTCCTGATGTGAGGTGATGTATTTTCCTCTTTTTGAGTGGTGTTATGTTGTAAGTGAAAGCAGAATATGTCCTGAGTGTTAAAGATGTTTCTGATAGATGAATCTACAAATTGTGAGTCAAGTGACCTCTTGCCTTTGCTTGCCTTCCCCTTTAAAATAGCGAGGGAGCCTGTATGGTGGTGAGTGGCTGTTGCTCTTTTGCAGAGTATGAAGCTGACCTGGAGGATAAGATCACAGGAGAAACATCAGGCCATTTCCAGAGGCTGCTGGTGGTGCTGCTGCAGGTTGGTGTCCTGTTGTGTGATGACTTTCACTTCTAGGTGCACTTATCACTTTCTGCTCACTAAGCTGAGTTCTGGATGGGTTGTGGAGCTGAGTCATTTCCTCTGATGTGCAGGGTCGGCCTTGGGCTCTCTTCAGAGTCATTTCCATATCCCTGAAACAAAAAACTTCCATGATGCCTGTGGGTGTACCAGGTGCTGCTACATGGGACTTTGAGGGCAGAAGGGGAAGAGGACACTTAGTTCATACGTACATGCAAGCAAAAGGGAAAAACAAGGTGGCTTTGGAGAAGATGCATTAGGGGGTGACTTCTCACAATAACTTACAGACTCAATATAACAGATAAATGCTTTTTGACTTCTAATTCTTCAGTTTAACAGCTTCTGAATTTCTGTTTAGGCAAACAGAGATCCTGATGTTGGAGTTGATGAGGCTCTTGTTGAGCAGGATGCTCAGGTGGGTGACTGACTTGGGATTTGGGGCATCTCTACAAGTCTTCTCACAAAGATAGTGTACAGCTAGGACTCAAAATGTGAAATAGTGATAATTAAGGTTCTCTGTGTTTAATATGTTTTTATGTACATTTATATGTTCTGGACAAAAGAAGTGTCAAAACCTGAAATACTGGGATCAAAATTTTTGGTGCTTTCACATCTTGGTTTTGGTTATTACTTAATGAGGGGCCTGAATGAAACAGGGAGTAGATCCTTAGAAGAAGAGAGGCTGAAGCTTGGTGGTGCTGAGGGACCCACTGCTGGAAAACTCAGATGTTAACAGTTCATTCCTTAATGACTTGGACTTCTCTCTGAATTTAATCCCTTGTCTGTGACTGCTCCCTAACCCTGTGCTCTGGATGGAAAGGAATGCCAGCAGTTAATTGGTGTCCTTGCCAGTCTCTTGCTGGGTGCCATTCGCTTTGTTGGAGTGATGGTCAATATTTCAGCAATTTGATTACAACTCATACATGCTTCTTCTCAGTTATTTCAGACAACTCTGCATGAGACATTTTTGTCTCATGAATTGTATGTTGAGATGAAAGAAATACAGGAATTGTTCAAGGTGACAAGGAGTAAACACAGAATATCAGATCAATAAAACATTCTCCTGATAGCACAGCAAGATGGAGAGAGAGACAGACTGGCAAAATAAATTTTACTGGCACAGGCCTATCCTTTGTCACTTAAATTCAGAAAGCGTTGTTCTGCTGTTCGAGTTAATTTCCTGTGAAAATTACAGCTGGATAATTAGAGGGGCAAACATTTAAATTGTGAACTAGATTGTTCCATGAAATTTTCAGTCTTGCTTTTGTCTGGGCCTATGTAATTGAGAAAACCCAGGAAGCACGGGCCCTGGTGGGTAAGTAGATTCCTTTTGGCCCCTTTAATTGGGTTTAAATGGGCAGTTAAATTTAGGAGGGACCAAAACCAGCTGTTGGAAAGATCCTGGTTTTCCAAACAGTCTCTCTTTGCTGCATACATTTAGCTTGAGCTGGGACCTTGAGTCAATGGACTTTCCATTCAGCACCCAACACAGCTGGAACAGATTCAGCCATTTTCTAATTGCTGTTGCCAGGTACAGGTGGTCAGAACTGAGGTACATGACTGCACAGATGTAGGAGTATTTTTGGCTTCCCAATGTTTTTCTCAAGTCATATATTCTGGAAAGGACTTCATACTTTAGAAGGCAAACTTTTGCTCAGTGGTGAATTTTTAATTTTTTTTTGTGTCTATGATTACTAAATATTAATTCAAAGCAATTGTGGGACTTTGCTGAGAATGCCTGAAGGAGAAAGTCTGACTTTTTGGAAAAGATTTTGTGAATATCACTTCTTTAAAGTTACACAGTTGAGGGACATTTTGTGTATTGTCCAGTGGCAAGGCAGGTAAGAACTTAAAGCTGACATAAAGTGCTGTTTACAACTTCTAATATCTCTAAATAAATTTTTTGCTGGTATTTCTAAATGCTGTACTGGGACTTTTCATTTGCTACTGGATGGAGAGTGCTGGTATTCATTTGGGGGGCTTTAGCATATAATAGTTATAACAAATATCCTGGCAGTGAGTGCCTTGAGAGCTTTTTCCTCTCTGGCTTTTTTTTTTTCATTTGTACCATTAATATTAAAAAGGTCATCTATACTACAATATGTGCAACATTTCTCCTTGCAGAGTGTTTAGCGCACAATTTGGAAAAAGGCCAAGTTTTCTGACTGTCGGGAGAAAGAACTTGTTTTGTTTTCCAAATTTCTTTTTCTTTCTCTTTTTCTCCCAGCTGTTGCTCATTTCAACTTTGAAGTGCTTTACTTTCCTGGTGCTGGAAGTGCATCCAGGTCTTTGTCTGCATCAAAGACACACTTCCCTGAAAAGCCACAAATGTGCTGAAACCATGGATAAAAACTAGTTTCAAACAACAAAGAGTTTATCAGCCCAGAAATCCTTTTTATGAGAGCTTCTAGATCCGTCTTCCACTCCTTCATGAAGAACTTCCTCTTGGGCCAAATTGGTGTGGTTCTGATGTTCAAGAACCATCATGTAACAAGTTTTTGCTATTCTGTTTGAAAATGGGACAAGAAAAATGGGCAGAAAAGGCAGTACTGTGAACAGGTTTTTATCTGCTGTTTTATCACAGTTTCAGGAGACTTCAGGCTTATGAAGATGACTATGCACAGTCAGTTTCAGGGCCTGAAGCTGCATTATTCATGGAAATACCTTCACAGTAAATTTCAGAATTTTCTCATTTATTTCCAAGATGAGTTCAGTACTTGGCAATTTTATTTCAATGTTTTCCCTCCACCTCTATAGCTTGTTAGTAAATTTAATGCTCTTTAGAGTGGGACAAATGGAGCTTTTCAACAGGACGCATGAACACAAAACAAATGCTGATGTTTTCATCTCTTGAATTTGTAACAGGTTTTGTTCAGAGCTGGGGAGCTGAAATGGGGAACAGATGAAGAAAAGTTCATCACTATCTTGGGAACCCGCAGTGTTTCCCACTTGAGGAGGGGTAGGTAGTGTGTTTAATGAGGGCCTGAAAGCTTCTGCCTGAAATCCAGCCTGGAAAAGCTCAGCCCACATCAAGGTGCCTACTTTGAGCTGATGATAGAGGGACAATGCCTTTTCCTCTGCTCCTTGTCCATCCATAAGTCTCTTTTACCAATCTGTTTAGGCCATTGGGAGTAATGCATGGGGCCGTCCCTTCCAGGTGCAGGGAAGGGGTTGTACAGGAGGCATCTGATGGGAAAGTGGTGCTCAGAACAGGACAGTGAGCAGCCAGTAGCACTTGAGCTGTGGCTAATGACACACAGGTGGCCTTGTTGTGAACTGAGGGGCACTGGCAGGAATGTTGGCTGTTCACTGACTGAGCACCCTTTGTTTTGCAGTGTTTGACAAGTACATGACTATTTCCGGCTTCCAGATTGAAGAGACCATTGACCGGGAGACCTCTGGTGATTTGGAGAAGCTGCTTCTGGCAGTGGGTAATTGAGTCCTAACATGTCCAGCACTAGGCTGCCTTTGCTTACTCCCAGGCTTCCTTAAATTGCAGTTGCCACAGAGGCTAGCATGGAATCAGGGTTCCTTTAGGAAGATAATCAATCACCTAGGATCTGTTGTCATAGCTTAGAGAAGAGGTGGCGAGCTTCATTCTCTTTGGTCACGTGCCCTTCTGCCAGAGCTGAGACCAAGCTCTGCCTTCACCTTGTATTCCTGGCAGCTTATCTTGGACAGTGTTGTAGAATTTGACTAGTAGAATCTCTCTGCTGTCAGAAAAAAAATGTTTGTTCTAAATCCCGGAACCCGAAGAGTTCTAACAGAGGAACAGACCAGGTGACCCCACTGGAGAGAATAACCCAGTGGCACACACCTTGTCTTGTCAAAGGTTGCCCTGTATTTGATAGCAGTCAATAATTCAATCATTTGGCTTTCTGCAGTGAAATGCATCCGAAGTGTGCCTGCCTATTTTGCTGAGACCTTGTATTATTCCATGAAGGTATGTAAATGTTTTCCCTAGGTCGCTTTCTCCATCTCCTCCAGCTACAATTCCTCTCCCTTTAGCTTGTTCTTAATTTCTTCTGCCACTGTAAATGCTGACAGGATACTGTATCACTAAGTATCTGCAAAAGGTTCAGGGAATGCAGGTCTGGGAAAGGGTGAAAACAATTCAAAAGTTTCCTTGGAGTTCACTGTGGGTTTGTCAGGCCATAGGCCTTTTAGTCTCATCAGCTGTTTTTTGATTTGATTTCCAGTTGCTACACTGGAAAATGTCTGGCGAGATCCACTGGGCACTTCCAGCTGATTAAGCTGCAGTGTCTTTAGGTGGTGGATGTGCTGAGGAAGGAAGGAAGGAATTATAAATTGTGCAAATTAGTGCTCTTTGATTTGGGTGTGAGTATTTACTGACTGAGGGTGTTAGGTAGCTTTGAAACACATTTTGGTTACTATCCATCCCGTTCTGAGAAGCAAAAGAAATTCAGCAGAGAAAAGGAAAGGCATAAACAGCTGCAAAAGATTACACACAGGAATTGCATTAGCATTGCATCCATGTTTCTGTTGCTTCACCTTCTCTTGGATGGGAAGAGATACGCAGGGAAAGCTGGAATTTTTAACAGTGGGTAATATTAACTAAACCAGAGGCAGGTTGCCTGTTGTTTCGAGGCAAGTTATCAGCTTCCCTGAGGAATTCCTCCCTTCCCCTTGCTGGAGAGCCCTGAAGTATGTTAGTCAGAAGATGAGGTTGAAAGTTAGTGATGAGACACAAAATGATAGCTTAATTTTTAAAAGTTCTTTACTGCTTTTATAGATACCAGTGTAGAATAAGGTTCAGGTGAAAAATACAAAATATTGTGTGCTGTCGGCTGAGCTGTCTGAGGAGGATTACTTTTTAATTAATAATTAATTTTTATTTTTTAAAGAATGCAGTTTTCCTGTGAGCTTTAGATTCTTATGCACTTGTGTTATGAGGAGCCTGACCAATGTGTGCTGCTGAGATCCCAAAATTGTTTTTTTTTTTAATATAAATAAAAATCATTAAACACTTCAGATAAGAAAGCTTTTTGTCAGTCATTACTTTGACAGAGGAGCTTGTAGTTATAATTTATCAGTTTGGCATGATGAGGTTCTGCAGTGAGCAGAGTTTGCTTTCATGATTAGGTGGGGCAGAGTTTCCTTTTATTCCTCAGAAACCACCAGGCTCATGGCATAACTTTTGAGCAGCTTTAGGGCGTTTTTAGGTGTAATCCAAGAATATTGCACCCAGAAGGACTGAGTGGCCCTGGACGTTAGGCTGAAGATGACCGTGGGGGTTCTGCCAAGTGTTTCCCTGAGGTGCATCCACAGGTCAGCACGTGCAAGTTTGTATGGCTTCAGCTTGAGTGGAGTCTGCCTTGTCTGAGCAGAGGGGTCAGGGCCTTTGTCTGCACAGGAACATGCAGTGTGTCAAGCACTCAAGATAACGAACAGAGTGGGGCACGTTTGTGTGGTTGGAAAAGGTTTGTGTTGTTTGCCCCCATAATAAACAGCTGGAGAGTTCATGGGATGAGTTGCTCTGCCCATGTCCTCCTGTGTGATGTTCCTTTGTACTGGTCATGGCTGGGATTGAGGCACCCAGTAACTGGCTGCAGTTCTGCAGCTTTAGGGTGCACTGCAGGGGGGATTTACACACCATTCTGATTGTGGTGAGCAGCTGTGCTACTGTGTAACCTTGCAACTGGCTTCTTTTAAATTTATCTGGGCATTCACAGTTGAAGCCTGAGATGAAACATGAAATAAGAGGCCTGAACATCTGGCACTTCATAGAGGTGCAGGGATTAGAGCACCCTGCATGGTCAGCCCTCTGTTCTCCACATTTCAGTGTGAATGTCTTGCGATCCTGTCCCATATATTCTCTGTTTTGGAGCTGAACAATAATGCAGGAGTGGTTTGAGATGCCACTTGTTGCTTTCATGTTGTACCATAGTTGTTTGTATTTCATGTTTTGTTGCAGCATCTGTCCAGAAAAACTCATATTTGAATGTTGTTTGTTCTTTTCTCTTTAGGGGGCTGGCACTGATGATGACACCCTTATTAGAGTCATGGTTTCAAGAAGTGAAGTTGATCTGCTGGATATTAGACAAGAATTCAGAAAGAATTTTGCTAAATCATTGTATCAAATGATTCAGGTAAAATTACTGTTCTGTTCTCAGGGAACGCAGGGATGATTGAGATATCGCTGTTTTCACTGTTGTTTTTCTTGGCAGAGGGTGGGTGTGGGTAGAGCTGGTGACCTGGGCTCTGAGATAGACCGGTTCCTCTGCAGTTTTGACATGGCATTGTTTAAGCGGGGGACACTTCCTATGGAAAAATGTTTCCTTCCAGTGTTCATTAGGGCAGATGATGTGGATTTCTGAAATTATGATTACTCATACACCATTTTTAGCTACTGCATCATTTCCTTGTTCTTGTCTGGGTTCCTTATTGTGCAGTGTCTCAGAGAGGGTGCTGGCTCTACAGAAATAACACGGGGGTTGGGAGTCTGAATTATCATGAGGTTGAAGTTTAGATCTTGGGTTGTTGTGTGGAACCCTTTGCAACTTTTCCAAGTGGAAAGAGTTTCACTGTGGAACCACTCTGAGTCATAGTTTCCTTTGAGTGGATGGGAAGGAGCAGGAAGGGAGGGAGCCAGCAAGGAATCCAAAGCCAGCTGTTGCTGCAAAGTTAAGCCAAAAGGTGCTTTTTTGTTTCTCTTGTTTTATTTTGAAAGTCCTGATTTTTATAATTTTTCTATTGTTATTCCTGACATTATGCTCCCTTAACTAGGCTGAGTGGAGTTGCTTTTTGGCACTGCCTGTCAGGCCTATACGGATTTAGTATCAGCACTTCCCTTTGATTACAGGGAGCAGAGCCAATGCCTTTCTAGGCAGTGGCAGCTGCACCTTGCCTGTGTGTTGCTTTTGGTGCTGCTTTGGGCTTCTCCTTTGGACTCTCCCCTGCAGAGATACGCATCAAATGTGCAACGGGCAGCTCTGTTTTCTAGTAAAGCTTTTGGAGGATTTTTGTCTCTGGTAGTCTGTGTAAATACAGCTCTCTTGTAGGAGGCAGAGAATTTCCTTGTGTCATTCCTGAGTGGAGAGTCATCCGTGTGGATTTCCTGTGGGTGGGATGAATGTGTGACGTGCTGGGGCCCTACGTGGCAGCTGCTCTGGTGACTCACGGTGCTGCTGTGCTGCTTTGACAGAAAGACACGTCCGGGGACTACAGGAAAGCGCTGCTGCTCCTCTGCGGCGGAGACGATGACTGATGGGCGGGGACACGCAGCACTCCTTGTGCTCCAGCTTTGCAGCCCTTCATTAGCATGCCTGCCTGAGGTTTTGTATCCTAATGCTTTGTGGCTGCTTGGATCTGTACTAGGATTGCACTTAGCAAAAAGGAGCGCGTTGTTACCCCTCCTCTTCCCCACATCCCCGCTGCCAGGAATTTCAAGTGCCTTCTGTGATCTGTCAGAGTCACCTTCGTGGAAGGTGGATGCTGAGCACAGAACCCAGTTCTTTACAGGTGTTTTGCTGAAATAGGAAAAAATAATCATGTATTTCACAATAAATTCAATGTTACCCTTTTTTTGCTTTTACTCCTTACATTTCCACTGAGTGTTAAGCTAGTTCTAACATGGCAAGGAAATCCTTAGTATGTAATATTTGAATGAATTTGCTGAACAAGCAATCATTAGAAATCTAAAGGACCAATAAATTTTTTTTCCCTCTCGTCACAGTTGTATGTGTTTTTTAATCGAATTAAATTATTTTTCATCTATTTCCCCTCTGATATTTGACTGCTGCAGACTGGTGGTACATATTTCCTCCCATTATTGAGGTTTTGAAGTATCTGTGGTGTTTTGCAGGTCTCCATCTTCATGTCTAGCCTAGGATGTGGGTGTTGTGATGCTGCTGTTCAGTACAGTTAGAAAACCAAAATGTTGGTGCTTGCTGGGCTCTGCATTCTCGTTTTGTGCTGCTTTGTGTTTTTCTTCTCCTCTAAAGCTGGGGCAAGGAAGAAAGGAGAGATGCTGTGCAGGGCCAAAGTAGAGCAGACTCTAGGACTGGACTAGGATGTCTGGGATGGAAGCAGGTGAGGAAGAGATGAGATCTGTTCTTCAAGGATCCTGGGGAGAAAAGAAGATGGTTGCAGCATCCCTCCCCTCAGGTTATCAGGGAGCAGAGCACAGGGTGAGAAGCACCAGCCTGTTTTGTGGGCTGCCTTGAATTCTCTGCTTTGGTTCAGCCTTTATGACTGGATCTGAAAGTCAAATTGATGTGTGTGAAGGAGAATAAAGAGGCTTCTCTTTCATGCCTTGGTAAGGAACACCATGGCTCTAAACTTGGCTTATCAATCAGTCACATACAGCAGCTGCAGAAAGTGCCTGTTTTAATAGTTCTCTTGAAACTGATTCTTCACGGGTTATTAAGAGCTTTACAATTTTCATGTTGAATAAATGTCAAGTTTTAATTTTTTTACGTTGTAATTCTGAATTAGTTCTGTCATGATCTCTTGCTACTAAGTGCTCTGTTTTCAGTGTAAAATATGCAGATGAAAAAATTATATTGTGTTCAGATCTTGTTGTCTTCCTTGTCCTGAAATGAATTGCCAGTGTTTCAGTTTTGGTTTTTGTGGAGCCTTTACAAATGTGTTAGCAAGGATTGTTAATTTACAGCTACTCATCCTGGAATGACTTGGCCAGCTGCACACACTGCAAGCTTGGCATGACCACTGGCCTGGAAATACCTTGGGATAACAGGAGGGTTTTGGTGGTTTTGATTTTTTTTAATGTTTTAATATTTGCCAAGGTAAAATCACGCACAAAAATCTTTAAGACCCTGCTTTCTACTTCTTTAGAGATTAGCTACTATATTGAATTTTTTAACTTCCTTCAGTTTTTTTAGAATTTTTAGAAAAGTACCATTTCATCTTCATGATTTGTTTTAAATTCTTTGGTAGATTTTTGCTTCACATGTGAAGCTATTCCAGCAGGGGCTGACCCTTGTCACAAACCTGATGCTTAAGATTTAAATGGAATTATCTAAATTGCAGAATTTGTAAGCAGTGACTCTGACCAGAAGTTGTTAGGGGTCAGTATAGTATCAGTCATCTGCAGAAAGCTGTAAGATGGAAGTGGGCAAAAGCATTTGAATTTCCCTGTTGAAGCAATTAAACAGAGAAAACAAAGTCTGAGAACCTTTGTTACTCTTAGACATCTAATTAACATGTAAAGAAGTTAACTGAATTGCAATATTTGTAGTATTTACTGTGTAATGTCCCTTTAGGAATACCAGATTTAGAATCTTCAGTACAGTGCGTTCTTAAGAGAGCTTTAAATTACAGCAGCCAATTAATTAATTACTTTCTCTGTGGCAATAGTTAATCATTGGTGTGTTTGGCTTTTTCTCTCCATCTTCAGATTTTGAGTCATGAAAGCGTGCTATGTTCGTTTTGTCACAATTCAGAAATGTTAAGAAATCCTATCCATCTCGTTGCAAAGTCAATTTGCAAAGATTTGGGCATGAGTGCTAAAATTAGCCCTCTTTACCTATGAACAATCTGTTTTATAGCGAACTTCAGTAAGTATAATATTGTTGGTTTTCCCTGAAGAGCTTCTGTTCCTTCTTGCTTTGTTTTTCTCCCCCCACAGGAGAATATTGGGGGCTCCTATTTTATAGCTAGAAGTATGATATTCTTTATTTGCTTTCATCACTGTGGGGGGAAAATAAAATTATTAGTTTCTTTACTTGATTTCCCTCCATTTTGTGATTGATGTAAATCAAGTTATGATTTTCCTTGGTTTAGATTAACGATAAGTACTATTCATATTGTTTATCCCACTTCAGCTCCCTGACAGCTGGAATTGCTGTGGGCATCCAATTACTCAAATATGTGCTGAAGGCAGTAATTTGTAACAAGGCAATGTTATGCATGAAAAGCCTGAGCAATAACTTCTTTATGATTTAGAGTGGAATTCATCTAGAAGTCAGAACTGGTGAGTCATTACTGTGAGGAGTGGTGGGTCAGAGCTTTTGTGGTGTGGGGGCATTTCTGGAAATGCCACTTGATAGCTTACCTGGGATAGGTACGTGGAGTGTGGCTGAACAGCACTTGGTAGGTAGGTAACTCACCTGCCCAGTGTGTGTAGTTCATTCTGACACTGCATTTCTTGAAAATGACAAGGCTTCACCTCTTTGTCTCAGTAAAGCTTTTAGCATGTGGTTATTTTGTTCCTGTCCCAACAAAGCATCTGCAGAAACACTGAAACCTCATGGAGTGGCTGTACATAAACCACACTAGGCTTTTTCTAGCTGTGCCTTCAAGAAGTGTTGCTGTAATCAGCAAAAAGTGGAAAGCTTTGTTTCATCCTTTAGTGCCTGTAGCTACAGCTCCAGTTCCTCTGGGTGTCGGTGGAGTGAGCTGAATTCCGATTTCCCGAATGGGACGGGAGTGTCGTTTTCTCCAGGCCTGTGCCATTTGCCGTGTGGGCAGGGGATGGTGCTGTTGTTCCAAGTAATCTCATTCAGGCCGTGGTGGTGCTCAAATTATCTCCTTCTCCCTCGAATCACTTCCTGATTTTTGTTTTTGTACCTTTGTTGCTTTGTCCAGTTTCCTGGTTTCCTTGACATGCTTTAGCATGAGTCACACAATTAAATTTTTTGTTATGTTTTCTGAATTTTTTAATGTAATCTTGTGTCCACTCTGAAATGAGAGGGCAGTGAACAAAATAGTTATTGGAAATAGAAGCTGGGTTTATGCACATGACATTTTTATTAACAGTAAGCATTTACCTGCTGCAGTCTGAGCATAGGCAATATCCCCTCTTACTCCCCAGTTGTGGGAAATGAGAAAATGGTTTTGTTTGACTCATGCATTTACAATTGGGGGAATTTAGTGGAACAGATTTTGCTGTGCTGTATTATTTGATTTGGAGATTTCTAACTTGCAGTCCCTGAATTACTGCTGGGTCTTAAGCCTGGCGTGTTATTTCATATCATTCAAGCACCAGCAAAACTGCCCTACTCTCTCCAAAGAAATTGGAAGGTTGTGGAGGATGTGATATTTTAGAGAGTAACTTTGTATTTAGCAGGAAAAACTCGTGGAGTGGAAAGGACAGGAAAGATGATGTTTAGAATTTTTTTTTTTTTTGCTTTCACTGAGTTGAGGTAGCAGAGATTGCATTTGTAGGATGTCATGACAAGCTCTTAGAGCATGAGAGTGGAACGATGTTGTAAGACCCAAACTAATCTGGTCTACTACCACAAGAAAAAATGCCCAAAGTTATCTTTCATTGATATCTGTGGGAAATGTGCTCATAAATCCTCCTGGACCTAGAGCATATGTGGGTGGCATTTCATTCACAGAATAATCTGATAGCTTCAATTTTTGGCTACTTCTAGCCTTAATTTCAATAGGTAGAAGAATGGTATAACAAAAGGTCCAAGTCTTGGTGATTCTTAAACACATCTATGAAATGTGTTGTGACAGTGAGGGAACCTGAAGGAAGGAAATAGAGATCAAAGCCAACTCGTGCGGGTGGTTATTTCTACACACTTGGCAGTAAATTTGCTTTCCTCTTAGCCTTCCTGTTCTTAAAGCCTCCTTCAATAAGAGAAGGCTACAGGTTGCGTGTAATGAGGCATGGTAGCATCTCTGAAATCCAGTGAAAAATGTCATTAGGTAAGTCTTGCTCTCTATCAGTTGCCAAGTATTCGTCACATGTTCTGTTCTTTCACACTGCTTGCTTTGTCTTTGTATACAGGAATATTAAATCAGGGAAGTTACTCTGTGGATGCCTCTGTAGCTTCCTTAACTACTTTATTTATCTCTGCTCACCCTTCTGCCATTTTATGTTTACTATAATTGACTTTCAGAAAGCAATCTTCTGGTGATAAGGATGAGTGAAGGAAATTAAGAATGTCTAGATCCTGACTGTGCTGGCACCACAGAGTGAATATGAATGATAAAATAAGAAAAAAAAAAAGGCCCATTCATTTTTGATGAGTTTCAGCAGTAGCAGCTTAGCAAGAGAACTGACTTTACACTATGGCTATCCACTGCTCCTAGCAAATTAAGTAAGGCAGTGTTTTGTCACTGCTTGCACTTTCATATTCATCATCTCAGCAGCTCTGCTTGCAGTGCGGGCAGTACCATGTGTGGGCCTCACTTGGAATGAACTATCTGAGGTTGTTCCTTAGTGGACACAACCAAATTTTCCTTAGCAATGATACAGATACGGCTGACATGGCCTGTGTAGGGAATGATGAGACTGGGTGTTGGAGAAGATGAAAAATTAACGGAAAAGTTTTACGGATATACAGAAGGTTCTATAGAAATGAAAGCAAATTTTGATATATAAAATAGATTCTTAGAGAATGTTACACAGGTTGCTGCTGAAACAGCTGAGAGAACAAAGTTCAAGTTGAGTTGGAAAGAAGGTCCAAAGGGTTAAGTCTTCAAACAAAAGCATGTTTTCTACTAAGTAAAAAGAGCACAGGCAAACAGAAGTAGGTTTCTACTGTGGAAAAACAGAAAAAACAAGTTTCAAAGTTTAACACATAACTTCTAACTTGTGATTGGTTAGTCACTAACATAGTATGGTAATTTTAGCAGTTATGATAGGCTATAGGTAAATCGATAGTTTTTGTGTATGATGCCTATTGGTGGNTATGGTAATTTTAGCAGTTATGATAGGCTATAGGTAAATGTATAGTTTTTGTGTATGATGCCTATTGGTGGTTATGTAATAAGATGCACAGCAAAGAAAGAGACATAATGCTTTGTAACATGAATTGAATTGAGCTTCAGGACACACAGCTTGCCTGTGGCCAGCAGCTATAGGCTCACTCATCCATGACTCCTGACCGCTGGAACCCCAGCTATGCAATAAACAGCAACCTAACGAGCCGTCTGGAGTCTCCATCTCTCTGTCAGGTTCTTACAGCTGGGGTTTCTTTAGTTTTGTTTTTTGTTTTTTTTCCCCTACACCCCCTCCCCTTTTCCTTTCTGCTTTGTGCTTAGATGTTAAAACATTCTATAGATGCTGTTATCTGCAGGTACTCTGACTTGCTGCCTCATTCATGAGGCGCGTACACAGTGATTCTCCCGTGCAGCTGGGTATCAAACATCTGTAAACCTTAAGGGCGTAGCAGAGCAACCACCTCTTAATGCCATTTACAGTGAGTAAAAATACACTGTGATCCATCAAAGGCATCATCTGGCTAGAGGGAACAAAACCCAGTCAAAATGATTGCCTAATCATTTAACCTGTTTATGTTGTGTTTTGCCTTGGCTCAGCAGCTACTGTGTCACCTTAGCTCCAGACTGATGTATCATCGTGTGTATTTGTTTGGAGCTTCTTTCTGTTTCATCTGTCTTATCAGGCTCTTGTGTTGCAGATGAAGATCCAAGCAGGCATGGCTCGAGTGAACACTGAATTTAAACAAAAGATCACTTGTCACACTTTGCTTCAGTCCATGTGAAGGTAGAGCCTTGGTGTTATGGTGACCTATAGAATGCATATGTTTCCTAGAGTCTGAAAATGACTGGTGGGAAGGAAGGATGAGAGAAGACTACAAACTGATGAATGACCAGGAGAAGAGGAGTCATCTTTATTTACTGTTCTCAGACTGGAAGAAACAGGGGACCCCAGCAAAATTGCCAGGTAGGAAGTTTAGAAACAAATGAAAGGAAAAAAGTGTCATGTCATGGTTAAATTACAGAACGCTGTTAGGTGGCACTGTGGAGACCATGGCTGCAAATTACGCTTAGTAGCTAACAAGACAAGTTGATGCAGAGGTCCATGGCTAAGTTTTAAACCAGACACAGAGTGTAGCTCTCACTGTTCCCAGCTGCTTTTCCTGGCAGACAGCAGGGACCCCTGTTTGTGATGGATTCGTGACTGTCACTGCTGGCAGCCAGTAATTGGATAAAATTGCCTATTCCCTATGTGAATGCAAGGTTTTATTTCCCTCCCCTTGCCTTCCTGGCCAGCCAGGGTAGTTTGTCTTCCCCGTGGCTGCCTGCTGAGTCACAGGTTAGAACTGCAAACTATTCCTGTAAGAGCTTCTCTGCACGAGCAAGTCCTGATTTGGTCAGGAGGCTGTTAATTGATGGCCTCTTGGGACTTACCTTGATGAGTTTGACTTCTGCCAAGACGAGCTGAAGCCATTCAGTGGAGAACAGTCTGTCAGGAGTGTTGTAGATATGGCTGGTCCTGCCTTGGGGAGAGGAGAAGACGCGGCAGTGTTTTTCAACCTGTTTTGGTTGAAGACTCACCTAAATGTTTTTAAAAAACAAAACAAAAATAAATGCAAATAAAGGAATGCTTTGAACATGCATCTGTTCCTCCCTAATCCCCTCTAATTTTATTCATTTGCACAGGATATGTGTTGTGTGTGGAGGTGAACAAGACTTTTCTGGTAAATATTTGCAGTGTTTTGTAAGGCTGTGTGCCCAAGGAGTTTTGTTTTAAGCAGACTTCTGCCATTTCCTAGTCTGGAGGAGGAGAGGTATCCCTTCTCACTGCTCTCCAGGTTATGCATGCCTGCATGCAGGATTTGTTGCCAAACTGATGGACAGCAAGGATCTGACACCAACAGAAGCAGGTCTGTCTTTCTTCTTGTTTATGTATTTCAGGGTGCCCACAGCTCTCATTGCAGGATACTGAACCTGGCGTGTGACAACTACACCAGGTATAAATGAACAGACTAAATTCTGTTCATAATTGCCAGTGGGAACAGCCACACTTGTGTTTGTCCACATGTGCCAAAAGCTGCCACTCTTCCTCTCCAGATGCATTCCCTTCTTTCTGCACAAGCTGCTTGCTCAAGAGAAATTTACTTTTGAAGGCCTGACAATTGAACAATTTGGGTTCTGAAGTCCCTTCTTCAAGTTGGTCAGCTCAGCCTCCCCAGTAACAGCAAGGGAAAGGTCAAATAGTCAATAGCATAAAGCTTTCCAAGCATCCTGAGGCAAGGGACTTGTTATTTTTAAAATGAGAACAATTAACTCATGGATGTGAGACTTGTGTAGACAGAAATGTCTTATTTCAGCTTTGGCTGGATTGGCTTTAGGGTGTGTTTCATGGTATTGGTAACACTTCAAGTTGTCATTGCAGAAGATGGGTGTAAAACAGTCAACTTTACACTTGACCACATCAAAGCCTGAGCTTTTCCACTCTATAGCCACTGTTCTGAAAATATAGTCTAGGTTTTCAGTCTGAAATAGTAAGTGGTTAGAAAGGATAAAGGCATGATGATGTTGTAGGGCCCAATCTGCTGGACTGAAAGTCCACTGTTGCTCCTGGCAGTGATTGCCCTCCAGCTGCAGTCTTCTGCTCTATAAAATATTGTGCTGCTGTACAAAACCTGGAGCAGCAGGGTTTGCTGTATGACACGATTGCTTCAACAGGTCTGTTTCACCAACAAGGCTCTGCGGACTGGAACTGCCCTGATATCTCTTGGGAGATATTCTGAAGGTCATTTCTGTTCCTGGTGGGTGGTGGGAAACCCATCTTTTCCAACATTCTATTCCAGTACAGTGGCTGATACTTTCCTGGCACTGGCAGTCCTGTGGCCCTGGCAAGCAAGAGGCAGGAAGGGGCTGTGCCTGCCTGAGTGTCTTGGGCCAGTGACACAGAAAGGAGGTCCATGGACTTGTGTCAGTTGCTCAAAATTACTGAGAATCCTGTGTATGTTGATTACAACCATGGAGAAGCTTTTACAAAGCTGTTCTTACACTGTCTTGTAGTCTTCATGGATTTAAGCACACGGGAGCTCCATTGGAAGACTTGGATGCATTTCAGGCATTTGTTACAGAGACCCGTGTTGGAAATAGCAGTCAGGCTGCAACATGCATTAAAGAAAAGGGATTAAAGTTCAAGCTTTGCTTAGAGCACTCTACCAGAGGGGCTCTGAGGACTCCACGGCTGAGTGCATCTGCAATGGATTGACAACTTCTACAGAGTCTGCCTGTAATTGTTACATTTTTTCCATTTGAAAAGGTCTGGAGGTTTTTTTCCCTGGGAGCTGTAGTCTGCATTCTCTGAGTGCAAGGGTAACAGCCTTTCACAGCAGCGGCTCAAGAGGCAAGTTGGAAAAGTGACCTTGCTGGTCAGAAGTTTTGTTCTTTGCTTCTCTGGTAAAGTCTAAACCTTTTCTGCAAGTTCAAAATTGGCCATTATCCATAAAAGGACTTTTGAGTGTGTTTAACTGCACTCTTCTTTCCCCTAAAATTTCTTGCAAGATTACGGGATTTTGTCTATAAAAACAAGTCATTTCCTATACTGTCAGTGCTTGGTCCACTATTAATGAGAAGTGGAATGAACAGAGCAAGATAGAGCGAAGGATTATTCCTTGCTGAATTCTGGAAGTACGATTTGATTTTGACCTTAGATCACAGCAGTTAGGGTCTTTGGGCTATTTTGTTTCCATGAAGTTATCTTGGGAAACACTGACCTGGTGATATTTCATCCTTCCCTGACATCTCCTTGCTCCAAGGAGCAGTGTGTTCATTTGTTGCTGCCTCACACAGAAAAATAGGACAGATGAGGGGGGTGGTTTTGGTTCCATAAATGTGCTGTCAGTCCTGGAGAAAGCAGTGGGACAAAGAATTATGGGGAAAGAGCTGTGATTAGGGTTAAATGGTGTCAAGTCACAATCTCTAAAAGCTGCAATGTGGGCAAGTTTCTTGAGAATAGAGAGACGGGAAGAAATCAAGGTTTTATGGCACTTTCAGAACAATTTTTGATTGACTTTCAGTCTCATTTGGTGCTCACATAATGAAAACCTTGCAGAACACCATGGCTGGCCTAAAAAAATTGCTTTCAATCCCAGACTGTGTAAGTTTATTTTTTTTTTCCTCATCATTTTTCTAGCAAGTGCTACAGTAACAAAGTATATTATAGAAACTTGTGGAAGAGAACAGGGAGAAACAAAATCCATCCTGAGCTGCCAATTATTCAGAAATATACTGGTTTGGTGTACTACCTAGAAAACCACCTCACAGAGCCTTTTGCACTGAGAGCCTGTTACTGTGTTATTTGTAACACGGTGCTTAATTAACAGAGCATGTAATAGCTGTAGTCATACCTGCTGTAGAGATGCACTGCCAACTTCAGAACATTATGTCACTGAAGATTTTGGGAGGGCTGACTGAGCTCCCATAAGATTTGTGCACTTCTGGGCATTCCCCAAACCAGACATTAAACGTTTGAGCAGCTTCACCGTAGGTTTGCAGTACCCATGTTTTTTCTGTGCCTGTTTAAGAATGACTGATATTTTCTGAACTTCTCTCTCTCTCTATTTCCCACCAAAACCCAAAAGATGTCACTGTGCAAGCTGGCTTGTACTGAGCAATTAATTTGTGTATAAATAAAAACCCCAGCCCAGTTCCAATAAAGCAGCCCCCTGCACGAACAAGGACAGGATACATTCAAACCCAAACAGGAGCTTCACCCAATGATGTTCCACCCTGGGCTGCAGACGTCTCACTGGTCAGGGAGCTGGGTGGTGTAAGACCTCAGCCAATGACATGTGTATGTCCAGGAAACTCAAATGCCCCATAAAGGGGCTGCCATAATAACCTCGAGATTGTTGTCAGATGAGTCTCTGAGGTGTTTGTCATCTCTGTCTCTGACTGGTACCCCCTCCATAACAAAGGAGATTAGCAACAAAGATATTCTTTATCCATCTGCTTAACCCAGGAGAGAGCCTTTCACAAATGAAGATTGAATTTTGTCATTTTTGGGTACAGTGAAAATGGAAGCAAAAGCACAAGTATTTGTCCAGGTTCAACACAGCAAGTCGATGATGGTTCCCCCTTTTCTAGAATCACTGTTGTTAAATCAACAAAATACTCAGAAAGCTGAAGAAATGTTAGTTGATGACTCCTGGGGTGCTGATGGTTGCATGCCATGTGGGAACTCTGACTGGATGTACAGGAGATTTAAAGTTTTGTCATCCTATCCATCATTTTAATGGCACCAGAATTATGCATAGATGAGGAGGAAAATATCTACTGAGCTGGAAAATATACTGAACTGATACTTTTTCTGCATGAAGCCAAATCCAGCTGTTGGCTTGCTTTTGTTATCAGTTCATCTGTCTTTATGAAAATATGTAATTTAGGTCCCGCCATGTAATATACTCGATAGAACTTGATAAAGCTAAATGGATATTCTGTTTTATGGATCTCTGCTGAGTACAACTGGAAAAGGTTTTCGTTAAATGTTGAATAAACTCATAAATCCCCCAACAGAGAATTCTGTAGATGCTTGTATTTTGTTGTGCTTTTTCCAGCAGAGAGGGGTATTGAAAACAGGGCAGTGGCATAACCTTTCCTTAGGATATTGCTTGTAGAAGTTACTCTGTTCTTAATGTGGAAAAATAGCAGAGAGGCAGAGAAGAGCTTTCACTATCTGTCTCTGCCACAGACCTGCACCTTTGCAGATTCATTGCACCGAGGGTAAAAATCCCCGTGGGTTTGGCACTGATGGTGAGCTCTGAAGCTTTGGAGACAGGTGCTCCACCAAGAAATCATGGACCTTAATGTATTCAGGCTTCAGAAACTGCCATAGTATCTTATATAGGGAATTTCAATAGCGCCGATAGCTGGAAATCAGACCTTTACAGAGTACCAGTGCCTCATACAAGCACTGTATTTTACACAGGTACCTGTTTGGGTGTAAATTATGATAGATCACAGGTAGCAAGATGATGCAGCCTTTTAATAACATGGAGGTTACTGAGACCTTGTAACATGTAGGGTAAATGTGTGGCTTTTAACATGTTTGAACAGGCCACTCCAGTAAAGCCTTTTTGTGAGGGGTGTTAGAATTATGGTGTCATTAGGTACTGTTACCTTTGGTCATCAGTTTTTTACAGAACTCAAATTACCTGCTGCTTTCTTTCCACTTCCTCTGGGCAGGCATAGAGGGGCTCCTACCTCTTGGCTCCTTCCTTTGGGCTGCACAGAGTCTACCAGCCTTGTCCTTCCCATCTCTGCTCTGTGGCAATTGTCTGGGCTGTAGGGATACCTGGGATCTTCCTCTCTGCCCAGAATTGTATTTTACTTTGCTTGCTATGAGTTCAGGGACAGCTCTTTCTGCCTCATGTGGTTTTTGGCAGCAGAGCACTCAACAGCCAGACAAAATGATCTCAAATATGGTGATGCCTTTTAAAATCTCCGAGAGTCTGTGGCTGTCCGGAACAGTGGCTTCCTCACAGTAACTGATGGTAGAAATTTAGCCTTTGAGATCCCCATCATAGGGAATTTACACTTAAAGAATGACATGAAGTACAGAGGTGACTTTCTGTGGAAGGTAAGTGCAGATAATGAATAAGGCCTTTCCTGGCTGGTGGTTGAATTCTGTATCTTTTCTATGGCTTCTAATATGCAGTCACAAATTACAGTTTAAAGAGATTTTAGGCTGTAACAAAATGTTCTTGCTCAAATATATAAATATTTCCAGGGCCTACAGAAAGGAAAGAGGGAAGAGAGTGAGAGAAGAGATGGGAAATCATGAAAGTGGTGAAGGAGGAGGGAACCTGGAACACCTTCAGTTTTCCATGGAGTTGACAGTCACATAAGCAAAAAAAGTGTCCCCTTGGGAGGCTGGTGAGGAGCCAGGGGGAGAAAAGTGCTAGGGAAGAGCTCTGCCTTCCCAAGGCGGAGGTGAGAAAGCAAGACAGGAAGAAGGAGGACAATCCACATTATTTTATGGCAATCTCACTCTCAAAATGCATTTCCAATGCCAGTATTGAACAGCTGCTTTATTTTGAGAGGTAAAATATTTTCTGGGAAGAGGATAGAAAAAAACTTAATGCATGCATTTACATAAAGTCTGAAAAATGTGGTTGAATAATAAATCAGAATTGTCTTTTTTGTTCATTTGTTTTGATGCATGTGGTGTGTTTTCCAGTCTAGTAATCTCTAGGAGTTCCTGTGAAATACATGAAGCTGTCTGGTGGTATCACAAGAGACTTATATTCTTTACTTATAACCCGCTGGAACTCTGAAAAAAGACATTATTTAAAGGGTGGCAGATACTTAGCCTGTTCTGTGAGGCCTGGCTCAATAAATAAGTACAGAGAAAAATGAGAGGGGAGACTTCAGTGGCGACTATAGATAATGTGATGTTGCTTTGAATGAAAAGTGCTAGAAAAATGTTAGGAGATATTGGTTTTTCTAGATGGTTATATAAAACCAGCTGAAACAAATGCTCAGAAAATGAAATGCTAATATGCTGGTACAAGAAGCAAAATTAAATTACTTTTTGTGATTAGACTTACATGAATTAAAACAGTGCATATTAATAAAGTCCTTGGAAATCAAGGACTGAAATTTTTTCATCATGTTAAGAAAAGACAGAACATGATACCCTTGGGCTATTTAATTTCTGGTATCTACTGAGGTTTGAGAAGATTACTTTTTTGTTGTTGTTATTGGCTTTTTTTGGGTCTGTCTTAATTTATATTTCTGAAAAAAAGTAGTTGTTTTTTTGGAGAGGGAGGGATGTGTATTGGGAGGTGTTGCTTTTCTCTTTCCACAGTTTAGATGGGATAAGTAATGGAAATAAAACCAGAACTCTATGAGGTATTTGTTGCTGGCTCAAATTGGTCTCAGCCACAATCTCACTGATGAATTAGGCACTCAGTGGACCAGAGCAAATGAGTTTGTTGGTTTGCATGTATCTGAGCAGACAATTCTTAGACTTTCTTTAACCTGACTGTATGATAAGCTGATGCAGATTGATTAATTAATTGTTAACACTTACTGAAGGGTGAGCTCAGAATCTAAGTGGATTTGAAGCAGTGATTTTTTACACAGTAACAACTTGCTTGTAGCAATGGCATAAATGCAAAATTACTTTATGATCTTTAGCAGAGTTATTCAGTGCCAGCTGACTACAACTTATGGGTCCAAAAGGCTGAAAATTGAATAATTTAGCAGAAAAGTCATGAGAAAATGCATCTAAAATTTCCTGAGTCACATCTTACTGCCGAAGTCCCACACCAAATGGGAAACATCTCTCTCAAGTGGGGACTCCAGTCACTGCATTATGGAAAACTAGACAAAGATTTGAAAGAAGATATCACACTTAGATGACCTTGTAGTGCATAAAAATTGCATGCAGCAAAAGGAAAACCTTCATTCAGTTTCTTGTTTGTGTGGATGGATTTGTGTTTGTAAAGTCTAAGCCCCAAAGCACCTCTCTTCTCAATGGCGGTGAAACGGGTATCGCTATTTGATTTATAGGAGACTTTGTTTGCAGTGGAAAATGCTTCCTGAGGGTACACTGGGGCTGACAGCTCTTAGAGCTTTTGCATTTTGCCGCTATATTGTGTAAAATATTGTCTGTTGGACACAAGAAACATTTTAGGTTTTGAAGTTTTGAAGAAAGGCACAGTATGTGCCTCTTGTCTATGCTTCTTGCTTTTCTGATCTGCTTTTTGATTATTTTTTCAGTGATTTGGATTGTGCCCCCCTTATCAATGAAATAGTTTCTCATGACGAAGCAGGAACCTTGAAGATTTCCTCTTGAATATCTTGTTGAAAATAGCATTTCTGTCTCCAGTATGAACCACACAGAAAATCAGCAGAAGCTGTGCAACAGCCTAGAGTAGATAGTGCTGCTGTGACCCTCCTGGTGATGAGGAGGGACTTGTCCTGCTGACAGATCCCATGTGTATTGCAGTGCTTTTCATTTTTTTATTATTCTATTGGGCAGGACTCTTTATAAAAAGTGTTTTTTGTGGTGGTTTTATTTTTTTTTTTTTTTCTATTTTATAAAATTTTAGGTATTTACCAAGACATAGCAAGTCGTAAGGGAAGTTGTCGTTTGAGGAGATAAATCAGCATATATACCTGGATTAAATGCTGCACCTTCTCCTGCCCAGTATTTTTCCTTGGACTCCTTTGATGCACTCAGGGATGCTCTTATCCTGTCTGTCTTACATCTTGCCTCGGAGATGTGGCCAACCTGCTCTGCCAGTCCCTTTACAGCTGTATTTCATTCAGGATGAATGATTCCTGTAGGAAGGGAAAGAGGAATGTTGTAAACCATTTCATGACAGAGCCATCTACTCTAATGGTGTGCTCTGGTTGCCTCCAGCTGTGTGATTGCTCAGTGTGTATCAATGTTTATGTTTATTTTGAAACACTTAGAAATATGATTAGCCCTGAGCCCTCTGTCAAATCTGTCTGATATTGGCTCAGTTGTTTCCAAAGTTTTTGCAGGTTTAGGAGAAGGTGGCCGGGAACAATGGTCGAACGAACAACATGGAATTGCATGGCTTACGCCTCATTTCTACAAAGCTGGCAATAAAAAAATTGATTTGGGATATATATCTCCAAAGATTTGTAGGCACAAAATCTGACAGTAAAATACCTGGTCTTCAATCTGGCATTAAATTTACAACGAAAGGGAGCTTTGGAGGTTGTATTTTCCAACCCAAGATTAGCTTTAAAGTCAAGACTGGTTGTTCAGGGACTTGTCCAGCCAAGTTTTGACCATCTCTAGGAATATCCTCCAGCTTTGCTGAGCGGTCTGTTCCAGTGCTTAGCTGCTGTTGCTGTAAATATTTGTTTTCTTATTGCTAGTCAAAGTTTTCCTTGCTGCAGCTTGTGCCAATTAGTATTAATCTCTTTTACATCCAAGTCAATGACTGCTTTACAAGCATGCAGAGACAGCTGAGGAGCGGGAGAGCAAATTCTAACTTTGGCTTCTTTATTATGCTCTTACAAATTAAAAGACATTTCATTTAGCTGTGAGCAAATGTCATGAAAAAGTGGGCTTATTTCTCGTGAGAAGAGAAACAATCCAAGTGTTTTGCCTACACAATGCATAAGCAGATAAGTTTGATTAAGGAAAAGGAAATCCATGTAGCACAAGTAGGAAGTGGAGCTGTAAAACTGGGATGAGGCCCATGAGGTACCACCCTGTGCTCGTATTTGCACACTCTGTTATCCTTGCTCTCATCTCAGGCCCTTTGGGTTGGGTTATGAGACAGAGACTTTATAAAATTTACATTTAAAGTCACTTGAAATTATACCTTTGTGTTATCTTTAAGGCTTTTCTGATTCCAAGCTTCCTGAAAGGGAGTGGATTCTGGCAAAAGTTCAAAATAGTCAGATTAGGAAATTCTGGATCTTGGAGCATAAAAAACCAAGCATTACAGAAAAGGGAGTCGATCTCATTTCTCTCATGTCCTCACTGCTGCTGCGAGGATTTTATATATGGGTTTGCAACTGCTTAGAGGAAGACAAAGTACTCCATACTTTTTATGGAATAACTTATTCCTGGGCTTCTTGGCTGTCTCAGTGTTATGGATGCCAAATGAAGCAATGAGTAATATTGTAGTAATAGTAGAGTAAGAGAAAGTGGGGAGAAATACGGGTGGTCACAGTTTTCATGTGCGTTCTGGAAAAGCTCTCACTGTAAAAAGGAAAAAAGTTGTTTTATTCCCTCCACATCAGTGTCTGGTATCTTCAAAAGTGTCTGACTGTGTCTTTGTTGTTCTTTGTGTGAGAAAAGATGTTAAATTCGAAAATGTCAATGAATTGTTTCTGTTGCCTCATATTGACTGAGCGGGTATAAGCGAAGCTTCAGTGAGCATTATTAATGAATAGAGAGAGATGATTTCCTGCTTGGTGTGTATCCAAAGCAAACTGCAAATAATGGTGAGCATTTGATGTTATTTTATTTTCCCCCCTTGAATTTTGTTGAATAACTTCTCAAAGATTTGTGCAGTTTCCTGTAATGAAACCGAACACAAATGATGCAAGTTCTTACTGGTGGCAATGCAGGCTGCTAATTTGGAGGGTGTAAAGGGGAGTAACCAACATATGGCTCAAAATTACAGCCGCTGTACCCTAACAGTGAATTGCAAAACCATCAGGACCATCAGGATTTATTTAAAAAAAAAATCCAATGTATTTCTTGAGCAGTTCTTTTAAACCTGACTGTATCAAGCAAATTACTAGGATATCTGCCAAGGAGTTACTGACTGGTGTTCCTTTCTGTAGGTGCCCCCCACAACTCCACATAGTGCCATACTCAGTTCTCTTTTTGTTGCCGCACTGCTGGCAGTTCCTGCCAGGTTGTAATGGGTAATCCAAAATTAAATTCCAGGCAAAGAAATCAGTTTCTTTTGGACTGTGTGTAAAGGCAGTTGTTTTGGGTTTCATTCCAGGAAAACACTGTAGGGAATTCATTTTGGAGTTTGCTGGTTGGCATAGAACAGGGTGAGGACAGAAATGTCTTGGGCAATCTTCAGGAGTTAATGGCGTTGGTCTGAAAGGCTGTCCCACAATCCCAGTGTTTCACAGAGCGATGAGCAGCCTGCCCAGTTATCTGTTTGCCTGCATCTGCTGTGAAAAGTGCAGATTTCCCCTTATGCTAGTCTCCCTTGCCACAGGCTTTGTATACACTCTCTTTCAGTTCTGCACAAAGACACAAACATAACATTGACTAAAGTCCTGCACTCTGACTGGAAGTATTTCTTTGGTTCTTAATCAGCAAAACCTTAAATGCAGGGGGTTTTGTTTTTCCTGGTATTTCAAGTCTGGCACATGATTTTAAAGAAGGTCTGGATAACGGTTATTTAAGTGAAGCAGTTTTTTGGGGAGCATGTTCTATTAGGCTTGCTGGCTTACTGGAAATGTCATCCCTGCTAACGTGAGACTAGTGTGGAGTCAACAGCCTCTTGCTAATTTAGATGCTTTCTGTATCCTACTCTTGCTTTCTAATATGAAAAGGAGAGACTCTTGACTCTCTGTCTAGTCTCTGTTTTGCATGTGGCTCAAAATAAGACTACAATAAATTATTTAGTAGCCACATAATAAAGGGAATGTATTTTCTGAGCCTCTATAATGCTGTGATCGAACATTACAAGACAACTGATTTGTCAGCACTGCAGAAGAGGAGGAGAGTGGCTCTACACTTTAAAATTGCTCCTTGGAGTTTGCATCAGAGCATTCCTGAGCTCTTTCTGTAATTCAATAAATGACTTACATGGCTCAGCTACCTTCAGTGGTATTCAGAGTAAACTTGTCTCTAAAGGAGAGCAGAAAGATATCCATAGGTGGGGACTGCTGCTTTATGAAGGGATAAATGCTGCCAGCATGCTGTGCTCTCTGAGGTGGGCTTCAGGAGACTAAGCTTCCCTATGTAGAAATACCTAGCATCTGGCAAAAGGCCTTTTCACTCCAAATCTACCCTTGGGGACACAGGCTACAATGATCTCACAGTGTTAGCTTGCAGGGGATCTGTTTAATCTTGCAGGATTTGAGGGAAATACATTGTTGAAGAGATACGGGGTATTTGAAGTATTAGGAACAAGTAGAGGTTTCAATGAAAGCAGTCAAAATGAAGGAATTCTTTGGACCAGAAATTGTTTTGTACTGCAGAGGTTTAGAACAGTTCTCAGCTACTGTGTGCCTTAGAGAAAGCCTCTTATAGAAAGTCCCTTAGACCAGGAGTGATGAAAAAATACAACTGTACCCATCTTGGGGGCCCACATCCTGGCTGAGGTCTCTTGGAGATTCATGGTCTAATGAGGAAAAAGTCACATGGTTGCTTCAGAGATTTCTTGTTTGAAAACACTCCAAGCATAAAACTCTGCAGAAGAGGATGGAACTCGGGCTCATGAGATATCAACCTAATGGAAAACCTGGAATATTTTGTGTGTTTATTACTCTTTAAAGGCACTGGCAGTGAAGCATGGAATTAGAGGACAAACTTCAGTCTCATGGATATAAGTTCTTATGCCTTCAAAAAACAATTATAAGGTGGAAAAAACGAGGCATCAAATTTATTGCTTAAACATCTTTCCAGGGTTTTTCAAACTATTGCCCCTGAAACATCTGCCACAGCAGCATTCAAAATCTTCATGATTGTGTCAGTCACTCATCCCCTGGGTGTCACTTAAGCGGCAGACATTTTGCATATTAAACAAAGAGGTTGTTCTTGCCTGTGGCTACAATTATCTGCTATGATGAATAAAGGAGCAAAACTCCTTTGGCATAGTGTTGCCATTTTATACAGGCTCAATTAAAAAACCCCAAACCCTAAAAAACAAAAACCCACCCCAAAACTCAATTCCTGTCTGTCTATCTTAGAGGAGAGATTTCTGAATGCAAATGTGTCACTTAAGCCATATCCAGTCACACTCTATTAAGGCATGCCTCCAAAAGGATATCACAGATTTTCATGCACAGAGGTAATCAGCATATGGATGCAGATCCCTTTTCAGGTTTATGATGTGTATCACTCTCTTTTGTGCAGGTTTAAATTATCTTGTCATTATTGTGGCCTTGGATACCTGTTGCCATGCCATCCCTAACAGCTGTCAGCTCTGGAATTATTTGCTCTGGGCAAAGTGGTGTTTATTACTTTGTAGTGATGTACAAATCCTTTAATCTGCTCCTTTGCCATTCCTCTGGCAGCCTGCTCAGGGGTCAGGGCTGCTGGCGGCTGGGGATTAGGTGACCTCGGCGCTCTGGTTGGTGTAACACAACAGCATTTGAGATGTAATGTGGGAGATTCAGAAAACCTCTGCACCAATAAAATGTGAGAGCTGGGCTGCAAGATGTTATCCCGTGTAACTTGCTGACGTGGGGGTTTGATTTTCATTCTGGCTTTTGAGCTTTGGGCTGTCATCTCTGTGGAGAACAGCGGGAAAATGCAGCAAGTTTTTTCTCCGGCCTTTGGAGAGTGAAGTGCGGCACTGAGGATGTGGGGTGGAAAAGCTCTGTGGAGAGAGCTGAGGGGTTGCTGCTGCTTGAGTTGAAGTGGAGCCCTTGAGTTCCAGGCTGCTGCAGAACAGCTTTTCTCCCTGTCTGTGTTGTGCCATAATGGGGTAACTCTTGTGCTGGTCACAGGTGCTGGCACACCAGAGTTTGCTCTAGGGCTGCATTTCTGTGTGTGGGGTGAGACCTGAGCTTTGAGGTAAACCTACCAAGATCTGTTCCATGAGGGCAAACTCAAAAGAGATTTATAGATTTAAAAGTCACACAACCACTGACTTTTTTTTCCTGCTTAAAATAGTTCAATAGCAGGCAAAACAGAATAGAGGAGGCATTGTAAAGCTGTCTTCCCTATGTCCTGCCCACAGTGGTGGTTCTGCTTTTGTTCTGAGAACTTTTTATTGACAAACACCACTGAGGCCCTTCAGACACCTGGATCTGAGTGTGCTTTTCTGTTTCCCAGGCTCCACTTATGCTGCTGGCTGGATTTCAGCCTCTTTCCCAGCCTGAATTTTTTCTGGTCTCGAAAGCTTCTTTCTCTGGCGCTTGCGAAGATGCTGCCAAAACTGATCTGCCTAACCCTCTCCTTCTGGAGTGGAATTCCTTCCACACTTTTAGCCAGGACTTGGGCAAAGCATGACTTATTTTACTGCTTAGTGGTGATGTTTAAAAGAAACCTTGTTCTTATTTCCTGCTGTTATCATGCTGTAGGATGTTGGTGCTTTTTCTCCTGATTTTGTATGTCTAAAGTAATTTCATAGTGTTTACCAATTACTTCAGGCTCCCAGCTGTCATAGGGGTTGGAGGGAGGATTAAGCTTATTCTCCTTAGCTGTTCTGCTCTTTCAGAAAAATATCTCTGTTTTTTCAGGGTGGATAAATACAGGATCTTCAGGACCTGTGAGGTTTTCTGAATTCAGATGGGGGGGATTTTGCTCAGGTACTTGTAGATCAGGGAGTAGCTTTCTGCCATGCCACAGGGTCAGTGGTTTTGAGGAACAATTTTGGGATCAGGTAAGGAATCTTCCAGTTCCCATTCATATGTGCTTAGTTGCAGAGAGATGTACAATATTCAACATTTCCTTATATGTTGGGAATGTCTCACCTAATGTGTTAGAGAAACATGAGCAACTTGGAAATAAAAGACCTTGTCCTAGCAAGAAGGACTTTTTTAATAATGAGGAATAATCATCATGTCTACTTGGCTGACTTGTTGAAATATAGGAAGTTGTGCTTCTAATATTGAAAATATAACACTTTTGGCTATTTAATTTACTCTTTACTGATAAGAGGTGTGTACATGCTTGTGGTTGTAGGGGGGCTGCCAGTTTGCAAAGCCAATTTATGTGTAAGAAGATCACTTCTAGATAGGAGTAATAGCCCAGGGCCAGAGATTTCGCTATGTGGTCAGAAAACTTTACAGTTAACTAGGAAAAGTGCAAACTAGCACATAAAAAGAAAACATTAATCCAAATGAGGAGATGATAGATCTGAGGCAGAGATGTGGAAAATAAAGTAATGCAAAGAGGAACTTAAGGATGGGTGGGAAGATGGCAGCTGCAGTGTCGTGTAACTGCAACAGGAGCCATTCTGGCTGAAGAACCTTGTAACCAAGCAGGGAGCAAACCCTTATTCTACTGGTATGTCTTTGCAATTTAGAAGACTGGGTTTTAGCTATTATGTAGACAAAGATTTTTGGCAAAAAAAAGATGGAGTTTTAACACCAATTGGAAGGTAGTGAAAGAACTGATGTGTTACAAACATTAAGCAGAAGATAGATGAAGAATTTGTTTATTTGGTTACAGCCAAAATCATGGGACGAAATCTAGCCAGGTACGACACTGACATGAACTTTTCTCATGGTGAGAACTACTGGCTTTGTAAGTGCATTCCTGAGAAGATCTGAGCCCTCATTGCTGGGGTTTTTGAAGATGCAGGAATGAAAAGCTGATAAAGGTCCAATAAAGAAAACCAATCTTTGTAGCACCATGATGAGGACTTTTTACTGCTTAGGACAGTGAAGGAGCTTTCCAGTAGCCTAAATGAGGAATGCTTTGTTGATTCAGTTTTAGTCCTTCATTGCTCCTTGACTTCATTTTTAGAGATGTCTGAGCAGAAAGGCCACCTGCAGTGACCACTCAGAGGCTGCCAGAGCATCTGAGAAACAGCCCCAGGAGGTGCCAGGAGCCCAAGGCCATCCTACAGGGACTGCCGGGCATCTCTGTGGGGGAAGATTCTTTATGCAGCTCTAACAAGGACCACAGTTAAAAAATTTGTGACCTTGGACTCTTGCTACCAGATCTCATTTCAAATCTGGGATTGTGCTCATTGTACTGGTACATCAAAGCCCTGATGCTGGAAGCCTGTTTTTAACACACAGTGAATGTGTCTCTTGGGAAGATTCCCACTTGCAAGCTCTGCTAGTAGTGATGAGTGACTGTTCAACCAATTAAATTGATAAAGTACTTTTAAACAGGTGTAATTTGGAAAGCTGACTTGAACCTCACAATGTTGCTCTGGAGTGAAGTGACACCCCTTTCAAACAAATATTTTATTTCCAGCATACTGAGGGATTATTTAGTGATGTGACATTTATGACTCTTTAATGGTATCTTAGGGAAGTGACCTCGTGATAGTATTAAGGATATCTTCCTTTATGGGAATCTCATTGATGGTGTAGTAAGAATACACCAAAATGGGACCTTTTCCAGTTCATCTGTTCTAGAACTTTCCTTCTACTTGTGTTTCCAATATTTTCCTCTCAAACACTATTTCACAGAAGTGATATTTTCCTTTGTTGTAACTGTAAGTACAAAGCCTGTACCTGGTGCAGGAATGTAAACAGCCCCACTGTTTCAGTTCTGGAAGTTGGAATGCTTCCCCGAGGCTGCAGTAATGTGATTTGAGCAATCATTAGGATGTTCTATACTTCTTTTCCTTACTAGCCTCTCTTGGGAAGATTCAGCAATCTGTGAATGTACTTCCCTTTGCATCTTACATCAGTTTGTTGATTTTTATATTTGTTTTGTTTTGCAGAAAACTGTTTGTATAATTTCACTTAGCCTATCCTTGAGGGGGAACACTTGGACTTGAATTATTTGCTGGATGAATCTCAGGGTGTGTTTTTAATTGAAGTCCCTGGTTTAATTTAATACTAGTGGTATTAGCTTGCAAACTTAAAGATAAAATAAAAGGAAGTTTTGGATTTCTTTTTCGAAGAGCTGTTCTATGCATATATTTGGTATACTTGCCACCAAAACCCATTCCTCTCCCTTGTTTCTTCTGGTTTTTTCTCTTGTATCACCTTCACAATACAATTAAATCATAGAACCAGAGAATGGCCTAGAAGGGACCTTAATGATCATCACATTCCACCCCTGTAAGGGTCGGCCTGAAGATCTCGTTTTGCCTCCCGATTGTCGGGACAGAGACTGGGACAGACCCCACAGGACACAGCCTGGCCTGGCTGAGGGGGGAGATGTTTGCTGCTGCGGTGCAGTGCTTCAGGCAGAACGGCTGTAGGTACAGCACGTGTGTTCACTGCCATGGTACAGCACAGACCTGATGCTGATCAGCTACGGGCCTGCTCACAATAGGCCATAAATCTCCCTGCCTTTTGGCCAGAGGCCACTCGCCTTGGAAAAAGACTTAAAACTGTGACTCTCTGAAGGGACTCTTGAGCGAGATCTCCCCACAGAAGAAGACGCGTCTATTGGCTGGGCCACGAGGACTTTGTCTCGCTGTTGGTAGCTGTATCCCATCCTCTTCCTCTCTTTCTCTCCCTACTTTGCTCTCTTTATCTCTCTCTCCTCTATCGCATAATTGACTCGATCAGCACTCAATAAAGTGCTTCGTTGTTTTGTTGAAATTATAGTCCCTTGCTGTTTGCCTCTTATTTTTGCACCTCGAGATCCCTCGAACCATCAGTATTTCTGCCTTGATGTTAAAGCGGATCGTGACAGCCCCCTGTCACGGGCAGGGACACCTTCCACTAGGCCAGGTTGCTCAGAGCCCTATGCAGCCTGGCCTTGAACACTGCCAGGGATGGGGCAGCCACAGCTTCTCTGGATAACCTGTGCCACTGCCTCTCCACCCTCACAGGGAACAATTTCTTCCTAGTATCTACTCTAAACCTATTTTCTATCAGTTTTAAGCCATTCTCCCTTTTCCTGTCACTCCAGACCCTGGTAAAAAGTCCCTCTTTCTTGTAGGCACCCTTCAGATACCAGGAAGGTCACAGTCAGGTAATCTCAAAACCTTATTGTCTCCAAGCTGAAAAATTCCAATTCTCTTTCCCTTTTCTCATTGGAGGGCTGTTCCATCTCTCTAATCACCTTGTTGACTGTCTCCAACAGGTGAAAGCCCTTCCTGTGTTGTGGACCCCAGAGCTGGATGGAGCACTGCAGGTCTCACCAGAGCAGATTAGGCAGATTTTATTGCATCAGAGGAAACAGCTCATTAGTTTCTAATAGTTAAGCTTGTTTTTTGACTTGTATGAGCCACAGACCGAAGGAGTGGATCTGACTGGAGCATAATTGTGCCTTGGGCATCTCATTCTGCTGAAGGCAGTGCAGAGGGTGGAAATGCTGCAGCATGGAGCCTGCACCAGGCAGCGATCTCTGCTTATCAGGCTCACATAGGATGGCTCCCTTGGCTTTGACTTTCATTCAGTTTCAATGTGCATTTCACAGAGTAACTGTTCTCTTTGCCGCCTCTGTCTGTAAATACCGAGAGAGGAAGAGCAGAGGAGGAAGGCAGGTGGTCACAGACTGCTGGTTGTCACTGGTTTGGGGCTGCTGTAACAGCATTTGCTGTTACAAATCACAATCCATGTGATTTAGCGCATGGACCTAATCTGAAGTGGGCTGCAGTCTTTTAGTAACTACCTAAAATTAATTAAAAGGAACAAGCCCAAGATAGCTAAAATGTTCCTCTGGAAGCCATAGAAAGCCCTTCTTTAGTATTGCTGTAATATTCTGATGATGGATTGACCAGGGCTGTTTGTGTGAAGAGTTTGCCCAGCCCCTCAAGGATGCACCAAGAGCCTTATTTGCAGATGAGGTGCTTTCTGCATATATTTAGTTCCAGGCTGGAGGCTGACCTGGAGCTCTGCCACACAGCTTTGCCATGAGGGAGAATCTGTTGCTGAGAATGAGCTTGGCTGAGTCCCAGCACTTTTTCTGTCCCCTTCAGGCAGGTGATTGAGAGTTTTCTGAAAGCTGGATGAACTGCATTTCCTTTGGTCCGTGCCAGTATTAGAGTGAGACTGGCAACAGACCCAGCCTTAAAGGTTATAGACAGCTGCTAAAGCCAGGTCTGGGATGGGAAAGGGAAGTGGGACACTTGCTGCATTCAGTTCAGACTTTAGGAGAATCTCCTGTGTACAGAACGTCTGAATATGGAATGCAAAATACCTCTGTGACACCCATTCATCTCCAGGTTTAGCCCTCCTCTGCTGATGTGCAAAATGCAACATGGGAGGGGGGAGAGGGGCTTCCTGATGAGCATTTCCCAAAGGATTCAGTCTGCTTCACAGGATTTTATTAGGTACAGTGAGTTTGAAAATGGTGCATCCTCCCAAAAATGCCAAAGGGTCCTGATGTTGTAGGCTAGGCTGTGTACAAAACCCAAATGCCACCGGGCTGCTTCTGACTTTGGATGTTGTCATAGGGCATTAACAATTCTGCCTGGGATTGCTTGTAGGGGAAGCAAGAGATGGCGCTTTCTGAGAATAGGGAGAGAATTTAAAGTAGGGAAAATGTAAGCATCAATTTTTTGATTGAGAATGGTGAGCTCTGGAAGAAGCAGGGGAAAGTTTTAGGAGTGCGAGTGGTTGAAATATTTATATAAATAATGCATCATTTATGTGAAAAGAAACAAATTGGATCTTTTCTTTCAGTAGCTAAAATCCCTCAAAAACCTCTCAGGTTGTGTTCGATGCTGCCTGCTGAGTTAGGATGACAGCGTGAGAGAATATTTGTCGTTTGTGGGGAAAATACAAGGGATTTCAGAGCATCCTGGTTTTACAGTAAGGCACAAACAGATCTGCTTTCCCTGCAAGTGAGGCAGGTCCCTTTCCAGAGCTTTCAAACAAGAGGCAGGGGAGAAAAGCAAGCCTACATACACTGTGTCTGGCTAAAGAAATGAAGCTAATGAGCATTCATGGAGGGAGGCACGGGGTTAGATTTACCCTGTTTTCAAAACAGCTGTTTACGTTTTGTTCTCCTTTGCGTAAATTCGTGGGTTGCTGTGATTAATCGTGGGCTTTTTGCTCTGTTCAATGCCCTAATAAACATATAAATTAGCTCATTCCCTAAATGTTCCTTCATTAGCAATAAACTCAGTTAAATAAAAAGTACCAAATACATGTTCACTTGAAGCCTCTGTTGCTCACTCCAGGACTGCTCAACTTCTAGGGTGGGAATTGCTCACCATCTGCCGTGATGTGATTGATACACAGCAGGATCTGCTCCAGAGCCGCAGTTGATGAATTTCTTACTTTTTTCAATCACTGAAGACTTGGATATGCCACATCTCTTAGAGGAGCAAGAGTTAAGCTTTCGAGGTGGCAGAAGCAGGGTTGGTGAGGGCACACCCCGAGTGCCCTGCTGAGAGCTGGGAAACTGTGAAGCCCAAATGCTGTAACTCCCAGAGCCGAAATTACCAAAAAACACAAGTCTCCTGTTTTGTACCTTGCCAATCGCTTACTCCGTGCCCAGTTAGTCATCCCTCTGTACTTCATGTACTAATTTACACTTGTGCAGTGTGGCTGTAAAATATCTCAGCTCTTTATGGTTTGTAGTCATACACTTACAAATAATTACATGAGGTACACAGAAGTGGAGAACGGGGTCAAACGGGGTCCCATTGTGCTGGTGCTGCCAGGTTACGTAGATAAACCTGAAGTTTTTGTTAAATGTGAATGCAGGAACAAGACCTTTTAACTCTGTGTTTGTGACTTTGGTGCTTGTAGTCTTCCTCTGAATTCAATTACCATACTTCTTTCTCATCTTTGATTGGTTCTGTCCTGTATTTATAGTGAAACATGATGGAAAAAGAAATCAGTGGAATAGATTCTATGTTAACTCTTTCTGTTGTAAAAACAACCAAAATATTTTTTTGGAATGTGTCAGTCTTAGAAGTGGTTTAATAAAACCTGGTCCCATCTAAATTATGTTAAAATAGCCTTGTTCTGTTTTGTTTTTGTTCTATGTAATGAAATAACTTTCAATGACTTTGTATCCACTTCTATACACCAATTTTCCTCACTAGTAAAATGAAAACCACTTACAGTTCTGAATTGAAATAATAGTTCAGTACTTCTGAAAAAAGGATTGAGGCATTTCTTTTGAGATGAAGGTTTTCGTTTGTTTGGTTACTGTTGTTGACATTTTCATTCAGAACAGAAAAAAATCACTATTACAATTTCCCATATGGCAGAAGATCCATCTTTTTAAACAACTGAAGTACTTATTTAGTCTTTCAATTAAGACTCTTGGAATATTGTAGTTATCAATGGTAAAGCTTAGTGTTGGTGGTGTATCTTTTTAAAATGGACAATGTGGATCTTCTCCATTACATTTTAATTGCAGTTAATCTGGAAATGTCTACATCAAGGGCATGGTGAAATATTCTTGCCAAGGCTGCCATTTGCTCATGGCCAAATAGAGGTTAGCAGGTGTTTTGGCAAAGAACAGCAGTGGAAGCCACTATTAGGTGAATAATGCTGAGGGATGGCAGAACAGGGCTTGTTCTTCCATTTCTCTTTTTCTCTGTATGCACAAGTCTGTATTTCTTGCTGTTTCAATTATTATTATTTAATTTATAGAGCTTTTCTCTCATTATTCTATTTTGATTAGAAAATCTTATTTCAAGTAGAACATTTGATTTGGAAAAGCTAGAGCCAAGCAGAAGGGCTGCAGATTCTCACCTATGAGTTGTCCATCATTTTGCATCGTGCAATCGTTTGTATTTTCAAAAAGAGGCAGTAGAATGATGCCTAATACATTTGTAGTGGGCTGCATAATTTTGGCATAAATAGGTGAAATGCAAGGAATATAAAAATCCAGCTTGCATTTACCACCTAAATGCTTCCATGTATGCGGTGCTTTTTATTTATAGCATGTTTAACCTTTGTCTTCAGTGTCATGCAAGTATTTAACTTTAAAAGGCAGAATTTATTAGGGGTGGGCTGGAATGCCTTTTGTAACCAGAGCTCCAATATTAATTATTAATTAATTAACAATTAACTATTAAATATTACTAAATAATTAATTAAAAGTTATTTGTTAGTATTAAACTGGATATTTAATAGCTGAGGTCAATATGACCATTGACCAATATGCCTGCTCTTCCTAACTGCACCTCAGAACCAGCTGCTTGGAAATGCTGCTGATCCCACTCAGGAATTGGGATGGCAGTTTTTCACTTGCTAATTACATTTTGTCAGCCCCAGGTCTCACTTTCTCTTCTCTGGCATAGTTCTGTCACTAACCTGTTCAGGAATCTGATTTTAATGTCTTTATTTCCTTGGTACGCCCCGTGGGCGGCTGGCTCAGTCTCAATTTACATTCTGCATAATTAACTCTGAGCTTTGAGGGCACTGAGCAATTCACTCATGCGGCAGATGCCACTTTTCAGAAGATGCGCACTTGGCTGGCACTGAGCTCATGTTTTGCTTATCTGGGGGTTCAGCAGCCCCAGTCCCAGCACTGCAAGAAGTTGGAGTTAGTGTTTGAGGGGTGGAGGCTGGAGATTTGGAAATGTTGGAGTGTGAGAAGGAGGCTGCTGCTGGTAGAGGAAGAGGGATCAATGGCTGGTGCCTGACCAGACAGGAGTCAGGCAGCACACAAGGCACAGGAGCGCAGTTTGGTGCTAGAGGAGCTACAGGATTTGGGAACTAACAGGATCCCAGCTGTGTGTTTAAAGGCTGGCTTGATTCAGGAAAGTAAAATGTCCACAGTGCAAGTAGGCTGCAGGGTTATGGTAAACCTAGAGATACATGTGGGAGTGCTGTCAGAGGTTGTGAAACAGGGGCTGAGATTTTATTCTGTATTGGTATCTGTCTCCAGGTGGTTCAAATAAAAGTGGTACCTGTCTTTAAAATTTTTTTCCAACAGAAACAGTAAAATAACAGTAAAACCTGATGCTCAGTGCAGCAGGGTAACTTGTGGGTGTAGCATCCCTCATGTCACAATAAAGAGGAGCTGCTCGTTATTTTCTGTGGGCTTGCATTTGCAGGGCTTTGAGAGTGTGAAGGCGCAGGAGGGAACAACATCAGGACCTCTGGGCTGTTCTTCCTGCCCAGTTCAGTACAATACCTTGCTTCCCTGACGTGGCCCCATGCAGCCCCATGCAAAGATGAGCCACAAGCCTCCTTCCAACGTAAGGCACTGGCTTGTGATGTCAGGAATGATATTCACCATGAGTATCTGCTAAGTGGGTCCTGTGGTGGCTGCAGAGGAGCAAATTGGCTCTTCTGGCTCAATCCAACGCCTCTGACATGGCTGCATGAAGATTTTCAGTGCACAGAGTAATGCCAATTTACTGCTCCTTCTCAGCTTTGGGATCAAGTGGCGGGAATACATGAAAAGACAGAAATTAATTTGCAGGCTTCAGAGAGATTTACAAGTGCAATTATTTGTATGTTGTTTGTAATTGTTTGGGCTAAAATCTATTCCTAAGGACTTAACAGTAACTATGCCTACTCTGCTGTTAGCATTCAAAAAGCTTTTGTCTGGCTTCCAGTAAGAAACGTTGTGTGTAATTCTGATTAGAAATTATTCTGGGTTACTGTTATTAATTTAGGAACCTGTGGTAACTGTGAGCATCTCAAGCTACTGTTTACTGACAGCCTTGTATCTGTTAGCTAATGGCAACTCTGAAAATAACAGGCTTTGTCATTTCACTTCTGAGTTGGTAAGGAATAAGAGATTGTTCTTTCCAAAGAACTAAGGAGTGGATGCTGAAACATGCTTTGTATATGTAATTTCATCTGATCTCTCAAGATGAAGTGACACATCTGTTGAATTTGCTCCAGTCAGGTCTGGTCACCTTGTTCTTGCTTTCTAAAACTTAATGTTGAAGAATGGAAGCATTATGTAAGGAGGGAATGCAAACAAGGCTTTCTGTATCATTAAAAGTCAACGTTGCTTCTCAGAGAGAGTGAAGAGCAAGGCAAAATGACAGCATGAAGACATAAAGTGAGATGAAGTACAAATTTCAATGCAATCAAATCTTGTTCTCCTGACATGTTTGAACATTTGCAAGAAGATAAAACAAAATCTCAATTTCAAGTTATGCAAGAGATTCAGAAGCAGTAGTAGTTCAGATGCAGTTCATTTCAAGGAATTGATTTCCAGCCAGACTGTCTGTTACCATAAAGCATAGTCAGATACAGGATAGATTTCTGCTACTTCTTGCATTGATTTTGGTTTTGGGTGTTTTTTAAATAGTAAACCAAAGGCGCTTCTATGAGATCCCTTTTGTGGTGTGCAGAGTTTCAAGTCAATATCCAGGAATGGATCTTGTCAAAGCTCAAAAAAGCCTCGAATTCTATAGGGGTTGTGATATTCCAGCAAACTGTTTAAAGAGGAGACTAGAATTAAACTAGACTTATGACAGGAGTATGGTGTTACTGTCTCCGTGTGATCCAATAAATGTGCTTAAGTAGTTGCCATGGATATGCTGTGGCTCAGCTTGTGCGTGGGGAAGGGATTGGACCTAAACATGGGCTGGCACTGCCTCTCAGGAGTGTAAACACATAAAGCTGCAGGTTTTGTCTGCACTTTAAAACTGAAAGTAGCTTTCAGTACTCTTCAAGAGCAGTTGGCCTCATCTCACTTCAACTTTCTGCTGAAAAATCTGTTAATATATTTCTTCAAGCAAAGAGAATTAAACTAGAAAATAGAGCATTAAGAATTACTTTTTGTCCAGGAAGGCTAATAAATACACCCATTGTCTTCTCCTGTGCACAGCTGGTAGAAGTTCCACACATTTGAATCCTACCAATGAGATTTTCTTGGGCTGTAACTCTGGGGATTTGCTATCCTACTCCCAGACTTTCACTGTGGGAGCAACGGCACTGGCTGCTGCCGGGGCTGGCATCTGTAATTCCAACCAAGGGGAGCTGAAATTGTCTCTCATTATGATAGTGTGGCTTTGTAGTTTCCTGACTGACACTTAAAAAGCTATTTATTGCTAAAACACAACACAGCAGAAGAGGCAGAGGAACTCAGGAAATGTGAATTGAGACTGTCACATGGATATCAATGGGAATAAATTGCTTGTTGTTCTAATGCAGCTAATTGGTATTTTTGTGAGGCATTTCTGCACTGATTGAAATGTTGAAAGTGAAACATTATAATTGAAATGGTTTTGTCTTTATCTGCCAAATCACTCATTGCTTTGCAGCTTCCTACAGAAATGCTGCTCTCCCACACCTAGAGTTTGCACTATAGTAATAGCTGTCTGTACCTTTTAAATTTATATCTTACCTAAAAAGGAGGGAAAAACATGTCCTCCTTTTTTTATATCTATGTTCAAGATTATGTGATTAAGAAAAGATGTCCTGGATGACCAAGTCCTATACCTTGCTGTCATAGCCATCACATCCTGCAATCCTCTTTGTAAATATACCTTAAAAGTGGCTTACTTGTCTCCATTTCCTTTTGTCCTGACTGCCCCAGGACATCATTGCTCTACTGATCCTCCTAATTTTCAGTTTAAAATCATCCACTGTATTACCATTTCTTGGGAACTGTCTTTCATCTTGAGCACACTTACTCCTCACAGGATTTCATGTGTTTGTGGGAAGCAGTCATGTCCTGCCTGCTGGTCCCTACTTTACCAGGCTGATTGCGCAAGGACAATCTTTAGCTCTCCTCTTACTGCTCTGCTTTCCACTCCTCTCCATCATTTTAGCTTGGAGTTTTTTTTCATATGCATGACCAGTACTGCAGAGTGCCAGCTCTAAAAGAACATTGAAAATCAAATTGCCTTTCATTTCTAAAATTTTTGGAATCCACTGTCTTCCAGCATTTACTAATGTTGCCAGGGTTTTGTAAGCTGCGGAAGAAAAATATGTATGTCATGGGAAATGGTGCATGGCTTGTTGCTGAGATAAGAGATAGTATTTCCTTTAAGCATTAAGGGGGGAACAGAAAATGCTGTCCCTGGTAAATGTGAAATATATCTGTATCATCGGTAAGCTTTCAAATGACAGTTTTAGCTATTGAAGCGGATAATAGTTTTTCTTAAGATGGAATTGAATGCATGGTCTTATCTCTTGCTTGCCAGAGAAAGCTGAGTACCTGATTCCCTGGAATTCCTGTTTTCAGAGATATTATCTGGCTTCTCAGCCGTGTTCTTTGCAGAAATTGTGGTGTTGGAGGAAAGGCCAATCTGGTTGTGCCATGATACTCAAGGGGCAGCTGGAGCTCACTCATCAGTCAAATCATGTCAAAGAAATGCTTTTTTTGCCTCTTCACAAACTTCAGCTTTTTGAGTTTCTGAGATTCAAGACAAGTTTATCTTATTTCTGCAGCAGTGTTCCTTCTACACTTCGATTTGCAATTTAAAACAAAAACACTTAGCCCTGCTAGGCCTCGAAAAAAAGGTTTAATTTTTAAAAAAGAAGTGTCTCTGCTTTCTCAACAGTACACAGGTCTTCTCAGAGCCAGGTTAGGCCCAGATTACCTGATTATAGAGAGAAATTATTTGTGAATAAGCAAGTACTGAGGCTGTCTCTGAAAGTAATCTCATCGGTACAAAAAACCTCCACCAAATTGCAGATGTGGCCCCCTCAGCAAAGACAACAAAAAAAAAAATTGCCCCCAAGCCCCCTTGATAAGATGATGCACAACTAGAAAAATGGTAACTAGGGCATTTCTCTAAGTAGATTATTCAGATGCACTTCATAAAGAAAGTTTTCAGTCGCTTCAGGCATTTTCCCTGAACTTCCTATCTGACTTACTGCAAAAGCATTACTGAAATTAACCTGAGGCTGACCTCCTGATTCCCTCAGAGGGACTGTGACTGAGCTAACTCTCACTCCTCAGGCTGTGTAACTTCATGCTCCTGTGTGATTTTCTGTACAGCAACATCAGCATGAGTCACAAGAAGTAAAGCAGATAAACCTAAATTGAACCCAGTCACAAAGACTAATTCAGCTCCTTTCACAGCAATAGAATGCAATCCCTCTGTGATATGAAGTATTAAGATAGCTTAAATACAGCACTAGTGCTTTTTGTTTGGTAATTAATTCCTGTAATTCCCTAACATTTCAAACATGATTGTTCAACGTATGAAGGAAAAAATAGATGAACATGTGGTGAGTGGCGATTATCTGCACTCGTTTTCTCTGAGCAAAAATGTCTCAAATGGTTATTTAAAAGTACAAAGGTTTATCAGCTGACAATCACATGCTGGTAAAGTACTAAAATAATTGTTCTGACAACAATATTCAGAAATAAGTAATACATTTTGTGGTGGATTATGTTAGGGGGTTTTGTGGTTTGTTTTTCTTGGTTTTTAATTTTTTTTTTTCTAATTTAACCTTGAGGAATGAATTCTCAAAATCCTCACATAGTTCTTTGCTTCCTTAGTGGTTATGGGCCAATTTTCCATGACTGTAATGAGGACCGAAAGAGCCTGGAATAATGGAATGGAGTGAGCCATTTGTTCTTTGACAACTGCTTTTGGTGGCTGCATTTCTGTGAGCAGCCATTCTCTTTACAGAGTTCTTTTTGATGTTGTCCCAGACAGTTACAGCCAACATTAGTTGTTGTACTTGTTCTTACAAACTTAAAGAACCTGATCATCTTTGTGCCAATTTTTTTGATAAATTTCTGTGAAATTAATTCTGATTTATACATTGCTCTGGAATCTATTTGATTCTTTTTTCAAATGGCATTGAAGGATTTAAGGCATTTCATATCTGAGCTGGATAATCTCTGCATTGTGATGGATTTCTTTTTTGTTATTTTTATCACATCAGCTCAGCTACAGAACATACATTATTGTCATAAACTTCTAAAAAATGTTTTTTGAGCTTATTCATGAAATAGTGGTATAAATAATTTATGCATTTTCTGATGCTCTTAGAATGATTTCTACAAGACGTAATATAGATTGTATGTCCCTGAGAACAGAGGAAGCAGTCCACAGTAGGATTGTCTGTTGCATAAAGCTCTTTTCTGGGTCGGATTTTGAAATATAGCTAAGGAACCATCTTTCAGAAGTTACATTTAATTTGTATTTTGTTTGGGCTTCATATTCTCAAGAGCCCTGCTTTGGGCAGTTGGTAAGTTTTCAGAAATTTCAGAATATTTTTCAACAGAATAAATTTCATTCATTTTTTACAATAAAGTTGAGATTCAATTTCAATATTTAAGCATGGGGGCTCCAGCTCTACAAGCTGGTAAAAACCCACTGGTAAAAACCCAAGAATCAGGGGTTGGCACATGGGAACACTTAGTCACTCTTAGTTACTCCTTAAAACCTTTCTTGCTTTCCTTTTTAGTAGAAAATGTAACATGAATGGCTGTCAGTGCAAAGGCTTTCACCTGTCTTGTAAAAAGATCAAGGCCAGTTTCATTCTTACTCTATACCTGCTTCAGTTTCCTGTGCACCCCATTTTTAATTAACTTGAGTTGCAATATGTAAAATACAGGTAAGATTTAAAATGTTTTCTAATTCACTTTCTGTGTTTTACATTGGATTAGTTTTCTTCAGTTATTGGATGGATGTAAAATTACACATATCTGTAAAATTTAAACCCATGCGGCATAATAAAGCAGAAAAAAACCCTGCTCAGAGAAACACAAAAATTGAGCGAGATAAATATTGATAAATCACTGAAAAACAATTTTTCATTTATTTATGTGAAAAAAATCACCTAAAATTTAATATATAGCCAGTCTACCACTGTTCTGCTATGTGTTTTCAATTACAAGAATTCATCATTCTCAACATTTTACAGTTAGAACTTAGATAACATCCCAAAACCATGGAATTTACTTCCTTTGGTGAGGAATATAATACAAAGCTGTATGGCCGTTACCCTTAACTGTGAGTTTTAGTGCCCCTTACAACATAGAATTTAGGAGAGTAAAGTGCTTTTAAGCAGAGAGCCTATTTTTATCAATACAGTGAAATTTTTTGGGAGCCTATTTTTATCAATACAGTGAAATGCTACCATGAGCACATTAAAGGAAAAGTCTGCTAAATACACAGAGAATTTAGTTCCTGGAATTTTTGAGCAATAAAATGAGCATCTCTAACAATAAAAATATCTGAGGAAGTAAAATCACTGAAGGATAGTGCTGAGGCTTTCCAGTACTGGAAAGTACTAAATGTTATAAGGCCCCAAAGTTTTCTTTTGGATGAATTTGATAATAAATTAGATCTTGGTTTTCTGTGGTCAGAAAAAGATAAATCAGTGATGGTTGAAGCAGCAGCTGAATTACAGGGTAAGAGCTGCCATGATGCAAATACAGGTATCTCCCTTTCCTGGGGTTAGTTTAGTTGGTACAATCTTAATGTTTCCTGTGGTGCCATGTGGACCTGGCCATGAAATGCAGCTATTTCCTGTTGATTCCTTTATTTCTGTCCTGGAGATTCTACTCCCCCCCACCCCCAGTACAGCCAGCAGGCACAGACTGTTTGTTTCCTGTGCACCCCATTGGAATGTTTAGCATCTCAGTGCTGACATGAAACAGCTTTAATTACCCTGACAAGTGAACATGCTGAAACTCAGGGCACTGCTGGATGTCACACTTTACCTGTCTGCACATCACTTGCCCCACTTTACCTGCCTGCACATCAGTTGCTGCAGCTGGTACGGCTCAGGGCAACAGCAGAACTAAAGCTGAGAGGCTTTGCAGCTCTCCTGAAGGAATGTGCAGTTAAGGCAACCGTTATGTGGTGGATGCTGAGGTAGTAAATACCTGGTGCAGTTCAGATTCTCCCAGAGATCCACATTCTGCGCCAGCAAGAGACAAATTGGATCCCAAGAGATTTCTTCCTTTTATACTTTAGCTAAAGAAAAATAGCTTTTTATGTGGTGCAGCTTTGGTGAGTGGTGTGGCATGGGAGGGAGAGGGGTAGAGCAGCAAGTAAAGCCACAGGGTAAATGTGGGCTCCTGGTTTACTTTGCAAAGAAAATTGTTATTTGTCTTTATAGATAACAAGCACGACTGTGGGCAGGTAGCATAACTAGGAGCAAGCTGTTTTATGGAGGAAGTGACTGTAGGAATGACAGAAGGTTTTCCAAGTGGAGACACGTAAGACTTTTATGGCTTGGAGTTATCACCCAGTATGGAATCTAGGTTGGCAGAATAAATGGCTGAAAACCCAAAGACAAGGAGGGAAAACAGCAATAGTGCACATTAGAAATAGTGAAATCCTATTAGCAATGAGCAACGTCAGTGGGGTTTGTGAATGTTTCAAACATCTGTGGTCTGAAAAGTCAGACTGGAATATTCAGAGAAATAAATTTTAAGACAAATGTAATAACTTGTTTTTTTGTTGGGTTTTTTTTTTTCTGTTTTTTTTTTTTTTTTTTTTTTTTTTTTTTTTTTTTTTTATCCTTTGGTAATATTGTAATCAGCCTTTCTTACTCCAAACAGTTTTCTGCTAGTGGGAGAAAGAAGCAACTCCAGAAGAGCAGCATTATTGAGTCTGTAAGGAGTGAAACTTCTCTTCACCACTTAAAAGGTAAAGCATCTTGAGCTGGTAAGAATGAAGTCTATTGAGTGATGATTAAAACTGCCACTATCTCAAGTTCAAGTTTGTGCATAAGAGAATTTCATAGCACTGCCCTGCTCAAGGGCATGCCTTTTGAAATCATAATTAAAATAGATGGTCTTCCTTTCATAATGATCCAGAAACTACTGTAGCAGCTTACTGGCTCCTCAGCAGGTGCTGAAGACCCTTCACATGAGCAGGTAGTGTGGCTCTGCCAGCAAAGAGCTCAGTATAGGTTAATCTGTTTGGCTGTATTGTTGTTGCAGTCACAGGCTGAAGGCAGCTCTGAGACCTTTATACCCTGACACAGACTGCAATACTGCTGTTGGTTTCCAAGAACTCTTTATGAACCTGTAATACTTGGTAGAGCTGTGACATTGGCCTGGGAGCTATTTCCTCAGATACAGCATCAGCCAAATTCTGCACTTTGTTGTTTTCTAAGTCTGTGTGAAAGCTCAGAAGGAAGGAAAAAAAAAAATCAAGTGTTTTCATTCTTTAGCTCCACTTTTATGGTCTCTTGGTGGAAATAGTCTCTTGTCATTAAACCAGAGTATCTAAAGTGAAGGTGCTAGGATCAAGTTGTTTGGGAATCAAACTGCGTTTTTACTGTGAGATGTGGCATGTCACATCAAAACTTCATTCTAAGGATAAGTTGGTCCTCTGATCCAAAAAAGACACTGTAGGCTGGTTGACTGTGAGGAGCAAAGATTTGCACTGAGCTTTGGTTCAGTTTCTTTCGAAATGCTGGAGACTCAGAAGAGTACAAAAGAACCCTGGGTGTTGAGACAACAGGAGCAATGTGTTTAGTGGTGGCACATGGCTGGGAATGAGGTCAGGCTGGCTACTGCTTTCAGCTGACCAGTACGTGCTTGGGTTTGGGAACCTCTGCAGCTCTGGTCACAGCCTCAGGAAAGCAGCTGCCAGTTTGCTGGTGACTTGCCAAATCTGCTGTGCCTCCAGATGGAGGAAAACCAAAATCTGTACGATTAATAAATGCGGGTTATGCAAATGAGAGATGGTTGAATGAAACTTTAAGTGATCAGTGTTCTGTGCTCTGTATGCCCAAAGGAGCAAGACAAATCCCTTTGATGTAATACAGCCTGGAAAATATAAAAAGGAGTTGTAAAGCTGAGTTTGGACTTCTGGAGGTTCCTGACTTGTCAGCCATCAAAAACTTTGGCTTCTATATTGACTCAAAATCTTATACATTTGCTTACCCTGGAGTTGTACAGTCTTATTTCTGATCATGACATATGGTTTAGGGGGATAAACATGGGGCAGGAAAAGTTATTAGGAGAGAAGTCACAGCAGGCAAATGTGCTGGCAACTATTAAAAATGGGTCCTGTTTTAAACTTTTTAGTTGTTATTAGCAGTCTGTCAATGACTGCACAACTCAAATGAAAGTAAGCCAGGATTATAGAACTGGTTCTCCAAACAAATTTGCTTTGTTTTTTGCTTGTTTTGGCTACCTCCCAAGGAAGTTCTTCTGTTGCAGTGGCTGGAAGAGTTGATTTGTGGATGGCAGAGAAACAAATATATTTTGTTGTGTAGCTTTGTTAAATGAATAACAGGTAGTAGCCAAAACAGCAGAGCAGAAGTAACTCACTTGTATATTTTAATGATTTGAAAATATCTATTTGAAACAGCTCCTGAATGGTTGGAGACTTTTATTTTGATAGAAAGTAAAGACATTTGAATAACAGTTAACATTGTTTGTAAGATTATATTTAGTTTGGGAAAAGGTGCCAAAAAAAAAAGGTGAGATTTTACCAAATGTTCCCTTCAAACAGAAACTGCCTGGGACTGACCGATCCCTGTGAGTCAGCCTCTAGAACATTCACTGACTCAATTGTGCAGACCAGCAGCCAAATCATATTTCCCCATATCAGGGGAAAAAATATCCAAGGCATGCTGGTTGAATTTAGTTGTTTTTCTTCACCAGTGTGCACTTCAATTTTAGGGGCAAAAAGTCTTTTAAACTGAAGAAGTTGTTAGTCTGCAGTCTATGAGGGAAAATGAAGGAAAGCCAGTAGTACATAGCAAGCCAGAGGTTTTATTTCCTTCCCTTCATCTTTACTGGGTTTTTCTGGGTATACAGGTAGTACACAAATTTTTACAGACAGTCTCCTTCTTGGTTACACCATGCCCCAGTCAGTCCTAAATCTGTGCTTCACAGTCACTTCCTCCTTTTCTGGGCACTTTCAGGGACCTTTCTCCTTATCCTAACGTCTCATGTATGTGGCTATACACTACTGTGCAAGTTTGAGTGGGATCTAGGCAAATAAGAGGTCTCAGACCTCCAATTTTTTTCCAGTCTCCATACATGTGCATACATCTATCTGTCTCTCTCTTACTTTAAATGACCATATCTCTCCCCTTTGAGAAAAAAGACATTGGGGCTATGTTTAATGTTAGCTCCCTTATTGTGTTTAAAGCTGACCATTGCAAACCTCTTAATTGGGTGACAGCTCCTTTGGTGGCCTCAGCAAAGTTAACTTTGATGGAGTGTGTTGAGAGCTTTAACACAGTGTACAGCCTGCATTACGGTAAAGTTCTCAGGGCATCTACCAGACTTGAGACTCTAAATCTGACTCATCTTTATCTGGGCTTCACAGTTTCTCAGACATCTTGCAGCGACGTCAGAGCTTTGGTACTTCCCTTTCAGATGTTTTCTCTCCTTAACCTTATTGATTGTTAAGGTACATTTGGCGTCTGTGGTAGAAATGTGATTTTTCCCACTGTGATTTTCCCATGTGGCCCACCTTTTCCTTTCCCAAAAAAATGGTTTAACCATACAGCCTTGCTTGGTTTTTCTCCTGAGAAGCTTGTGCTTGCTTGCTCCCTTCTTGCACAGCCAACAGCTGGGTCTGAGCTTCATTTGGCCCTAGGGCTGCCTGGGGTGTCTCTCCAGCAGCAGCTTGTTGGCCTGATTTGTGATTCCCTGTTCAGCCACAAAGGGCTGGAAACAGGCTTCTGTCTGGTTGGTTGATGTGTGTGTTACAGCTGACTTCTTGTTCCCAGTCAGATGGGAAATTGTGCTGCCTGTCCACTGCTGGCCAAATGGTGTTTCAGACAGCTGCTGGTCCTCATCACAGAAGCAGAGGGGTGATAGATAAAATGTGGATCTATCTGATCTGATTTGGAATTTTCTGAAGGGCCTTTATCATTACCTTGGTGATATCAGTGCCCTAAAAGGTTGGAAGTGGTGCTCTGAGATGCCACCTTTCATGGGTGGGCTTCCCAGGTGGTGTGGGGCTCACAAAGCCATGTCAGCCCTTTTTTCCAGTGCCACTGGCAGGAGAGCAGCCAGGCTGTAACATCCAGGAAACACCCTCCTCTCTCTCAAGCTCCTGAGAGAAGCCTGCTATTCCTTCATTTATTCTGCAGGATTCTCAAGGTTGGCTATAACTCAGTCCCTGTGAATACTGCGAGTGCTTAAATTATTCTGGGCCATGCCTGCACCTTCTTCTGGCTGTGCACAGAGATTATGAGAGTTAACTGCCACTTAAAAATCATTTCGAGGAGCAAAAGTTTTCTCTACTTTGTTCCTGTTACTTTCAATTAATTTCTGAACATCTGTGAGATAACCTTGAGAGAGGCTTAGAGGAATATAAAGATTCTTGACAAACTGTTCTTAGGTGAAATAAAAAAGTAAGTTTTCTCAGAGATGAGAAACATCTTCATGAGAAGCTTTTCTTATTCTTAAACAATGGCCTTAATTGTCAGTGAGAAGCTAGTTTCTAAAAAAATGTGTGTTTATCTTTCAGCTGTAACTGCAGTGTATCAGTGATGCTCTTTTTAAGTAGGGAGTTACACAATAAGGCAGCAGCTCAGTAAATGGAATAAAAAAGAGCACAAAAGCTGAAACTATGAAATGTTAGAGAAATGTTGTTTTAGTTTTGGAGGAGCTAAAATCTCGCTGCTGTTGAGTATTAATGTACATTCTAAATTCCCTATCTGATTATACATAGGAGGGTTTGAATCTATATATTCCTTGGTATCACACATCTGACTTTTATAAATGGTTAGGACAAGGAACTAGAGATGGAATTGTTCAAATCCCCTGAGCACACTCTGTGGAGTAGGTGCCCCAAGCTTGTGGGACAATAAAAAGCTCAGGATTTTTTTGAATGATCTTTTCAAACAGGTGGTGTAGTTTGAAAAGAATAAAAATTCATCAATAGGTACAAATTCCAAGCACAGTGCTTAGGAATAGCCATGGCATGGGGAGAGCTGGCTGTGGAGTGTTTGTATAGAAATGGATGGCAGTTTCCAGGGAATACTGGGAAAAGAAAAATGCTACTGAGGCATGTGCATGAGATTTTTAGCCTGGATGGGAGATGAGTGAGTTGTTCTGCTTAATTAGGGCTTGTCCTAGGGGATCATAATAAACCCTAGAGCATTTGGGTACCAAAATCCAAGCAAACTGTGCACTGATTGAGGACTATGTACATAAAGGAAAAGAGATTTGTTGAAAGTGTGAAAACATTATTTGTGACAAAGATGAATCAAATTGATGTTCTTCAGCTTGAAGAAGAGAGGTTTTAGAGGTTCCATCCTTTTCACCTAATTATGTACTGTTGCAGTGTGAAAGGGAATGGTTTGTTCTGCCTAGCTGCTCTTGGTAAAGCAAACATGAACAGGCTTAAATTGAAGGAAATTAGAGGTTACTTGCTCAGACTTTTCAAAGGTAAAAATATAGAAATGTTAACAAGGCTTGGAAAGACTGAAATCTGTCAGGCTCTGAAGCTTTTAAGAATAGGGTGCAGAAATACATGACAGGAATAATACATACGGGTAGTCATGCCCCTGGGCGCAGAAAAGGAATCCTTCCCAAGCTCACTGTTCAGCCATGAATTCTGGGGATCTTACTGCCTGTGCAGCTTCCATGTGTTAGGCAACAGTGGTGAACCAGGAACATGTGCAGGCTGGGTGATGCTGCATGTACGTGGTAGAATTTATCAGCTCTTGATAGACAATAACTTTCCTACAGTCATTTATATCCTTGGCCCCCTCCGCAAAATCTGCTTTCTCCACCTCATTGGCCCAAAGATAAGGAGTAGTATCTCCGATTTTTTTGTAATTGATCTCCTTACAAATGAAGAATCTACAGTTCCTGAGTTGCTTGTGATGTCAAATAGCATCTCAAATGGCCCTTCTCATTCATCTATAAACTGAAATGAGATGACAGTAGTGAGTTATTAGAAGCTTATTTGGGAAGTAAAATCTAACCAGGCTGTGGTGGAGTTTGCATCCTGCCTGCTTTGTGCTGCTGTGTGCTTGCAAGTCTGCTTCAGGCATGAAGGCTGTGTGCTCCAGAGAGCTGAAGCTTAAATCAAGTGTAATGGCTACTGCTGGTTTCAATTTTTATGACTTCCAAAAATGCTGGCTATTTCCTCTGTACCTACCTACCTGTTAGACAAGCTGGATTTACTCTTTTGTGTGATGAGTGTCTTTTGAAAGTTTCTTCCAGGCAGTAAGATAAACTCAGCATGACTATTTCCTAGAATAATTGAATCTGTTAGGCTGTTCTTTCCATTTAATGGATAAAGTGTCTAGGTCTTCAGGCTTTTAGTATTAAGAGATTTTCTTTTGTCACCTTTTTATGTAAACTGAACAGTCTTTCTAATTTTTCAGTAAAGACTGACCTCTTTAAGGTCTCTGTAATTCAATCAGATTTTATATTGAAAATTTATTATGAAATGGATAGGTGGCTATAAAATGCATAAAAATCACTGTTGGATGAGCTATTCACTGAAATACTTGAATTAATTGCTAATGTTTCACTCTTTTGATCTATTTTATGTGGTAAAGAAGACAATATTTTTCATATTTTGAGAACTGCATTCTAAATTAATAAAAGTACAAAGAAATAGGATTTTAAAAGCAGAGCCACAGCAATGTGGGCTTCAGAGCTCAGTGGGAGGGATATGGGAAATTCAGGCTGCTTTTCACTCTGGCCCAAAGATAAGGAGTAGTTCTGTAATTGCAAGTGTGGAGTACACTACATCAGATTAACTTGTTTTTTAATGCTCTATTAGTCTGAAGCAGGAATCCTCTATAGTTAAATAAAAATGGTTTGGAGTAGGTGAGGAGGTTGGCTACCCAGGGATAGAAATAAGCTGAAGATAAAAAATTCTCTTTGTCTTTCCTCTGCAGTTCAGTGGTAAAATTGCTCCAAGTTCCTGACTTGCCAAAACCACCCTCAATTGCCCTGAAGTAAACCATAATCTTTAAATACCTGATGAAATCAGGGCAGAAGGTAAGCTGAATCTCCACGTGTGGACACCTTCCATGTTCACTCTCTTGCTTTTGCATTGCCTTGTCTAGCTGTGTTCCCTTAGACTTGTGTGAAGTTCATTCTCCTGGCAATGCATGGCTCTAAGCAGGGATGTCTTTTTGTCCCAGTGCTCTGCAGAATGCCTTCATGTTTTCTTTCATGGTTCCTCACAGAGAATGACTAACATGCCCTTTTTTGTACTCATTTAAAATCCGTTTCATCATAGAAAGGTGTTGCTTTTACAAAAGAAATGGTTTCAGGCTCAGGAAAAGTGTGAGACTCTAGCTTGAGAACCAAGCTAGCTGACTTTAAAAATTAATCTCTCACTCCAGGCACAACTTAAAATTTTTACTCATTTTTAAAATGAAATTCAGTTGAAATTTCTTCTGAAGTCCTAAAATGTGCAGAAAATTGCTTTCTTTGCCTGTCAATCTGCTGTTATCAAAGTGGGACAAAGTGGATGGAGTGCAGTATCGTGAAAGTCTGTTTGTCCAGATACTCTTAGATCAGAAGTGAAAGGCCCTGAACTCATGAATATGAAACTGTCAAGAGAAGCAAGTGAGTGTTTTCAAATCAGCACCTGGGCTTGTCAACAGCCATTTTTCTGCCTATATTTTTTTTTGAGATGAGACATTGACCTGATTTCTAATTTTCCCTAGAAGATTTGGGGCAAGTTTGATTATACCCTTTTAAAAATGTTAGGATTTTAAACATTGAAAAAAAACCCCAACAAATGATCATTACCTCTTAACTTGGTTGGAATTACAATTTTCTTGACTTTGCATATTTTTTCTGGAAAACATTTTGATCTTCTCAGTGGATTTTTACTGCCAGTTATACGTTCAGGCTGATTACTGTATCTTCTCCAACAATTTTCCATTTGATGTTGAAACTCAGCATTATACACACAAATCTGAGGAAGAAAGAATTACTAGTAAGATCATTTTCTATGCTGAAACACAGTTGGCTCTCTAGTTGAACTATAGTTTTAGCCTCCACACATTTTTGTAGACACAGTAATGAAATAGAAATACCTATGGTACAATAATACAACAAATGTGACTGACAGTACTGAACGAATTAGGAAAAATGTAGCAGTTTTCTAACTGTATTAGAATGTCCTACTTGACAATTAATCAGCAAGAGCTAAAATAAGACATTTCTGTAGCTTTTATATTAATGGAAAACACACTGAATCTTATAATTGCTATTTTAATCTATACTCTTATTCCTTACTCATTTTTTTGCTGATTCATTATTAGAAAAAGCAGCTAAACCAATTGCAGCCATCTCTAAAAATAGACTACTTAAGCACCAGTGGTATTTACTTAAGCACCAGTGGTATTTACTGGATGTACTCAGTGTCTTGTTTCTCCATTTCTCCCTTTTAAAAATGGACCTTTTGGGTTTTTTTTTACTTTCTGAGTATATTGAGATTCACAACTAAGTCATGACATTATTTGGATAAAGTTCCCCCCCCCCCCGATTTTTTTGTAAACCTTAGGTTTGGTTGAATTAATGTGATTGAATCAGTCAAAAATCAGGGAAGATGGGTGATCACTGGCCAAATAGTTTGAAATTTGCCTTTCTTCCCTGTTAGACTGAAAAAGTGGCTAAACCTGTTATGGGCATTTCTTTTCATTACCTTGGAGAAGGCAGCAACAGGAGGCTCTTTGGAGGGTTATTCCTGTTTCTCTTGGCAAAGCAATAAGTGATGAGGCTAGAAAGGGAGTATCACTGGCCTATTTAAAATATGTAGAAGACATTCAGGACTCTGAAGAAGCTAAAGTTTAGGCAAAAACCTCTTTAAAGTCAGCAAAAGAAACTGTTACTTGTTTTTAGTCTTCTCCAGTCTTCTACACTCATACTTCCCCAAAACAGCAAAAGCCTGAAAAGCTAATTAAATAACTCTCTTAGCATAATTTTTTATCAGATAATATAAATTGCTGGGAGAGGTAGAGAAGCACAGCTATTAATAAATGTGCTAATCATTCATTTAAGACCCCTCTAACCTAACATAGAGATTTAATATCGTATCAAATCTCGAAGCACAGGATGAAGAACAGTGACTGTTAACACCTTCTAGGGTATTTTTTTTATTACAGCTGTGTGTGGTCACAGCTGTGCTCTTTGCATCATAATTTTGGAGTCCAGCTCTGAAAACTCCAGCACTATTTTTTATTTGTTTGTTTCAAGACTACAAGGCTTTTATGCTGGTGGTGTTATTGAGAAACACTACACTGTGTTTAAAAGGGCAATTTCTGTTGTGTGTATTTATGTATTTACTAAAGAAAAAGGTGTGCTTTGTAGAGTAGCAAACATATTTTACATTTCTTTTTGAAGCATTTTGGCTTACTTTCAATTCCTTCTCAGGCTTTTTGAATGGAATTATTTATTATTCTTGACAGTTGCATCTGTGGGACTATATAGATGTTACTGAGAACATGGCTAGAGGAAAATTAACAAAGCAGTCCCGTTGAGAAAAAGCTTCAGAAATGACTTAGGTTTTCATTGTCAGCAGTGCTAGAGAGGGAGAGCCCCACTTAAGCATGCTTGCTTGGCAGCTCTGAAAGCTGTTACCTGGAAATGGTGTGATGATGATTGCTGATTTGCACAGTGCTACTGCCTGAAGAATTAAAGAGAAAGGGGCTGGAAGGGAGAGGGGACTAAAAGCTGTGTCTTTTCTCCTTGAGAGTCACAACTTGTTATGAACACGTCCCTGCTAGTGAGGTTTTTATTTAGATTTAGTATTAAGCAAAACACCTGTGCACAAGCCCCAAGAACCACTTTGGCAGTAATTAGATTTGCAATTGCTGCCCAGCAGTGCAAGGAAAAATATACCAATAAATAAATTCTGCCAGCCAGCGCCAGTGAAAACACTGATTTAAACCAGCAGATGAAAATAGAAAAATTTCACCCAAGCCTTTAATTTCCACAGCTGCCCGGAAACAGGCGTTGAGCCTTTCTGGAGGACTCTGGCCCGAGGCTGGGGTGATGTGCGTAGCTGTTGTCTTTGCTGAAGCCAAGCAGCTCATGGGCGTCGTGTGTTGTTATGGTCCTTATCCATCAACCTGTGGAAAGGGATGCTGCTTTCGAGGCCTGGAAACTGGTTGTTTTTTACCAACAGTATGTTTTTTCACACAGAGTAGAGGGTGAGTTTCTTTATGTAGATTCCAAAGGCAGAGAAGTTTCAGATATCATAGATGTGTGAGTATTTGTTTTCTTGCTATAAAGAAAAATAAAGATTATCAGCAGGAAAGAAACATTATTTATGTTCTTAAAATTAATGATATGAGGAAATTCATCCTAGCAAAAACCAGAAATATCAAGTTAAATATAATGTAAATTTGAACAGTTTTTTCCCTGTTAATTTCTCTGAGAATTCAGTGGAATCTCTAGTTTATAGGCAAGCGGGATATGAATGGGTGGTTGACATGAACTGCAGTATGAATGGAGGTCTGTTTTAAAGTATGGAAAGCTTAAAAATATATGAACCAGTTTTTAGAATGCAAGACATCTTTGAGATGTTTTCTTCGAAGAAGAGACCTTGTACTCTGGATGTAAATTGAGGGAGCAGAGGGGGTATGCTCCACACTACCTGTATTCACGGCTAAAGGCAAACCTCAGGTAATCCAATTACCTCAACCCCTAGTAAAGGAAAAAGAGATAATCGGGGTGATTTTGTAGCTTCTGAAGTCTGGGAATGAGTGTGCACAAAGCCTGTGCTTGTTTAGAAGCATGAGCAAGGAAGGAAATTTAAAGAAGAGGTTGCCAGGAAATCATGTAAGCAGCTTCCTGTACAGAGCATACCTGTGCTGGCCCAGGGAAAGGCAGCGGTTCTGAGTGTGACAAGGAAAATAGAAAATTATATCTTGAGGGACTTGTGTGTGCTTGTGGTGTCCCTGAGGAACTCTGCAGCAGTCATAAAGTTGCGATGGTTAAATTAATAAATATTAAATGCTACGTTACTGTGGTTTCAATAGGAATTGGCATCTACACTATTTAACCAAAATATCACCTGATGATGCAGTAAATAAGTATTGAGTTCCATGGCTGCTGTTTTAACATGGGGATGTTCAAAGCTGCCCTTTTGTTTAGAGAACAGTAGCAGTGGTTTCAATACAGTGTCTATGCTCCTGTTATAGTTGCGAATTCCAACAGTTTCTGTGAAAATTGGAAACAACAAATTGCTAAAAAAATGCAAATGCAAACTGAAACTGGAATTCATTATTTGGATCAAGCTCTAATGTTCAGCAATTTAAAATCGCAATTACATAAGGTAATTGGAGTTGCTTCCCCTGCTTTCCCTTTAGTCACTGTGGGACTGTATTAAGACAAATTCTTGTGGTGGCTCTCCTGTCATGGCCAGGAACACTTCATTCCTCAGCTGTGAGTGGTTCAGAATCCACTTTCCTGCTTTCCTCTGTCCTACTGGGGTTGAACTTAGCCAGAGATGAGGCACAAGACTGCAATGGGACAGACCTTTGAGGTGGCACAAAAGACTCTTTGTCTGGTCTTTCCCTGACATTTTTGCTTCCCTCTATATGCTCAGCTTTGAGCATCTTCTTTGAGATGAGCTGGAAATGAATTTGCCCCACAGGGATCTGTCAGATTTCTACCTTTCTCTGAAGCGTGGGGAGTGGATCTCCTGCTGGAACTGTCAGGGCTTATGTCACTCAGTCACTTCTCTGCTACTACTGCCACCTGAGGAATAATTGTCTTGTCCCTGTCTGGGAAACATGAGCCTCCTGATAGCTGCAGCACTTCAGATTAAGTTCTCTGGGCTTTGTGTATGTGAGTCCAAGGGAAATTAGAGGTGTGGAAAACAGAGTTCACTGTCTTGGTAAAATTTAGAAAGGTTTAATAAAAAGACAATAGGAGACAAACATAAAGCAAAAGAGTTACATACGGCCGGGTGCCTTGGGGTCCTACCAAGGAGCACGCACTACTTCAGAAAGCACTTCTTTAAATGCACAGACATGTTGTATATTCATAAACCCTCATGCATCATTCAGAACATTCTTTTGGGTCCCCCCTTACCCCACCTGTACTACCCCTCCCCCTGTAGACCTTGCATTCTTCATTCTAGTCGCTCTCCTGGTATCCATCAGTCTGGTTTTACTGGTTCTGATAAAGGACCATCGAAACCCCTTCCTTGATGCCCAGATGCTTCTTTTCCAGGAATGCAAGGAATTCCTCTGCTTAGCTTTACATTACTCCCAGTTGCATGAGCAGAAAAAAATCTTTTTGTCCCTTACATTATTATTTTATCTAACATTACACACACATATATATATATAGCATTTATTTTGATATTTGCGAAAAGCCAACAACCTAATATGCACTTATAACAGAGGGAAGGTGATTTTCTTCCCCTAGATTTTTGAGAGAGGATACAATGAAATGGATGCACCACCATTTTTCAAAGGCAACTTGTGCCGTTCTTCTGAACAAAGGTGAATTATGCCCTTATCTTCTTCCAGGGACACTTTTTCATAGCCTGGAGCTCACCTATGGAGCCTCCAGCCCACTGTGGTCTCTGCAGAGGGTGGTGCTGCTGCTGAACGGCCTGGGAGCTGTCTGCACCCCAGTGCCGCGTCTGAGTGCTGAAAGCCAATTGCCTTGGATAATAATCCCTGTGAAGGGAGCAATCCACAGCTCAGCTGGAGCTGCCACAGCTTTGGGGAGCCAGCGCTATGCTGATCACACAGTAGCACCTCATGAAGTGGCAGAAATGCCACTGGCTAATGAGTGCGAGCTCATTAGCCCACAGCAATTGCAGGCAGCCATTACTGGAGGAAAGCAATTAAGAATCAGTAAGTTTTCTGCAGCTGCATTTGGTGTTGGAGCTAATTATTTTTAGCAGATGGTAATTCTTTTGTATATCTTGATGATTCTGTACCTCTCCTTTATGGTAAAATGAATAGCTGCAGTTGAATTTTTAGAAGAACCAAGACAGTAGGTAGGCTGTATTGAATACCCATCAATATAATGTAATTCTAAGCTGTAAGAATAATGGCCTCCAAGAGCTGAGCTAGCATTTCCTCTTAAAAAAAACTTTTAAATGAAATTAATTTCTTAACTAATATTTCCATTTAAGGAACAACTGATTTTCCCCCCTTTAATTAATGGAAACTTTGATTTTTATGCAACAGAGATGAATGACACAGTCATTTTGGTCCTTTTCTCTGCATCCAAAGGAGAGCAGTAGAACTGGTGAAGGGTCTGAAGAGCAGTTAAGGAAACTGGGCGTGTTTAACCTGGAGAAGAGGAGGCTTGAGCGGGACCTTATCGCACTCCACAACTGCCTGAAAGGAGCTTGTAGCCAGGTGGAGGTTGGCCTCTTCTCACAAGTAACAAGTGGGACACAGGAAAAGAAGAAATGGCCTCAAGTTGTGTAAGGGGAGGTTCAGGTTCGGTATCAGAAAAAAATTCTTCACCCAAAGGGTTGTCAAACCCTGGCACAAGCTATCCAGGGAAGTGATGGAGTCACCATCCCTGGAGGTGTTTAAAAGATGTGTAGATGCAGCATGTAGGGACATAGTTTAGTGCTGACCTTGGCAGTGCTGGCTTAGTGTCTGGACTCAATTTAAGGGTCTTTTCTGGGCATGGAAATGCCATTCATGACCTCGAAACTAACTGCAAAGTAGTATCTGACCAGCTGGCAATCTCAAAGTGTCTTCAGTATTTTTTCTTGGTGATTGCTGTCAAGAGAGAAAGCAGGGCCATCATTATATTTGCAGTGTATGTAGAAGCAGTGTCCTACTGTGTTTTCTGGAAACCTGTAGTTAGAACTAAAAGTATTGGTGAACCACTGCCTTACTAATGAGACAAGGCGGACTCTAAATCATGTCTGTTAAACACCCCATAGTTGTTTTTTAATAAAAAAAATCCAAGAGAAGATGAAATGTGGCTATTGCAGGTTCTCTGAGCTGGAAAGGGAGTGTTCTCCCCAGGCAGCATACCTGTCTGGACCCTGGCCAAGGAAATGTTCAAACAGGGTTCATCAAAAGTATTGATGCATTTCTAAGAACTGAAAGAGTAGAATGTTTTCACAGGTTATTGCCATTCAACTTTTCTCAGTCCTTCCTGGAAGAAAATGACACCTGCCTTTGCAGATGAAGAAACTATTGAATGCCAAGATCATCTCCTAGTGTGCCTGTTGGGAAGGGATCATTTCTTTTTATAGGAGTTGTAGGTGACATCACAAAGTTACCATCAAAGCTGCTGCTGCCAGAGGATTGTTTCAATATAGACTTCTGTAGAAGTGCTCAGTAACAAGAAAGTTTGCAAAAAAAAATTAAATTAAATAGTATTTCCAGCAATTTAAAGTATTTCCTAATGCTTCATTGATGATTAACTTCAAATATGCAGAGGTGGCTATAAATGTAAAGCAAGATAGCTTTATTGCCGTGTTTTGGTTTTTTTATTTTAAGAAAAAGAGATGCTAGGTTGTCATGAGAATTTATGCTTTTAACAAACCAGAAATGATTATGCCTTCCTGTGACTGAAATTTCTAGAAGTATTTAATGAAGAGGCTGTCAGCAGCTACAAATCTCAGGCAGAAATAAAAGCAGTGATTCTTAAACTCAGCAGTTGAAGGGGAGGACAGTGCCTAGTTCAAAATTAATGGAGCCCAGTGTTAAAAAAAGGGGGCATTTTTCAGGGGAAAGGATTCTTTCCTGAAAACAGTGAGCTTATGGAAGGAAGTGGGCATCACTGAGGAGTCAGCAGTTCCCCAGTTTGTCACAGCTCTGTGACAGCAAACACTATTTACTCTGCTGTCCTTCACGCCACGTTCACTGGCCCAGAGCATTAGAATAGGAGCAGTGCCCTCTTCATGGACAGGATCAGAAATAAATGTTGTCACAAGTATAGATGGTCACATTTCCATCTGGGAACAGTTCTCATTCGCTGGTGTGCCAGAGGGGGCAGGTGCCTCAGCTCAGCAACCTTTCTGCACCATGACAGCCTGCGGGTGAGTTAGATCACTGTGATCTCACCAACAGCTTTAAGAGAGCTTTGTAACCTGCCACTGTGCAAAGCTAAAGGAGCAAATGAATCAGAAAGGAAATCACTTTGTAGCCATTCAAGAGAAACACTTCTGAGAGTGAGTCTGACTTCATAAAGTCCTGTGACATTTCAGGTCTAGGAAAGACCCTGTTTATCAATGCAAGTGTTAGTGCATTGCAAGAGAAGTGTTTCTCTAGGGGATAAGTACAAAACTACTCAAGTCCAGCCTACTAGTTCAAAACTTGTTTTACTTGTTAAACTAGGAAAAACTGGAAACTTTGATAACAGTTATGCAAACGTAATGCTCTAAGGGTTATTCTTGCTCCCCTATGGCTGATTGTGTTGACAAGTGAAAATGTGTGGAGTTAATGCTTTGAAAATGGATGGTAATGATAAGCATGGTACCGTTCTCTTTCCCTGCTCTGTTCTCAGATTTCATCTCTCTTGGTGGTGCTAATTCCTCTTACTGTCTCTAAAGCATTGAGGATACCTTATTTCCCATTTTTTCTTCTGTCTGCCTGACAATGTGTGTTTACATTATTTTTTATATGCAGACTTTTCAGGTGCCACTCATGTGCCAGCATGGGAGGACACTGCTCTCAGAGGGAATGAGGCAGAGTTATTTAAGCAGCCCAAAAACAGGGGCTGCCCTTCACTGAGCTGAGAGATTAAAGATTGAAACATGGTCAGTCATCTCCTCTTGTATCTTTACTGTTGCCAAACATAACTGGTTCTAAGGGGAATAAGTTTAGGTAAGGTACACCTGTAAAAATGTGAGGGCGCTGTGGAAAAGCAATCTTCCTGTGAAGAACAGGATAGCAATTAGAAGTGGTTCCAGCAGCCACTTGCCATTGAAATAATACAAGTGCTGTTTTCTGGGGAAATAATTTCAGCTGAAAACAGACATAGGAAGGCCTGCAGAAATCACTCTCATTGATTTTTGTTGTTGTTGTTAGCCATTTTGAAAAGTTTGAAAAGTTAGAGAAGGAAGGAATATTGCCTCAAGGGTTTGACTCATGCTGTGATTCTTGGGATTGGTGACATCTCCTGGGCCAGGCCTATGTGAAGCCTGTAAGGCATTGCCAAACACCTGCTGTTTCCATTAAGTTGCTGCTGGGGGCAAAGTGAGAGTGATTATCTCTTGAAATGAATTCTGTGTAGATATCTTCTCTATAATTAATTCTGAGTGGCTTTTTCTTAGTAAAAATAATAATTTGAAGTTTGGAAGGGAAGTTATCATAGGAATGAAAAGGTTTCATGACCAAAACCAAGTTTTCCCAACTTTCTGGCAGAAATGGCATCTGCATGTATACAAATATTGAGGTTAGAAGTAGGTGGCAAATCCAAATTCTTGACCTTTTTCTAATTCCCACTGTGAAAGAAGCATTTCTGATTGAAATTGGAAGACCCTTGGAATTCCTGTTGGATTTATTACTAGCCACAGGTGATCAAAAAGCCTGATCCTCCTGCTTTGTGAAAGTCCTCATTGTTTGGACCTAGCAATGGTCATCCATACTCTGGTCATCTTCAGTTGTATTATTGGATGTCTTTAGGAAAATGGTACCTGTTGTCCAGAGAAACCAAACAAAATGGCCTGACTCTTTCAAAACTTCTTTTCTAAGAGTATAGTGCTGCTACGTTCACAGTCCTGCAGGATGTCCTGGCCAACTTCCAAAGCCAGTTTAAGATCTTGGTCCAAACCTTTAAAAAAATTACTTCATCATTTCATAAGGTAATGGCATCAGCCACAAAGGTATATTCCTGTAATAATTTAAATCCTAATTTAGGTCTCTGTGCTTTGGCTTGCTGTCTCAGTGGTAGGGTTGAAATCCACGTATCTGTGAGACAACTGTGCAGCAGGGCACAGGAGGCAAAATCAAGAGCTTGTTTAGGCCAGGTTTGCCAACAAAGCAATTGCTTCCTCAATTGCATCTGAAATTTGAAAACTAAGTTGCTTTGAATTGCGTGTCAACAATGGTTGCCAAATCTTTCTGACACATGAAATGAAAATGCTGTGGGTTGTTTTTAAACTTGAGTGCCTGTCAAGCGTCCTCACCTCTCCAAATCCCCCAATTAAAGGATGGTAACCTAGAGTCTGAGAAGCATTGGAAACTTGTGTATACATTTGTTCCTGGTGTTTTGTACTGGAAAGTGTCTTGAAAGATAAGCCAGTAGCTACATGGCACTTGAAAGTAGGATGCCTGGAGCACATCTACTTGAGTTTTATCTTACAGTTTCACTGTGAATTCCATTCAAAACTGGATTCCAAGTGCTACTTTTTTTTTTTTTTTTCATTTTAAAAACTCACCATAAACCTATAAAATAAATTGGATGACATTTCCAGCTCTGGTTGGAAAATACTGCTAAAATTAATTAGTCCTATCATTATGTGTTACCTAGAGCTATATATAAAAACCTGAGGAGAGAATGCAATCAGTCTTGTATTAGGAATTAGTAATGAAATGTAAGAGAAAGAGAGCTTGTACTGAAGTTTTCAGTCTTGTGACGAATATCTATTGTTCGCCGCAGCTGTCAAACTATTTACTCAAAATACACCAGCCATAAGTACAGATTGTGTCCTGTGGGCAATGGTACCAGATCCTAATCATTATTCTGGAATAACAAACGTGATGACTGAAATAACTTTGCTAATTTAGGGAAAAGCTGCTACCACACCTCAAAACAAACCATATTCTTTGAGCTGCAATTTTTGGCATGTAGAAATCATGAAAAGACCCAGTTATAATCTAGGTTGACCAAATGAAATCCTATTTTGTCACACAGTCACATGGGTTTGCTGAAAGGAAACTAGAGAATTATTTTCCAAGGCCAGGTATTGTGTATAAGGTTAACACATGCACAAAAAAAATGGTGATTTGGTCCTCCTACCATTTTTTTTTAGTCAGAGTAATGCATAAACTTCAGCCAAAATTAATAAATACGCTTTTGTTTGGTAAAATGAAAATTTTATTGCTCCAGAACTCAGCTTCATTAGTAAATGGTGGCATTTGTGTATCACATGATAGATTTTAAAATCTGAATATATTCACTGTAGTCCTGATGTCCCAATCTAAGTAGTTTAATAAGTGCTAGCAGATGAATGGTGAGAAGGAATTTCCTTTACCTAGCTATACAACATGGGCCTATTTTCAAAGGTGTATTACCTTGTTTCACAGCGGAGAGAAGAACCCAGTGGCTCTTTAAACAACTTTGAATTCAGACTCAGCCAAAAGAAGCAGTCCTTGAAAATGTTTTAAACATAAAATACTACCTTTAAAAATAAACCAAAAAGGATATAGTATGTTCAACGGTTGGAAAGGGCACGTGTGGAATGGATCTACCTAAAAAGAAAGTATAAAGTAATTCCCACATGCCAGCTAACTAGAACAGGGTTTTGACACTACTACACTCAACCTGTGACAACATGAAGGAATCTTTGTGCAGAAGTGTTTGCCATGTCCATCATCACAATATTGCACTTTTAAATACCTGGCAGTGTTTCTTAGGAGCTCACCCACGCTTCAGGTATCCTTTCTTGTGGTTCCACTGTGCCAGCCATCACTTGGAGCAGCCTCTATGAAAGGGAAGGCTCAGCCTGGCTACTGCTGGCTACCTGTGAGAGGTCTGAAGACCGTGGAATAATAGTAACAGCCACTTATTTATGCCAGATGCCCAAAGGACCGTGGTTCTGGAAAATGGTTAGGGCTTCGTCATTCCCAGAGGGCTGAGAGCTGCACTGTGGCCAGAAGAAACTAAAACTTTGGGGATTTAAGTGACAGGAACAGAGGGCAAAAAGGAATACCAGGCTAACCCAGCTCTTACTGTCTGACATGCTGTTTATTTATGCTGTATACCTCAGCTCAATGAGTCATGCCTTTAAATAAGAACAAAACAGAACTGAAAATGACACATGTGAGGTTTCCTCCAGAGTTATTTTTTCCAGTAAATAGCCAACAAAACAGTGTTTGAGGGAGAAGCTGACAGCTCTTTCCAAGCACACTAAGAGCACTTGAGAGGATGAGAAGCTACTGGGAAAGACTAACATGGCTCAGGAGCAGGTGAAAGAGGGACCACTTTCTTTGGGAACATTTCTTAGGTATCTGGTTGCCTGTGGGGTTTCAGGCTTTCAGCTTGTGTCTATAAGAATATTTTCAGTGAACCATATTAAAATGGAAAAGAGTTCCAGTCAAGGACTCTGTGAGATCTTGAGAGATGGCAAAAAAAATGTGTTATAAGTTTTCTGCAGTGCTGTTCTGAAGAAGCTTCATGTAATGAGGCAGGGTAATCTCTGGAGTTAGCAGAGTTTTATAAAGCTAAGAAAAGACAGATATGCCCTTCTCAAATTAAATCTTAATATCTGGCAGATGGTTCTCTGAAGGTCTCTAATTTTATCAAATATTAAATGCCAAGTGTCTTATTGTTGTGGTACTTATTTTGCCTCTGAATCAAAAAAAAAAATCCGTAATAACATCTTCTGAAAAATACATTCTTTGTTTTTACATGGAAATTATAATAAAAGGACCTCAATGATACATTTCTGCAAAGGCATAAAGATAAGGATAAATAATGAGGATTGGTATAAAGCAAAGCAATTTAAAGCAACAGGAAGCAATCATGTTTTCATACCCAAATTTTCTTTCTTTTAGCATTCATATTTAATTGAAATGCAAAAGCAGCTGAGCTGCATTGAACCGTAACTTTTGTGGTGAGCTGATTTGCAAGGAAGCCAAGTCTACAGGACCAATCCATAGCAGTTCACTTGGACAGCTATCAAAGAACTCCATTACCAATTCCTCAGTCAGTGATTTTCCTCATCCAGTGGTTTTCATTCTTTACAGTGTTGGTGCTTAATTACCAATTCTAAAAATTATAGATTACATTTAAAACTGTAATTATTTCAGATGTTATTTTAGGTAGAAAATGTAATTAGGCAAAACTCTCTAAGCTGCAGGCATTTTATTCAAAAGAGGTAACTTAAAAAAACTTTTGTGCACTGAAATACCTTGACTATCATAAACTTGAGGATGTGGAAGACAGAGAAATTAGGAAATAATACTTTTTTCCTGAACACAGGAAAAGTTCAGCTGTGTCATTTAAAATAAGAGGTAAGTGAAAATGCTATTTCCATGTCCAGTAACCACTTCCTGCTTCCTCCCTCCTCTATTCCATGTGTCCCACTAGCACAAGGTGAAGCAGGTTCCTGCCATTTATGAACTTAACTCATGAACAAGCACTTGGGTTTCCAGACAGGACATCAGCTGGAGCCTTCACTAGAGAAAAGATTCCTGCAGGCATCCTTTGGTCTTCCTCAAGCCTCAGTTCATCTGGTTACTGTGTCTTCCTGATCTGTTTTTCCTGAGCAGATCAGAAGCCATTTCACAGCAATGGCCCCAGCTCAGCTGTCATCCATCACACAGCTCTTGCTCCATTTCTCATGCCAGGGCTCAGACTGGAGCTGCAGCTGATGTCAGGTAAGGCTGGGCAGTGACACGGAAGGGATACTTCACAGTTGGACTTAGTTGTGTCTTGAAAGATTTTCTTTTTTACATATAATGACTCATAAGTTTGGGATGATTTTTACTTTTCTCTGCATAACAGTCAAGTAAGGACAATTTCCAAAGCTTGTCAAGTATTGTCAGCCTAGAACCTGAAGTTAGCAATGAAAACCCACGTCATCGGGATTTGGCAGCTTGCTGGAGCTGGGAATGACAAGGTAGGGTGTTTATTAATGACCATCTCCAGTTTTTGGTGTGGGTCAAATAATTATTTTTTTTCTTTTATGGCATTTAATATTTCAAAGTAATGGACTTAACAATGACCTGGAAAACTAAACACTATTTGGCTTCTCAGAATTGTGGGTTTAATATTTTATGCTGTAGTCAGCTTGAAAAGAGGAAACATAACCAGGGGAATTAATTTGGTTTTGAGGGGTTTTTTTGTTTGTTTGTTTGTGTTAAGAAACAGCCATGCTCAATTCACCAGCTTCTGTCACTCAGTATATTCTTAGATTCTTATTTTCTCTCCCCTTTAGTTGTGCATTTCTAAGCTGAAGAGTTTTGGACATGGGAAAACTTGGTGTCATTAACCATCCTTCTCCACATCTTTTCCAGCTTGGCTTGTCTTTAAAACTGAGAGTAATCAGAACTGCATTTCACGTTCAGCATATTGGTATTGCATAGGCTGATGCACTGGTAAGGTTTTGTAAACATGTTGACTTTTTTTGACTCTTAAACTGATTCCACACATGTGTTTGTCCCAGATGAGTTTTCCAGCTTGCAGGATGGGATAAGGGACATGATGTTAGGAAAAGGCGGAGCTCTTTAGATGAGAACTCTTCCCCCACACCGAGGTGAACACTGTCTAGTGGCACATACTTTATCCTAGGCAAGAGCTGATGGAAGGAAGGGCAAACCCATGCAATGAATTTCTCATGATTGGGGAGCTATAGTCTAGCAGACAAAGCATTGGTCTAATGCCCAAGTGCTAAGCCTGGATTTGTTTATGGAATAACCTTTAGGAAATCATCTCTCTCTGTACCTCAGCTTCCCCTTAACAGCACTTACTGCTCTCCTTGTCAAGCATTCGGATGTTGATGACAAAATCTGTGGGCCTGCCAAGTTGCATTCCAGAGGCATCAGGAGCACTTGGCATTAACTGTTGTCATTATTCAGTCTTTCCTAACTCTAAGGAAGAGTTCCTTGTTAAAACCTGTCTTCGTTCACTGATGTTACAACTGGGACTGCAGCCAGGAGTTTGTTCTGGATATGGGTGAAATGAGAAAGTTTTTCCAGGAATTTACTGAAGAGGAATTATGCACTTACCTCACCTGTGGCCCTGCTACCTGTGAACCCCTCAAACACAAAAGCTTGTCCGAAACTTGTTTGTCCAAACAAATCAGCTGTTTTGGAAACTCCTTGCACTACTAGGGAAACATGGATGAGGTTCTTAATATGCAAATGGTTTAACTTTTGAGGATTTGGGAAACCTCTAACTTGTGTGCTGGCATAATACTTTCTGACTTACTGGATTTTTTTGCTAAATGTCTTTGCCTATTTCAACTAAATAATTTGTTTACCCAGTAAATGACTGGAACCATTCACGGAGCCATGGTCAAAACATTCCTTGGAAAAATGCAGAGCTCTCTGCCATTGATTCCTTAATAGGCTGAATATTTTCTGAACTTTTTTTCCATATAAAATTATCTAGAAGTTCATGGTGAGCAGTGTACAGTATAACAATAGCTGTGAAATATTAAATGGCAAAGATTTGATTCATTGTTCTATTTTTCTTGTCTCTGCTACGTTCAGGAGAAAACTCCTCAGATTTATTATCTGGTGTTCACATTGTAAACCACTCACATCCATACAAAACAAAGACTACAGTGGCCCTGAATATATTTCTGTGATGTGAAAAGTAACTTGTGCCAAAAATGCTTATTGATACTGACACCATTTAAAGATTAGATTGCTCTATCGCACTTCAGTTAATTTAGGATTTTCAGGATTATTTTACACAATTTAATGCTTAATGTTTTTTCTCACTTCCTTTACCTTTTTTTTATCCTTGGAATACTCTGAAAAAGTTGCCGCCTGTGAAAATAACTCTTCTCTTATGGACAGTTTAGGCACCTATAAGAGCTTCCTGTTGTTTAATACCACCAGAGTGCATAAAATTGTCCAAAATTCTAGTCCTTAGTGGTTGCATCTACCTAGGAGAACTTTTTGTTGTTTCAGCCTTAGACTGAAATTCTGTGACGGACAATGAAAATCCTACATGTCTTTTTCTAGTCGATTATGACACTTGCTTATTCAGTACTTGAATATTTTTAATTATTTTGTAACTAGATTAACTTTTAACCTGTTATTCAAAAGCAAGGTATTCAAAAGCAAGCAGTTCTGCAGTGGTGCTTGAAGGGGGAGATACTCTTGTTTTGACCACAGGGACTGTGAGAGTGAGATCCCATCTCTTCCCATTCCTGTTCTTTTCTCTTCAGTCTTCTACTTGCCAATGCTTTTGCCATCCCAGTGACTACCTTGTTAGTCTGCTGTGACTTCGTGACAAATTGTACCTCTTCCTACTGCTAACCTTATGTGGCATTATATGACACTCAATTCATGGAGATGTGTTAACTGAAAATAAATTACTCAACCTGTCCCCGAAGTCATCACCATCATCTTTAGCAAAGTGGAAAACAACCCCTAAACCCTTAAAAGCACAAAATTCAATTCCTTCTGTATGCTGTTGATCCTTGCATTTTTAATATGCTTTCAGTTTTATGTCCTAAAACAATTTATTACACCTTGGAATCTGCCTGTACTTTGAAATCTGTGTGTTAGCACATACATCCCCTTCTTTAAATTTTATTTTTGGGGACAGCAGGTGGTAACAGCAATAGCAGCAGCAGAAATGTGCTAGCACAAGCCTCTTGCTGTGTAGCACATGATACCACCCTGTCTAGCTGATATTATGCAAAATATTAGAAAGGAAGAAGAATGATTTAATATTCTAATTGAAAGAAAGAAATTGCTCATTCAGAGCAAGCTGATCTAATTTAGAATAATAAGAGTTATGTGAAATTAATCAAGTCTAACTAAACCAGGGTGCAATAGCATTGTAGCAAGGTCACCAGTCACAACAGTATTAAAGAATGCTTAAATGATACCCAGCTTAGAGCCAACAAGCCTCATTAGCACTCACATGAGCCCCACATTCCCGGGCCTGGGATTTATCCTTGAATACTATATGGATTGTTGGAAGTAAAGTGATGCACAGGGTATTTCATGAACTGATTTTGTTTTAATCCTTTCTGAAATATTGTGATTATCTTTTAACTGGGAAAGTGCTGCCAATTAGACCAAACATGTGGGGGATAGAATGTTCTTGGATGCCATAAAACTCTCTGGAGTTTAGAGGAACAAATTCAGCTGCTGCTCAAATCATGGCAAAGCAGCAAACTCCCAGATTAAAAAGGTTAGGAGTAGCCATCTCCTGAGAGGTGGTGCCTTTCACTGGGACTAGTACTTGCTAAGCCATTAGATGGTTTTTGAAAATATTTAATAGAATATTTCATAATTATCTTCTGAGAGAAAGTGAAGATGAATCACAGTAGGAAGACTCTTACATGAAAACAAGTCTGAGTCTAATTCTGATTTCATAAAAAAAGATAAGAAATATTTTATCTCTCTGTGGGCCATCTTAATTTCACTCTATTTGTTCTGAAAGCTCTTTTGTGGAAGGGAATTATGAGGCCAAACAATACTACCAAATTTTGATAATACTTTTATGTTGATCTTCCCTAGTTATTTCTGTTGCAGTCTGTATTTCCAAGGTTTTTTATTCTATTAATCAGCCTTTTCCCCAGGCAATTTCTCAGCAACACTCTCTTGCATTAGAAGTGGTTATTTTTCCTTTATAAATCCATTGTAACTTTGTTAAAAAGATTTTTAAAGGGCTGCAAATACTAATTTAACATAGTAATCATTATATGGAAGTGAATGTGGCATCTTCTGTTTACCTGCTATTATTGGCATTTGGTCCAACAGGAGTTGTGATTTTTAAGTGTTTATGTGATACAAGGGTAAAAAGGGAGTCAAGTCAATTGCTTTGCTTCAGAGTGTGAAATATGCAGCCTTTAAAGCTTGTAAAATGTCAGAACATACATTAATGACTTACCTTTTCTGAAAGCAAAAGCCGTTCTTGGAGATGCAGCAGCTATAAAACATGAAATCTACTATCCTAGAAGCAAAATATGGATCATTGCCAGCAGTGAACTCTCCTGAGCTCTGATGCATATCTCAAGCTCTTTTGGGGAGCTTTTCAAAAGATTATTGGTGAATCAGTGTTTGCACTTGGCCAGAAAGTAGGATTCTGGTACCTTGCTTACAGAAGTTTAATGAGCTCATTTCATCTCTTAAAGTGTATTTTCTAACAGGAATTTCTATTTCAGAAATAATTTAGGGTAATTTATATTGCTGAATACCCGACAAACAGAACTGCAGCATTATATTCTTTAGAAAAGAACCTTCCCTGAGGTGCATTTGATACATGAAAAGGAGAGGCTGAAATTCTGTCACACAGCGGTTATAGGTGAAAACAGCTTAAATCTCTACTTGACAACATTTAATTAATGATTATAAATAGAAACATTTAAAATTATTGAGAGCATTAGAGTGTGATAATCTTCATATCACAGTATTTTAATAATAATATACTAAATCACAAGGGTAACTTAAATTTAAAATGCTAATAAGAGTTTGCATAAGTGCTTTTTTTGCAAAATGGTGCAGCTTCCCTTTTCAACCCCTTTAACACCATATTCTGCATGTCCCTGTGGAGGCTTAGATCCAAAGACTCCCTCAATTTTAAGCTGACATCTAGAAATGAATCAGGTTTTTTGTGATAAGTAGGTCTTAACTTGAGAAGCAAAAGATCCGCTGCGCTGCAGTACAGACATTTAACACTGTATTTTGCAAATGACAAAGCTGGGTACTAGCATCAATAGAAAGGAAGAAAACGAGAATTGGACTAGCAGAAAATGGAATTACTGTTATATTTTATTTCTTGAATGAAAATGTGGAAATTACTGTGTCTGCTCTTAGACAGAGAATTAATTCTGGTGCAAGATAAATAAAATGCTAAAAGCTAAAAGCTGTGCCAGATAATTGGCCTTTTACAATTAGGTAAGGCTTTGTGTGACAGTCAACCAAAGTCTTAAAAATCACTACAAAAACAGTTACTTAAAGTGACAGAACAAGCAAGGAGTATTCAGACTTTCTAATATATTTGGAGCTGAAAGATTTTAGATGAAAGAAGAGTTGCTCTTGCAAGCCCTTCTCTGTAAGTGCAAATGAGATTTATAGGAGGTTTAGAACTGATTTTTTGGTACAAGTCATTTGGAAATCATTGAAAGAAATTGAAATTAAAATGCCACAAGGGCTACAAGGAGTGAGGTTATTTGCATCACGGTGCTGTTGCATTGTCTCCTAATGCTCTGAGAACAGAAAGAGATTTGTGGCTGGCCAGGGAGAACACTGCTTGTTGTGGGATTTGTGACTATTCCTAACAAATGAGACTGGGCCAGGGATTAGACTTGGTATTAAATCAGAAGATGAGGAAATTTAATTTCATATCGAGGCAAACTGTGGCAGTGGATAACTGGTGGCAAAAATAGCTGTTTTTCTGTGTATGTGGATAAAAGAGAATACCAATTAGAATTGTCTATGGAAATGGAAAAAAGTAGTGAATTGAGGATGGATGAACTGCTGCTCAGCACAAGAAAGGACCTTAAAAACCCACAGTCAATATATGGCTTAGTATTTTGGCATATATATCAAATGCTACTTGCACATCACCACTAGCTAATTTTTTAAAATTAAACTCACTTTTCCAAAAAACCCCAAACCCTCCTAAGTTAACTATTTTATATAACAATTTGCATGAGGAAAGGGAAGAGGGGAAAAAAGGAAGGAAATTAGAAAAAGCAAGTATATTAAATTATTTTCTTTGAGCATTGTGCTTGCTGCAGCTTATTTTTGATTCCACAAGTTCACCAGACATTGTTGAGATGACAAATGGCAGGAGGAGTGGAAATGTCTAAAAGATTAAGTCCTAGTCCAGCACAGACTTTGTTTAAAAAAGTATTCATTTGCAGTAGGAAGAAAACCCAAGAATGCAGCCCAGGGGAAGGTTGTCAGAAGGTGGGGTAGAAGTAAGTGGAGGTGAGCGTTATATGCACCAGGAACTATGAGAAATGTGCCTCTTTGGAGGGAAGGGAACAATTGCTCAAGGTGATTTGAAAAGGCTCTTGCTCAAGGAACCAATGTCCATGCCAGCTGTACAATTTTGAATAGAAACTGTAAATCAAATAGTGTCGGAACAGCCCAAACAACAAAGTCTTGGTTTGGATGACTAAGAGCCTGCACTGGGCTGGGTGGCTACTTTTTCTCTAAGACATCAAGTTAGTCTCTGTGTTAATTCTTCACAGGTGTCACAGTGGCAGAGTCTCATGGGGATTTTTTGGAGTATCGGCAGCCTGGTGAGGTTGGCCTTCCCAAGCTTAAACAAAAAGCAGTTCATGCATGCAGTTCTTTGTCATTTAATTGCTGTATCAAGTATGAGCAGCAAGCTCTCTGGGGCTGTAAGGTTTGTATCTTCCAACCTGCCACACACCGTGCATTAATATCACCGATAGAATGGGGCTGGGTAATAAAGCTCAGTGGGGATCCCTAAATCTAGAGGTGCAGAGACACAAGGCTTCACAAGAATAAAGATCAGCAGCCAGCAGCGTTTATCAGCACAGCCACACAGTGGGAGACAAAACATTTGGAGTTAAGCCAATGTGCTAAGTCAACAAAATTTATTTTCTGTTCAGCCACTCCAACATACTTCACAACTGTGTACTGCTCTACTTCAGGGATTGATGTTTCTCTTCATAAATATTGTTTTGTGGAAGCTGCTGTCTCCACAAGTGATGGAAAGTAAAGTGTGCATGAAGATGAGACAATAGTCAAAAACAAGTGTACACTGATAAGACCAAATTTGAGCTGTATCCTTAGATACCAAGTAAGATTCTTGTCCAATTAGTGCTGAGTTTTCCCTTTTCCAAGATAATTTACAGTTTGGCTAAGTGTATAAAAACATGTAAATTTAAAGTTGAAGTTATAGCCTCAGTGCTCTCTCCAAACACAACAGCTGCCCAACAACAGCAAATGCTCTATCTAAATTTATGTTTCAGAGGCTGCTTTGACAATTTATTTAACACTCTATTTCTGACTTAATCTAAAATTACCTAATGATGATGGTAAGACGTTCCATTGTTTTAAAGAATCATCCTAAAAGCTGTGGTACTGATCTGGATTAGAGGGGAATTCATCCCCAGCCTGTCTACCAAAAGATCCAAGGCCAGGAAGGTTTGTTACTTATTGGTAGCAATGGCTGTTCAAAAGTTGGTAACATGGATCTGAGTTGTCTCTTCCAACGTATTTTGATGTGTCAAGGGAATGAAAGAGGAGGAGGAAAGGGATTCTTTGTCAGTTTTACCATCTCCTTTGCCTGAACTAGACAGTATGAATAGAGATTTGGAAGGGAAAAAAAACCCTGTGTTTTAAAATTTCTGGTTTAAGATTATACAGTAAATATGTGCTTTGTCAGTGTCCCAAATGCCTGCTGTTCACAGTTTCTACAGACTTCATGCTCAGTTGTCAAAACCTATGCAAAACCATAGAGGCACATTCTTTGTTGTCGCCCCTTTTTTCACAGCTGCCAGACGTGGATCTCTTTGAGTGCGGTTAGAAGGGAAACAGAGTGCAAGTACAGCTTCTTTGCTCTCTGTAACAGAAAAGGTTACTCACTAACTAACAGGATTTCTCAGTCTGCAGAAAATCCACTGTCTCTTTGGAATGAGAAGGAAGTATCATGCAGATAAATCACGTAGGCAAAAAACTAGCAAAATTTAGCATATGGTGGCACAAAGCAATGGGTGGTTTTGACAACAATGCAATCTGGTACAACACACGTTTCACAAGTTGCCCTGCTTATCAGCCTGTCAGTTTGTGACCAAAGAATAGACAATCCTTCTGAAGCCAAAGGAGAATTACCCAAGATTTGGTTTGTGTTCTAGTTGCAAGTTTTATCCACTGGGATTCTAAAAGTAAAGTATTTCTCGCCACTTAATTAGTAGGAGGCTTAAATTTTTTTCTGGTAAGAATAATGAGAAATGCATTGCTTCCATATAAACAATTATTTACTAGAAGATTTTGGGCTTTTTCAAACCCTGCTTTATATTTGTAAATGCATGAGTTTAATAAATAATTATCAAAGGAATAGAACAGTGCCTTGTAATTTATTATTATTATGTACAGGCAAAAATTTAGAGCACAGATTAATTTGTTATTGCAAGGATTATGTAAGGGCATGACCCATGTCCCATTGATGCAACTATCAGAACTCCATAGACTTCAATGGTACCAGAAGTGGATTTGGATGTTGCTGATAAGACTTGGGAAAAATCAATATTAAAATCTGAAAGCAGTAATGCAGGACAAAGCAAGGTATGCGTGTATGTACATATTTTGGTAAACAAGGCAGCAGGGAAATTGCTCAAATCTTTGAATTGGGGATGTCAATTAAGGAAAAAGAACCCTTTTTGTTTGACAAAGCAGTTTCGTACCTTTTTTGTTTAGAAGACTTGCCCAGCCTCTCTTTCCATTTCTAGACAAAAGCTGTTGATGGCTGGTGATTTCACCGTGTGGGGAGAGTCAGGGCAGCCCCACACGGTTTTGCTTTGTGGCTGCAGGAAGCAGCAGGTGCTGGAGCAGTGGGTTGCAGGATGAGGCAGAAGATGAGATGCTGCCCTGAAGAGTAAACACTTTTCACTACCTGCCAATTATTTGTAGCCCAGGGAAGCAGTGAAGTCATTTCAGTAACTTCAACAGGTTTGAGATGAGGTCACCTTTTGTAACTCAACCCTTTTAACTCGAAATACAATCTCATCCAAGTCAAGGAGCTGGGAAATACAGTTACTAGTGATTTGCCCTACAACCTGTATGATCTCTCTGTTTTTATTGTTTCAACTAAGAGGATGGATAATGCTCAAAGAAAATGAAAGTTTCTGTAAATCCTACATTTTTCTTCTCCATGTAGGTAAGTATTAACAAGAAAAGTTATCTGTAAAATTATCTGCATTGTGCCTTTCTTTGCATGCAACAAACCCCAGCTACCTCTGCACTAGATGCAATGGCACCCTTCCATTGCCTGCAGCTTCAAGATTTGTTTATAATCTGTGGAATAACCATTCAGATGTTGTTCATTTTTAATGCTGTTTGATTACTTGTAATGAGCAATCAGAGTAATAAAATAAGGATATATGAAAAAACAAATGTCCATGCTAGCCATAAACCCAGACTATATCTGCAGTATTTAGGTGAGAGCTTATTCCCATTTATTTGTTCCTGATACACTTGGGTGCTTTTTACAATGAACAACACAACACTGCAGTCCACGATGACAGCCTGGCCTCCAGGTTTGGCCCTTTGTCTATAATAGGAATGGAATTTGCTGAAATACATCTGGCTTGTTTGTTAATAGAAGAGCTCCTAAATGAGGTTTCTGTTACCAGCACAAAGTGGAGGGGGAAGAGGGAAAAGAACAGGTACAGGAAAGGATGTGTGAACAGAGAACATGAAGGTGGCTTCAGGCTGTACCTGGTGTAGTTAATGGATAGTTCAAGGGAAGGTGCTGGGAAAATTGATCTCAAAGGAAGTCTGTCTGTGTGATATGGAGCATAAGCTCAGCAGGATCATTATGGGAATAAAAGACCAAGTTTTTCTAGCCAACAAGGCAGGCCTAAGGGAATGTGAAGGGGGCTGTCAGCATCTAAGTCAGTCTAATGAGCATTTGCCTTCCAGAACAAGGCTGAGAAATCCTGTCAGAGAGGGAGCCTGATGACATTGGTCTCAAGTGGAAAACACACAGCAATGCTGCACCAAAGGAAGGTGACATCTCCTCTCACCATGGGATAGTAAAGACAGTCTTTGCCATGGACCTACACCTTAAGAGAGGGTTGTCTGCACTTGGAGGACTGAAGCAGCACAGGTAAGTGCAAGCATTGGAACTTCTCTCCGTTAACAGAATTTTTTTTTCAAAGATGACACAAAATATCTTTGGTTCTTGTTGAACATATTTATTTTGCTGGAAATGAATTGGTGGTGAACTTTTCCTTCTCCAATTTGCCTTGGCAAGCTGGAAACTCAATGAAAAGACAGCTTTTGCTAGACTTTTTGTCATTATTTTCTGGAGTTCCCTTGTATAGGTAATGTTATGTACCCAGGCCATGGAGCATCCATTCTATACAAAATCTAATTTTGCAGCGTTCTCCCTGCTGATGTGGTTTCCCTATGAAACATCTATCTCTGTGGGGGTGGGAAATGTTGCCAGAACAGGCTTCCATATTGTTATTGTCTTCTCTGGATGAATACTTTTTGGTGATTTCTTATGTGACTGATTAAAGAAAGTTGTTGTTATTCAGTGTAATATCGTACAAAAGAGATATTACCTGTGCTAGTGAGAAAGCCATACCAGGCAATTTAAATTAGGCTGGAAAAGAAGTCAATGCATATTTTCAACTTGGTCCCTCTGTTAGACCTTAACTGTCATTATTATTCATATCTAAATTCCAAAGGCTTTTTTTTTTTGCAGACAGTTAGTTGAGTGCACCTTAGTAGCCTCCTTGACCTTACCTGAGTAGCCTCGCCAGCCAGGTTGTGTGGGATGGAAGTCGGTCCCATCTCCTCTGGCAAGAGTGGTTGTACTGCTGGGTCTTCAGAAAGGAGGTCTTAAGGAGCCTCCTGTCCTCTCAGTGAACTTTTCTCTTTCAGCATTGGTGGCAGGGGGCTGTAGTGGCGTTGGCACAAAGGGGCAGATAAAATCCCTGTGCTCTCTCGTTTGGGCTGGGCATGGACCAGCAGCAGCTTGACCTGCTGGGGGTGGTATGAGCCTCCCCTCACGCAGGAGGCCATGTTCTCCACAGCATCATCTCTTTCCTTTCCCTCTCACCCTGATCGAAAGGTGAGGAGAAATTGGTTTTGGAGTTTCAGCACCCACTTCGGACACTTCGAGCCTGGGCTGAGTTCAATGATGTGAGGGGGGCTCCCAGCCATGTGAGGGGGGCAGCTATGAGGGGCTGCCAGTGCGGCGGGTGGGTGAGGGGCAGGTGTGTGAGGGTCTGTGAGGGGAAGCTGTGAGGAGGTCCTGCGGCTGTGAGGCTGGCAGCTCTCAGGGGCTCCCAGCGCTGTGAGAGGCTTTGAGAGAGCAGCGGCGCTGCGAAGGCGGATCTCAGCGCTGTGAGGGGCTCTGAGGAGGGGGTCCCAGGGCTGTGAGGGGCTCTGAGGAGGGGGTCCCAGGGCTGTGAGGGGCTCTGAGGAGGGGATCCCAGCGCTGTGAAGGCGGCGATTTGACGGGGTCCCCGCGCGTTCCCTCCGCACAGAACCCGCCTCGCGCTCGTCCCGCTCCACAGCGCCGGGGCCGGGGCGGGCGCGCGCCCGACACTGATTGGCTGCCGCCCCCCCCCCNNNGTGGCCGCGGGCGGTGCCGCCGCTCCAAGTTTGTGTTCGGGCGGAGTCGCCGCCGCCCGCGGGCTGTTCCCGGCTCTGGGCGCTCTTTTCGCCGGAGCCGCACCGCAGGGTCCGGTCCGCCCGAGCGCCAGAGGGGCAGTGGTCCGGCCATGGCGGGGCGCGGGCGGCGGCGCTGAGGAAGCTGAGGCCGGGGATGTCGGTCCCCAAGCGGGCGCCATGCGGTCCCTGAACATCACCCCGGAGCAGTTCGCGCAGCTCCTGCGGGACAACAACGTGACGCGGGAGCAGTTCATTGCTCTCTACGGGCTGCAGCCGCTGGTGTACATCCCGGAGCTGCCGGAGCGCACCAAGGTGGCCTTCGTCCTCATCTGCGTTCTCATCTTCGCCCTGGCGCTCTTCGGCAACTGCTTGGTGCTCTACGTGGTGACCCGCAGCAAAGCCATGAGGACCGTCACCAACATCTTCATCTGCTCCCTGGCGCTCAGCGACCTCTTCATCGCCTTCTTCTGCGTGCCCTTCACCATGCTGCAGAACATCTCCTCCAACTGGCTCGGCGGTGGGTGCCGGGGCCGGGCGGTCCCGGGCCGGGCTGCAGGGAGGGGGCAGCGGAGAGGATGGTGAGGGGCAGCGCCGCCACCGAAACCTCCGTTTCCCCGTGTCTGAGGGACCCTCCTGCCCTCAGGGAGGGACCCTTCCCCTTCCGGCCCCCTGCGAGGGATGACCTCTCCATCCCTGTCTCAGGTTGCGTTAAAATAACGCAGCGCGCTTTCTTGCTTGTATTACTTAGAAGTTGCGGTGTGCGTGTGGGAAGCGATTCGTTGTGTGGAGCTGGCCAGGAAGCCTTGCCGTACTACTTATTAGTGGTTTTTTTGTTTTGTTTTTGGTTTTTTTTTTGTTTTCTTTTTTTTTTTTTTTTTTTTTTTTTTTTTTTTTTTTTTTTTTTTCTCTAAGGAGTGAAATCTGTCTGGCAAGTGAGATATAAGTCTTTTTACCACTTAAGTTCCTCTGACAGCTGTCAGCGTGGAGACAGACGTCCTTAACCTTCTGTGAGGAAAAAGAATGTTCTTGGAGGAACAGGTGACTGAGAGAACATGTAAAATTTATGCTGAAATAATACATCCTTCTAAGTTTTTTAAATTCTTTTTTTCTTGGGGGGGATGTTGTATTCCTGTTGATGTGAAGAACCTTTGGCTTTCCCTGATGCTTAGAAAGAAGGAATATTTTTTCTTTTCTATGCATCCCAGTTCCAAAGTAGTAAAGAGCAAGCAGAGAAAGATGCAGTAGAACTGTATATGGTGTTTACATTTCAGGTTATTTTTGTTTTTAAAACAGTGTTTGACAATTATAAGTGGAAAAATAAAAGGGATTATTTTGCAGCAAGTAGCAGACAACATCTTGAACAACCACAAATTGAAATATTTTTCAGAGTATTTCAGAATGATCAGGAAAGATGTTGATAAAGTGACACATTTATGTTTCAATTTCCAAGGTTTACTGTTTGGAGACAGTGAAGGCTGTTGTCAGAACATGGAGCTTTAATTCCAGAACTTCCCACAGACCAGAATGCTGTGTGGGAATTGACAAGTCAGAGGAGACTTGGAGCACGTGTGAGAAATGGGCTTTATTACAGTAACTTCAGTGAGAAGTGATGAATCCAAAGCTCCTGGGACTACTGATAATAAGAACAACTGTGCTATTTTCTTATGTGCTGGTTTGGGGAAGATAACCTTTGTGATTCTCTCTCCTAAGGAAGGCTCTGATCTGTCAGCTTGACCAAACATCTGATCAGAATCAACTGATGCCTCCATGTGGGGTGTATTATGGGAGATAGGTCATGGGCATGTGGAACAGTATGGGGAAAATATGTATGTCTTTATTTACACTCTGTTACTGAGGGTACCTGACAAAAATCTAGAAGTAGTGAATGTAAAAGGTCTAGTATAGATACAGCAGATCTCTTCAGATATTCAGTATTTGGGTAGCTAAAGTGCACTGTTCTCTGGGGATTACTGTATTTTTTTGCCTCCCCTCTTTGCTGTGCTAGAGCATTTTCAGTACAAGTGAATCCATAGGTCTTTCAATCTGGTGAAATCATTACCTTGAACTGACACAGTGTTGGGAGGACATAATATCATTGATGGGTGTTAACCCTTTGCTCTGGTGGATGGGGGATGTGAAGTAAATTTGAGGACAGCAAATGTGTGAACTGATGGTATCCCAAGGGTGTCTGGTTCCTGATGCTCACAGGGTGAAGCGTGAGTGGTGATTACAGTTGTACTGCAAATCAGAGCCTGCCAGTCCTGGAGGAGTATTTTCCTTGCTAGCTGAACTGGTTCAGTTTGCCTTTTGCCTTTCATTTTGGAGTCTGAAAAAAATCTTATTTTCATCCACTATAATGCAATATCACTGAGTAGTACAAGATCCAACTCTGTTACAGAAGAGGTGATTTGACTTTTGATATATCCTTGGTGGACAAAGTGGGGCATCCTGAGACACTTGATCTAGAAAATTATTTGGGATTCTGAGCCTTTAGTCACTTTATATCTTGGTATACTTGCATCACTAAAACAAGTGTCTGTACTAGGTGGTGTGAACTGAGGTGTGTATGTTTAGTACTTGTCTTTAATTTAGAACTGGTTCTTTATTTCCATGCTAGTATATGTGTGTGTTTATTCAGAAGCCCACAAAAGAATGGGAGGCCTGGGAGAGAACTGTAAACACTGACTGTAATGCAAACGAAAGAACTGCCACAGTTTCAGAGTAGCTGAAGCTGTTGCTTTTTCCCATAGTATTTTCACTAATACACTCTTAACTTCTCCTGCAGTTAAAAATCTCAGTGTGCCTCACTTTGCCTGATGATCAAGCAGCATTAACACAGACCCTTTAACTCTATATGGATAGCAATGGGAAGCAGCACCATATTGACCAAAAATAGGGTTGAATTGATCCTGCTTTTGATTCTCTGATCTCTTTAAGAATCTGTGTGGCTGTGTGAGTGTAATAGTGATGGTAGATGATTTAATTTCCAAATTTAAGCTTCACAGCTGAAATGACTGTAATTCTAGGGGAGCTTTGAATGAAAACCCAGCATTCTCATCTCTCTATAATGCAGAAGAAAATTAAGATCGTGGCTTTGTCATAATGATCTCTGGGATCGTATTTATTGATAAGAAGGATGAAATGGCAGCTCAAGTGGGAGTGAATGGATGCATACAGCAATAGTGTATCTTGGTGCAGGCTGAAGCACTTGAGGACTTGCTCTCATATAGTCCTAGGTGGGAGGCAGCAGTAGTGGTCAAGGCATACTGATGACAGCGCTATTAAAGATAAATTTAGGTTTTTGTCTCTGGGTCAAATATTACAACTGTTGGTTTGTTTCCTGACACTGCTTAGTTAGCTGAGTGTTGTCTTTACAGAGCTGCCTGGGGTGACAGGAGGATTAATTTAATGTTGTGTAATATAAAAGTCCTGGCTAAAGATAAGGGCACAACTTGAGTTTACAATACAGCCAGCACCGTGCTACATTCTTGTGAATTTTGCATCTTATCATCTGGAATGTGTATTCTCAAGACAGGTGTCAGAGGGTGACTTTAGCTGTCACTTTGAGAGAAGTGAGTCATCTAAGGCACTCCTGAGGTGCTCTTGTGTGTCTTGTCTGTCCTCCAGCTGCCACTCAGGAGAGGGGTGGGTCTTCTGTATGTCGCTGTCATGTCTGGTGCCTCTTGATGTGACAGCATCCTCTTTCCTAAAGGCTGGGTGAGCAACTGACACCTACCCAGCTGAGTCTTTAAGGTGCTCTCTGTTACTTACCAAATGTGTCAAGCAGTGTGCAACCTTAGAACTTCCCTGTGTGAAAGCACATAAACGTTCTTTACTGAGGGATGAGAACTAAATCTTGCGTCTATACCAAGCAGTGATGTAAAAATATGCATTGCCCAGGTATGCAGCACCCTTAGGGAGATGATACGCTGTGTGATGATGACTGATGTGTATGGCTCCAAGTTAAAAATGTAAGGAAAATCATCTTGCTTGCTTCAAGTGAAATGGAGAGAGCTCATTACAAGCTGTGGTAGAAATTTTAGTGCAAGGGCTGGATCAACATTATTTTACCAGAGGAAGGAGCAATTTAACTTTTATCAGAGAATGGTTTCAGGCTTTTACTTTTGTTACCCTGAGAAAAGAAAAAGTGGTATTTGAAATTACTAAATCAGAGTTCCAGGCACAATGTCTGATAATGAAGGCATAGAACATTGTTTAAAAGAGAATGCCGATTATATTTGCAGTCTCTGAATGTGTTATTATTGGGAAAACCTATTCACTGCTTGAATAATCGATGTAGTTTTTAGCAAGCAGTGCGTAAGGAATACTTTCAGCCTCTTGAAAAAGAGAAGCAATTAGTTATTTTCATTCCCAGTGTTTTGCTGAAAATGATTTTCTTTTCCAGTTGAAGGCATTCAGTGTTAGACGCCACAGTGCTGTTGTGACTGACAGTCTGTTGGAAGTTTTCTCTGAAAACCTAACACTGGAAATTTAAACATTTGGATTCATTCTTAAGTTATTAGTTGTTATTATTTAAATTACTCAGTAGAATCATCACTTTTATGTACTGCCACCAGTGCAGAAATTGACACAGTTCCAGTGATTTTGAAGTGACCCCGGCACTTTAGCCTTTAACCCAGCACTGGGAAAACTTATGGAGTGAGATTTCAGTAACCTTGACTGAACCTCACTGAAGTGAACTTTTGTTCTTTGTGTTTGTTTGTTATCTTATGATCTCTAAACCATATTCCAAACAACCACATTTTTACCAGCTTGATTATAACAAAAATTTGAGCCATGAGTATATTCACTTAAAATGTTCTGTTACTCTGCTTGAAGTCTGAACACAAATGTGAAAATTCACTTGAAATAGTTTTAATGCATGTGTTTGACACAGCTGGTTTTTATGCCTGTCTCAGTCTTACTTTATTTTCACTGTATTTCCTATAATATAGTAACATAATTAATTTTTTTTTCCTCAAAACTTACCATGTCTTCCTTATAGGAAAATTTGGCACTTCTCAGTTTTTCCTTCAGGGACATTCAACTAACAGACACTTGACAATGGGGTTGTATCAATATCTTCTTGCTGCACGTGAAGCTTTTTCTACACAAATGGATTAAATATTAAGGGAAATGTGCATGCATTATTTTTAAATAATTACCTTATTTAACAGTAAAATCATTTTCCATGTGTAAAGGCCTGTTAATGTTTATATTTTGAAAACATAACTGATATAATTTAAAGTATTGAAAAATCTGGAGAAAGTCTCTGGTAATTATATAAGCAGTTGGGAATGGCCGCTATATATTTATAAATAAAATAATGGGTTTGAAAACTAAGAAGAGAGATGATGTGAAAAACATTCACTATTATGCCAAGTATCTCAGGATTAAATCCCTTTCAAACACAGTAAGGATGATGGAGCTGGATCTCAGATGTGTTGATATCAGAATTCCATTGAAGATAATGGCTCTTCAATTGGCCCTGACATTCTAAACAGTATCTTTTCCATTTTCCCCTAAACAAATCTGTTTTAAATACTTCTGTGAAGGAGAGTCGACTTGCTTGTTCAGCAGTCTCTTAACCTTGATGAAGGTCTGAATTTCAAGGCACTTGAGGGTCTTGTGATTTCAGAAAGTGGGAAGCATTTGTGTAGTGACAATTCAGGGCAAGCACAAGAGCCCTGAAGGGATGTTATAGTGTAAATAACAGTTATACCCGGAGACCCTGTGAATTGGTGGCGTCAGAAGCTTCAAGGAAGCTGAAGTTCTGTTCTATTTTTACTCTCGGTGCATGGATTTTGAATAGTTTTTACCTACTATTAATTTGAAAATATCAGATCTTGATTATAAAAAAACCCTTGTGGCTGTTTTGCTGTGGCCTCCAAGTCCCCAAAGTGCGTCCTATGTGCCCAAGAGCAGGTGTTGCTGTTTCAGCCAGCTGTGTGTAATGGAAAATATCCTTTTGCTTCCCATTTCTGGAAGTGCTGACGTTACTCCTCGTCCAGCTCAGTAGGCTCAACCTGCAGGCATTATGCAGACTTTTGCTTTTAGCTATATATTTTTGCAGCCTTTTCTCTTGGGAGTTCAGCTAAAGGCATAGTGAGTGGTAGTATGTGCTCTTTGACTGTGTGGTTACTGGGAAGAAAATGAGAAGACATCTATAAAAGAAAAAATAGGCATCTGGGAATTTGGGGATTCTCACCCAAATTTGGGATATACAATTTGGGGTATTCTTTTTGTTCTTTGAATAGTTGGGCACCAGCTGGAAATTTCAACAGACTGATGGTGAAAATCTCTGACTCATTTTGTTGTGTAATAGTGATAGTTCCTTGCTTCCTAAGAATACCCTGAGATGCTGAGACATTTGTGGAGGAGTGGTACATTACAGGGAAATCTCTGTAAGGCAGGCGTAGTTTAAGTGGACTTAATTTGAGTCTGGCCTTTTTCAAACTGTAAGAAATAGCCTGTGGTTAAAGTTTAGGTTGTTTTTTTCAGTTTTGCTTTGTGTTTGTTTGCTTGTTTTTGGTTTTCCCTCAGCTTCAGCACTCAGAGTTGAACTAATTTCTTTAGTGAAACAGGAACTTAAACATTTCATTAAGAAGTTTTGCTTTTCTGTTTGTTATTTGTAGCAAGAGTTCCTTCCAACTTAGTGAAGCAAAAATTTAAAACTGACTCTTTGGTTACATTCACCATTTGCCATGTGCAAAGTAGGTAGGATTTGAGTTTGCTTTTGGTTTTATCTCACAACAGAAGTTTAAGTAAGCCCACAGGGTGAAGGATGTGAATTTGACAGGGTGGGTCTGGTGCCCTGTGTGCAACATTTTCTGTATTGGGTGTTGTGAGAAACTGATGAGATGCTGAATTAGTAAAATATTGGCTGTGTTTCATGAGGCATTTCCTTAGGCATTACTGAAGGCAAGGAAGAAGCAGGGGGAATTTTATTTTATAAATTGCAGTTGATACAAGGCATGAGCTTGTCTTGTCTTGCTCTTCCTGATGCCCTGGAAAAATACATACCAGGAGAAAAGTGGACATGCAGCCCAGTGCATCCTCAGCCATGCAGTACCTACTGGTCATGCTAAGATTTCATTCAAAGAACTTGAAACTGGGCTGCATGGTGTGGTTTTATTCTGGTTTAAGCCAGATCTGTGTGCACATCCATCATGTTGCTGGTCTGAATATGTGCTTGAAAGGTGCTTGATTTCCACCCATTGCTGCTTGTCCTCTCCTTCCCTTTGTGTAGCCCCAGGAAAAGGGATTTTTGGACAACTAGAATTGGCAAGACAAGTAGCAAACCAGTTCCTTCTTGTAAGCTGGAGTGGCTTGTAGCCTGGCCTAGCAAGCAGAAGTTTTCCTGTTCCTTGGTCCCTTCATGGAAGGTCAGATAAAGTTTCCGGAGTTTTCTCTTTCTTTTCTGTCTGTTTTCTATGCTGTTACTGCTTAAGGTAGCATCTTAAAGTGTGACTGAAAATTGGATCAGATACTTCTTAGGCTGTTTTGAGTTTATGGATTATATCTGAGTAAGGTATAAATAATGGTCTGGTGCAGAAAATCACCCTGACTGTTGCTGAAATGGATAGCTGATACTGAACTGTAAGAATGTGAGGGAACTGTGGAAATAAGGACAGAGGAAACTATCTCAGGGTCAGAAAACGGGTAAATGAGAAGTAGGCTGGGAAGGGCATTGAGGTAAAATTTTTTACAGCATAATTTATACCACTTTTGTAAGATGGCTAGGACTTGAGAACAAGTAATGGAGAATGACTAATGTGTTAAGAATTGAATATGGACTTTGGAAAGTTGTGGCAGCAATAAAACTTGAAGTTGCATAAACACTATAGGAATCTGTAGAACTTAGAAAATGCAGGCAGAAAATTGCATTTGGTTTGGACAGTGGCAGTAACACAATTTGGTAATCAGCAGAGAGGGAGACGTGGAGAACAGAAAGATGATGAAGAAGTTGAATTTTTCCTGTTATGCCTCTTCCTCTATATATCTCACTTGGCAGGATGATGCATTAAATGCTGAAGTGTACAAATCGAGTGATATCTAAACAAGCTTAAGAAATGTGTTTGCAACAGCAGAAGAGGTAAACTTTTAAACAGGTAACACTCAGACCTTCATAAACTGGAGAGTAACCTGCCAAAATGAAAAAATAATAAATGTCTCTGTAACTTGACATGTTTGAAAACAGATGATGGAAAACTTCTTCAGAAGTGAAATAGGAGTAAGTGTCAGACTGGTAACAGAGAAAGTGAATATGTCCTTAGAAATCTTGGCTTTGCAGATGTCTGCAATAAAGAATAGCTGTGGAGAGCTTCATTTGACAAATGGCTTAAATAGGTGACTTAGCAGTTTAGATGTTACAATAAATTTAAGAATCTTGGTCTGTTATTTTTAGTAATGGAGTCTAGTATTAATAGCTGTTGCATGCCTTATTTTCTGATTATTGCAGGTGCCTTCACTTGCAAGATGGTGCCATTTGTTCAGTCCACTGCTATTGTAACTGAGATTCTTACAATGACCTGCATTGCTGTGGAAAGACACCAGGGGATTGTGCATCCACTAAAAATGAAGTGGCAGTACACCAATAAGAGAGCTTTCACAATGCTTGGTAAGATTTTAAGCATCTCCAGTAGCTGTGTGTGAGAAACAATCTTCAGTGTGGATGGCATGGCAGAACAGAAGGCACTGATATGACCAGTGATTCAGAGGCAGAGTTAATTGACCTTTATGAAATAGCTCAAGGATAGTGCCTAGAAGTGCAGTATTTACTAGCCAAAACTCTCACAAGGGACTTAGTGTCTGGAGTCAAAAATGTACTTAGAAAGATAAACCTATAGCAGCCATTTCTTCTTTTTTAATTTTTTTCTTCAATAATGGTTCAAACTTTACAAGCACTGCTTAAGCAATGTCACAGGGAAATGGTCCTTCCATTGTTACACAAAAGATATTTACTTAATGCTCCTTATGCAGATGAAGTGGCTTTTCAGGTGGAATATCAATAAATGGAGGTCATTTGAGAGACAGAAAGCTGATGTCAAAAAAGCATGCTGTTATTGATGTGAGTGTTGACTGATGTGTGCCTCATAGAGAACTTTGGTTTTTGGTACAATTTTCTGCCTTGCCTAACTTTTCAAAGCTATTAAACTGTTCAAACCAAATCCTGCTTGTTGGACAAAGCATTAAAAATTGTGTTTGTTTACAGGAATAGTCTGGTTGCTGGCTCTTATTGTCGGGTCGCCCATGTGGTATGTGCAACGGCTTGAGGTAGGTTAGGTCTAATGAAGATTTGCGTATTAAACTCAGTCCTTGCTGGATCTTCCTGTACCTTTAGATGAAATTGAATCAATTCCTGTGAAATTAGAGAGGGGAGATAAGGGAGGTGGAGCTTTGGTTCTGTGTGTCAGCCTGGGAAAGGCTGCAGATTAGAACTTGCATGCAGTGGAAGGAGTACCAAGAGAGACTAGTCATGCCTACTCTCCCTAATTATGTCAGAGAACAGTAATTACATCTGTGACTTCCACTGTGGCTTTCTTTTGGTTTATAGGTGCACTGGCACACAGCGATGGAGGGCTGAGGTTGCTGTTTCAGGATGACATAGCGCTCCCCAAGATCTGGAAGAGCTGTGCTTAGTTTAAAATTAATTAGCTGCTCATTATAGTTGATGAGTTACCACACATTTTTGGAGGTTAAGTAAGAGGCTTGACAGAATCTGCTGCTTGTGAATCTGAATGTTAATAATTTTCTTTTTTTAAAAAGTGACTAATGTGTGAGGTTTCTATATATCCATCTTTACTTACAAAATGTGTAGCCAAGGTCTCCTTTGAAGTGCAAATCAGAGCATCTCCCACCTTCTCTCTGTCAATTTGGGTTGAGCCCAGCACTTGAAGTGGAAAAGTGCTTGAAAGAATTTTGTCACTTTGAAATATCTGTTGAATTTTGGTTAAGTGCAAGGAGTATCTGAATGTGCTTGAGTTTTACACTTGGGATAAACACCTTAGTGACTCATCTTCTTTGCATTTGTTACAGGTTAAATATGACTTCCTATATGAAAAAGTGCATGTTTGTTGCTTGGAAGAATGGGCGAGTCCCATTTATCAGAAGATCTATACGACCTTTATTCTGGTAATACTCTTTCTTCTTCCACTGATGCTGATGCTTTTTTTGTACACTAAAATTGGCTATGAACTCTGGATCAAGAAACGAGTGGGAGACGCTTCAGTTCTTCAAACCATTCATGGGAGTGAAATGTCTAAAATATCAAGGTTTGTAAACAAAAGACACTTTGACTTCTAGAAAGCTTTTTTCCTGACTTTTTTATTCCTCTTGAATAGGATTAAAAATGCCGTGCAAGACACGGTAATGTCGTGCTGCAAAGTGCTCTGCTGTCCCAAAAAAAAAAAGAGAAATAAAATGCTAGATTTATATGATGAGTTATTTTTTTTGTTCCCAAAGGAATTGTGTGCTACTGAGCATTCCTTGGGGGTTTTATTTATATCTGCAGCCATCAGAGCACAGATCTAACTTGAATAGAGATATGTAACTGCCAGCCAGTTCCCAGTGATTCAGTGTGGAATTCTTGGTGCAATTTCAGGAGGAAGAAGCGAGCAATTGTTATGATGGTGACAGTGGTGTTTCTCTTTGCAGTCTGTTGGGCCCCTTTCCATGTGATTCACATGATGATGGAATACAGTGAGTACCTGCCATATCCCACAGAATAAAGTCTAGGTTTTTTGATTTTTTAGTAGTGGAACTTCAGGTTGTGAGAAGCTTATGATGCTACAACATTCAGCTCTAGAATACCTGCTAGAAAGATTGATATTCTGCTTATAAGAAAGACTTTGGGAAAAACAGGATTATTAGAGGAGTGAGCATCTCTATGTAGATTCTTTTTCTTACCATGTCTGTTATGCTGCCCTCATTTGCTGAAAGGTACTTGGCTGGAAGGTAAAAGTTATTTCTGAGCATAAAACCTCTTGAAGTTTTTTATTCGATTTAATTTAACTTAACTGTTTTGAGTTAAACTTAAAATGAAACTTTTATCCCTTTTATTGAAGTAGGCATATTGGAAATATAAATACTGGACATCACAGTGGTGATACCCAATGAATGCAGCTGGAGTTTTCCAGTGCTCTTGACTGAAAACTGGCTTGGAAATGCCCTCAATGCTTGTTGTGTTGGCTTTTTTTGCTATTTGCCTTATTCTCTGGGGTCTTCCACTGTTCATCTCCCACCTTCTCCATGGATACTGGAACAGAGTATGTGCAGGAACAAGAGGAAATTTTCAGTAGTTGTACTGTATTTGCTGAAGGCAGCAGCTGTTTCTTTGTCTCCTATGACAAATAAGATTGTAGCGGGTAAATCAATAGTTCAGCCAGTCAGCTTTTTTGGCTCATAAATTTTCTCTTTCATTTGATTGTGTTACTACCTACATACAAAGCAGGACAGTGTGATAGAGCTTGATTTTATCTTGTGGAAGAAACTGATAATGTTAAGAGCTTCCGCCATGGGTTTTTGTTGATTTCAAATAAAAGCTTCTAATGCCAAACTGGATATAAATGGGCTAAGTAGTAAGCATTTATGACATTCTGTGCTTACAGCATATTTCTCTTCTCCTCTCCAGGTAATTTTGAGAAGGAGTATGATGGTGTGACAATCAAAATGATCTTTGCAATTGTCCAGATCGTAGGATTCTTCAATTCTATTTGCAACCCTATTGTGTATGCTTTCATGAATGAGAATTTCAAGAAAAATTTTCTGTCTGCCCTCTGCTTCTGCATTGTGAAAGATGGCACATCCCCAAGCAGGCAGCTTGGGAACTCGGGAATTACCATGAGGAGGCAAAAGCCAAGTGCATCTCAGAGAGATCCCATGGATTCAGATGAGGGCAGGAGGGAGGCATTCAGTGATGGCAACATCGAGGTCAGGTTCTGTGATCAGCCAGCTTCCAAAAGGAATTTGAAAAGGCACCTGGTCCTGTTCAGCTCTGAGCTTACTGTGCACTCTGCAGTCGGAAATGGACAGTAGCATCACAAGGGCTTGGGAATGGAGAAATAATTCTCTCTGTAATCATTTCAATAAGCCATTTAAAAAGGTTTGCTACTTTTCATGCTGAAATGAGGGGGGAAAATGATGTGTGGACTCTAATAATGTTTGGATAGTCGCTGAGAAAATGTAATATATATTTTATAATGATGAGGAGTAAAACTTCGGAAAACAATATTACTGTATGATTTCCAGAGGAAAAAATAATTTCTTCCTGAGCTAATTTAGGGCTTGTTTGCCCTCTGCTTTAGGTAAACAAAAAACTGCTGCTTGCTCCGTTTTTTCTGTGTCTGGACTGTACACAGCTGAATGCCAAAAGACGGGAACTATGGAGAGAATGTGCACCTTTTTGGGACAGCTTGCAAGTCTGACATGGGGCTGACATTTTAAGATCATCTCTCTGCAGCTTTGAGGACAGAACAGCTTCAGATCCGAGTTCAGGAAAGATGGGGACTGAGATGCAATTCTGTTTTAGAAAAAAGAAAGGGAATGTGAAAGACTTATTCAGAACATGACTCTGAAGAGATTTAAGATGTAAACACTGCATGCATGTTCAGATTTTGTTAACAGGAAGCATATTAATAATTAACAGTGCATGCATAATTACTGTGCTGTTTATACAGGTTAATTATTGGTTAATTACAAATTTAAATGCCATTGTACTGCCTTGCTAACTGCATTGTTCTGCTGAAAAATGGAGAGTGCTATACAAGGGGTGCAGATGCAGGAGGTATGGTCTGTAGAGTAAACACTGAATTGAGCTACCAGTCATGCTTGGACATCTGACTCTCAGGTTGAAGGGTGGTGTTGCCATTTTCTGGAGGGTTAGAAGGGCCTGATCCAGAGCCTGTTGGGACTTCACAGAGGACTTTCATGGTCTTTTGACCAGACACTTCTCTGAAGACATGCTTGTATTTTTTTATCTGTCCAACAACTTCAAAGGGGATTAATTGCTGTCTGAGAACTGGGCTAGTGGTTTATATAGACTTCACAGTAAATTGTGGGCTTGATATATATATAAATTCTAAATGTTTTTGCTCTCAGTGGGCCAAACTGCAAAATTGCAAAGGTGTGTTTACAAGTGTGGGACTGGGAGGGAAGTGTGATCTAGGCTGGTACACTGGAATCTGATCCCATAAATGAGGCCTTGAAATACAGAATTTGCCACTCCAGCTGGGGTTAGATTGGATCCTTTAACAGCTTGTAAAATGTCAGTGCTTTTTTCTGTCAGCCCTTGCCTCACCTAAGGGACAGTGGTGCTGCCTTGGCAGTCAATTTAAGATTCTTTTACGTTGCTACTTTACACTGGATTGTAAATGAAAACTTAGGATAAAATATCCTCGTATAATTTGGAAGTAATCTGATCCTTCTCTAATGTCTACAGATTGCAATGGGTTTGTGACACACTTTATTTATATATCTATATATATTTTATATTCTGTATGATACACTCCTGTGCAATGACAGAAAGTTCCTGACTTGTCCTGAGGGCCAGGAATTAAGAGCTTAATGGGTTATTATCATAGTTTTCCTCACCAAGTGTAAAGTTTAACTGCCTGATGGTGAGAACTATGGGTTTGGACAGAATCTGTGACTGAAAACTTATTTATTTTAAGCTATTTGTTTATTTGCACTGCTAATTTCAGTGACAGATTTTAACAAGCATTTAAGCAAAACTTCCAAGTATGTTATGTTTTTGTTTTGTCTTACTGCTTCTTCTGTTGTCTCATAAAATGTTGTGTCAATGAATAACTGTTGTAGTATTAATTTTATTTTCATTAAAGTTCCTTTATGACTTTGTTGATGCTGTTTTGCACTGGGGGATATCTGCTGTAAACTTAACTTTGAGTTTCTCTTTGTTTAAAGATTCATATGAGCTTATCTGTGCCTCCTTAGTGATTAAATTCCGGTCCTGTGCCAGCTGCTCCTGTAATCCTGAGAGCTGTGATATAGAGGACTTTACAGAATAAGGTGAGAAAGGGGAAAAAAAGTCTAATCTCTTGGTAAAAGAGAAGTGATAAATGTTTCAGCACAGATATATGGGGCTATGGTTAGATTAAATATAAACCAAAATACAAAAGACAGTTCTCATACTGTTCTTAATGGTAATTGTATTAATTGTGCATTCTTGACAGAGTAGTTGTCTTCAAGCCAGGTAATCTTCTCCTGGCTTCAGGGAATAAAAGATCCATTACTGACACAAGCACCACCAGAATTTTGCCCATGGTTTTTAAATCTGTCATAGCTTCAGCTTTGATTCAGCCAACAAAACCGGTTGTTCTGTGGAAGTATGTCAGTTTTGGGTCCAGGCTGGTGGCCTGTCCCTTGCAGTGGCTTGTATCCTGTGTGTGGCTGTAACTGAGTGCTTCAAACCAGGAAAAGCCCTGCTGTCCCTCAGCCTGCTTGTGCTTATTTCCATCTTCCAGCAAAAGATTTGCATGGTTCATCTGATCAAAAAAATATTCCTGACTAATGAATTTATCAGAGAACGGAAAAAATAATCGTACTCATTTCCCTAAATTGAGAATATTTATCAAAGCTGTTGTGTTCTTTAAGGAAAAACGTTTCTTCAAGTTTTTTATTGTCTTAGTTATGAATTAGATATAATTTCTTTGATAAAATTAAAGAGAAACTTCTTTTATTCTCAGCTGCAAGGGGCTAAGCCTTTAAGTTGCAGTGAGATGAGGACAGGAACTGACAGGCTGGTGAAGACAGGAGCCTGAAAGGACACATTCAACTGAACAGAGACTTTGGAAATTGAATGCATGAGGAAAAACTCAGCTTGTTCAGCTTGTTCAACTGATACCAGAGTATTAACAAGAAAAACAGTGAGTAGAAGGGAGTGAACCCTCTCAGTAAGTGTGACAGTAGCAATTTAAAAATATCCAGTATCTGCCTGTTCCAAGGAATAACCAGTTGCCAGCAATTGCTAAAGCAGCAGAGGTGTGTGAAGTGCCTGCATCCAGGGAGTAAGTACATAAATTTTCAGTCTGGAGATGTGTTAGTCCTGTCTGTGTGCTGATTACAGGATTAGCTCATGTGCAGTGGTTGGATGTGCTGCTGACAGAGTCTTTGAGCATGGCAGAAGGTGTTGAAACAAGTGATCCAGCAGAGTGAAAGGGACACCTGATAGATCAGAGAAATATATTCAAGAGGAGACCTAGATTTTTTTTGCCCAGGTTAAAAAAACAAACAAAAAACCCCGAAGGAATAAGTAGAGGGAAGGATTTAGTCGAGCTGGTAGAGCTGTTGACTTGGACAGATGGGAGAGGAAGATGGTAAGCTACATTTTTGTATAGGTTAGAATTGATATGAGTGTTAAAAAAGTAGGGAAAGTTTAGGAGCTGTATTCAGAGATCAGTTTTGTGAACGCAAGAGCGTCTCAGTGCACAGGGCAAAAGGCTGGGAAGAATGGAAGCTGCCCTTTTGGTGCCTTTTCAGGTGGAAGCAGTGGAATGGAGCAGGAGCTTCACCAGCCCAAAGAGGAGACAGGTAAATATTGATGTCATGCACATTAGAGAGGTTACATTATGTATATCCCTTCAGAAACATTGACATAAGAATCTCTTTTTCTATCTGTACTCAAAGTCCTGCTTTGACTCCTAAAACTAGCTTCTAGGAGTACTGCTGGCCATTCAAGCCATCATTAGCTTCCTCTGTTGAAGTTCCAGTGAAACTGATGGATTATGAAGTTATTTTAAAAGCTTTGGTGTGGTTTAAGATGAAGGGTCATGTGCTGGTTTATTATGAGAGTTTAATCTCCCACCAGCTTCTCATCCACATCAGTACAACAAAACCTGCTCAGTCAAAAGCAGTAAAAGCTGGTTCCTTTTGTTCCAAAAAATACAGACTCACAGTCCTAAAGTTGGGCTCATACAATGTTTGTTTTGCCGCAAAAGTGCTGTCCTACAAGCCAGGGTTGTTTCTGGGAAGGTTTAAGGGTATTTACACATACCTTATGCATTCATGAAAGAAGAAATCCAGTAGAGATACAAACTTCTACAAATTGCATCTGTGCCCTGTAGGGTGCTTAAAATGCCAACCAAGACTTGAAAAGATGTCTTGCTGCCTGAAAAAGGTTGAATTTCGTTTTTCAGCTTCCCGTGGAGTAATACAAAGCTTTCTATGAAAAGGTCTTATTTCCTTGCATTTTTCTTTTTTTTTTTTTTTTTTTTTCCCACAAAGCAAAAACTTCTGCTTGTTTCTTATTCTTTGGAAAAATAATCATAAAACCTTTTCTCCAAACATATTGTGGAATATGTTTAGTTTATGAAAGGGACTTGGTCCTGAAATGGCATAATGTGCTTGCATGGAAAAGCTTTTTTACATTTGCACTTCTTAGAGGAAAATGTCTTCTTTTTTCTTTTTCTTTCTTTTTTTTTTTTTTTTAAGTTTCTTTTGAAATATCTTTACAGTCTTCTAGTTTTTATTTGCTCTTTCTAATGTCATCACTAATTTTTTCTAAATTAATTTCACCAAGATTTCTCAGGACTCACTCTCATCAGGTGAATTTACTGTTAGCTTGACATGGTCCTTTTTTTTCTGTGTCTAATTTTTCCATGCTTTATTAAACTGTATGGTCTTACACCATTTTCCCCCATGCTCCTGAGCAAAGCCTTAATTAATGGATTTTAAATTTATGGCACAGTCTCCATAAATCTCTTGTTACATCTTGGAAATTCATGAGAAAGCTTTCAGGCTTTTTCAGTGCTCTCTGATCTGATTTGTAAACCCATTTCACTTTCCCATCTGAAATAGGCATCCTTGCTATTTGCATTTATGCCACCTTGATAAATATTCTAATGTATGGGTATAGAACTGTTGCAGCACTGGGGATAGTTCTCCTGTGATATCACCGGTGCTATCTTTTCATTTCATTTTCTGCTTCAACGGTTTGCTCAGGCAAAAATTAGTCAGGGTTGAACTGTATTTCCCAGTGTTGACAAATAAATTCTTAACTGACTTTAATAAAGTAGAAGTGCACTGATTTACAGATCCATCACACTAGAGGGGAAAAAGATTTCAAATATTTTAGGAAAAAATATATTTTTTTCCTAAATTATCCTTCTACTTAGAAAAAGGTCAGCATGTTTGGGGTTTAAAAAAGAAGTTCTCCCTAATTTACCTTTTAAGGTGTCTTTCCTTAGTGCTCAGATTCTGCTGTGCAGGGTGAGAAAGCTGCTGACTGGAGGGTATGGGAAGAGGCTGAATTACAGTTCTCAATTTGTGTTAGGGCTACTCTGTGCTCTGCTTGTCGGCATCCCCGGGAACCTTCTGCTTTCATGGTGTCAGTGAGCTCTGCAGCTGTCTTTGCTTAAGATCCCTCTTTTCCTAACAACTAGACTTTGTTTAGTGGAAGTTGAGCCTTGACTTCTGCCTTTTGCCTTGCTCCTTTTTTTTATCTCATTGGTTTGTTTTACTTTTTCACTTAGTGTCTGTCCTTTTCTCCTTTCCCTGTTGCTTTCCCTGAAGCAACTCCTTGAGTTCCTTGTGACCTTATCACTTTTATACAGATTAGAATAACCAGGCAATTAATTCTGAGAACAAAGTGAAGCAGCCCTGTGGTTCAGAATTTTTATTCCATCAAGTCTGATTATCAGATTACAAACTGCATTTCCAGTCCTTATTTCAGGCACCCTTGGAAAGACCTTGCCCACTCTGCTGGCTACATTAGGCTTGCATGTGTATATTTTGCTTCTGAATTGACTTTATATATTGAGATTTTATTTCTCAGGCTGGTTATTTACATATTTCCATTTTAATATTTTTATATTTGACTCTACAAATTTCTAATTCCTAGGAAGTGAGGCTTCTCAGTAACATGCCAGCTGCACTGGGAGAGTCAGAGTTTTTTTTGCTTAATAAGTACAGATGTCAGTCTTTATTGTACAGATGACAGCTAAACTATGGCTTATAAACAGGACCCGTAACTTCCTTCTGGCAGTCTGTAAAATACACTCTGTGCAGTGTCTTTTGTGTATGTGTTTGACAACAGAAATGTAATGTTCTTCTGCTTCTTGCCTCTAACACATGGATTCCATAGATACATCTGCTAAACACCCAATTTAGCTCTTAGTGAGTTCAGTCCATAAGTGAAGAATCTTAAAGACCGTGCAACCTGAGAATAAACAGCTAGGAAATATTTAGTGTCTCCATGGATTAAGTATAAAATACATCCGACTAAATATCAGTGTTAAAATATCATACTAAAGTTTCATCCTCGGGCAGACTTGAATTGTGGAAGAGCAGATGTGTGGCAGAAACACATCTGCAAACCCCGTGTGGCTCCAGCAGCCCGGTGGGGTTGTTGTGGCCTCGCTCGGGCTGTAGATGGCACCGTTGCTGCACGTGAAAAGCCGGGCTCTTCCAGTCCCTCCCAAGGGAATTGTTATCCTGCGGGCGCTTGGAAGCAATGTATTTCATGGTAGGACTTGGTAGGGGTTTGAGAGTTCTTCTTTCCCTAGGATTAGAGAGAAATATGGAGAGAGATGTTGGATTTTTTTTCCTTCGTGAAATAGTGCTTTGAAAAGCAGTTGGCGCTCGTGAATGAATAAGGACCAGTGGCATAAACAACCCAGTCAAAATTGGCTTTATTGTATCTCATATGTTTAAATTTTCATCCAGAAGTCATCCCTTTTGCTTTGCAAACTTGTTTTCTAAAACAAATAAATACCACTCTTAGGTGTCTCTTGTTTTTTGAAGCTGAGCACTTGAAATACAAATTAGTGAATGGATTTACAAAAAAACCCAAACAATCAGAGATCGAGGCTCTCTGAAATCCTTCAGACAAATAATTTCCAGTTTCCCCCGAGTGTACTAAAACCCCCATAGCTGTAGGCATCCCCCTTCCCAAATCTGGGGATATAGTTTAGGGAAACCAAAGGGGAAATGGAAAGGGGAGAGAATAAAGTGTTATTTATTAGCAGTCAGGAGAAATCTCACTTCCTACATGGTGAACTTAAAAATATAAAGAGTCTCAAAAAAGTAATCCATTTTTGTTACAGTCTTCACAGATACTTGTTTAAACATTTGATGCACACTAAAAAAACTCTGTAATTCTCCAAGGGAGTGGAAGAACTTTGCTACTAAAGTTTAAAAAAAGCAAAAAATACCCTTGTGCAGGGAAACAAATTTAGCAGCCTGTCGAGATCAGCTGTAAAATACAAGTCTTGCCGTAGTGATTTAAGTTAAGGCTCCACATATACTAGGGCAAATGAAGATATAATTATTTGAACTTGTTAAGAATGTAAATGAAAGATAGACTCTTGGCTTTCCAAGGTAACACAAACCACGAGAAAAAGTGGAAAGTCTGTCATATTTTTCTCATGGAATGATAATATTTTTCAGTGAGGTATTCATGTGTTCTCATAAATTCTGAAGTAGAATAAACCCACTTTACTGATGGGGGCTGGGGGGAGCAGAGAAGGACGTAGCCACAAAAGTGGTTTGTTTGTTTGCAAAGTAACCTGAACAGGCAAAGGAACTTTCTGAATTTACAGTAATCAGGTCTTTGGAACGGAAATATTCTGTAATCTCATGAAAAACAAAGCAAATACTGGCTCTTTTTTTTTTTTTAATTTTTAATTTTTTTTTTTTTNTTTTTTTTTTTTTTAGGAACATATTAATGTAATTTTCTTAGCATGTGGTATTTTCCTCTCCAAAGTAAACTTACAGAGTAGCCATGTTATTCCTTCCTGAACTTTTAAAATATATTTTGGAGATCCCAAATGCTCCTGGAACTTTGTTCCTGGAAGATGTGCTGCAGCTGTGTGTCTGCCAGGCAATAGGCAAACGACGTCCTTACACCTGATGTGCTTGGGGCATCTTGGAGCAGGTGAGTGCTGGTGAGTTGTTTGCGTTTCCTCTTGATCTGTGTGTACCCGGTTCATTTACTGTTCAAATAATTGCCTTGCTATTTACAGCTGAAAGGTCCCCGCTGCACCAGGACGCTCCTGCTCAGGCGTTAACTCTCTCTGATCCCGTTCTAAAGCTGTCTAACATGTTTCCAAGAAAGGGGGAGCAAGGATAGGGAAGGGCTTGCGAGGACTATTTTGGCTGATGCATCTCTGGTGACACCTTGTGGGATGTTTCACAGAATCGCCTGCAGCGTTTTGGGGAAAGGAATAAACTGCAAGGTTTAAACCTCTTCACTCATCTATAATTAAAAATAAACTATGCAGATAAACCTTCTTATGCTGAAGTTGTCCTTCCTTAGTCCATTGAGATGTTAAACACTTCACCTGTTGTGCATATACAGATGATATTATCTAGAAATAAAATTAAACTTTTAGAAATCAGCATATTCAGGTGCACTTTAGAGTGAAACAATGAGAAATGGGAATGTTGCGAATCAGTTGCAGCTAGAATGATTTAGGTGTAACCACTACACAGCTCATTGTCCTGCCTGGTAAAGGTTTGATGTTCTGAGGAAAAACTGGCCAGGACTAATATCCCAAACAATTAAGAAAATTCTGTTCATAAATGAGTATTTACAGAACTTTAAGTGGTATCGCACTATCCAATAATTCATTTTTAGAATTTTATGGTGATTTTCACTGACTTGTAAGATTTGTTTCTTTTTCCTATTTAATGATACTGAATAATTGTTTTGGCTAGATGTGTTGAAAGATTTGTTTCCTGTTGCTTGCTCTCATTTTTGGAAATGGCCAAGTCTAGGGTAACCAAAATCTCCTGTAGAGAACGTAAAAAATGGACCTCTTTTATTTTAAATTTCTATGCTGGTTGCAGCCTCATCCATCTGGCATTTCAAAATGCCTGCTGCCTTGTGCTGGTCAGAAGATGAATCCCAGCTAACGCTGGGGGAACAGAGAAGAGGTTTTTTTGAGATAGACCAGTTTATAAGAAAAATTTGAACCAAATAAAAATTTGAATTTTTCTTGCTGGGCCAATGGATGTGGAGTTTACAGGGAAGATGTAGCAAGATAAGTTGCTACATGAAGAGAATTTGGGAAAGAGAACTGAAAAGAGAATTGAAAAAAATTTACTGCTTCTTACTTGCTCAGAAGAATATTTCTTCTGCTTGTGCCTAAGTATAATGAATGGAGATTTAGCTTGATCCTTTACTGTCTGAGAAGGAAGAATTGGACAGTTCTAGAAAGTTCTGTGGGTTGTCTTCCAGCACAGCCCAGCTGTACTGATTTTTTTTTTTTTTTTTCATCTAAACATTCAGCCTTTTCTTCCCTTGCATGCCTAGTGCCTCTGGCTTTCTACCCCTCCCTTAGCCACTGCAGGCTTCTGTGGAGTTGTGTGATTTAGTCCTTTAATAGTTGCCCTTGATTCCACTGAGAGTGTTCTTTGTTTCCATGTCTTTTCCCTAGATGGAAGCACTGGGCCAGCTGAGCTTGAGAATAGTAAAAAGGGGTGTCTAACACCTGAATCTACAAATCAGTCCAGAGGACCTCTTCTATTCAAAGACCTTCCACAAAACTCTGATATGAAAGAATAACAGCTTTACAAAGGTGTAAGTTTGATCTCTAATTTATATAGTAATTAATGATACACAAACAAGGTGGGAGAGGTTTTGGTCAGGTCTTCTTCTGCAGCTCCTGTGGAGAAATGAAGCTGTTTTATACCCCTTATATTGCTTTCCTTTTTAATTCAATATTGATACTGCCTGCTTGCTGATGCTGTCTCCTTGCTTTCCATGCCTGGCATTTGAAAGTGAGATATTTTAACTGTTGCTCAGTTTTGTGTTGTTTTATTTGCATACAGGTTAGAGGGCAGAGGCAGATTGACCTGCTGGCGTTGCCTCCAGTTTCCATCTCTCTGTAGTGAACAATTAGAACTTTTAGAGCCAAACTTTGTACAAAACTGATACCTAAAGCAGCTCTTATTGGGGTGCTGAGTGCAAGAGGGCCATGAAGCTGAGCAGTTTTCATTCTCTCCTGGACTGAAGCAGACAGAAGTTGTGACTTGGTGAGTTAGCACTGTGATCCAGTGGCAGAACAACCCAAGGTTCAGGCTCTGCCTGCTGATCTTTCCCCAAAAACTCGATGCCACTGCGAACTTCCTAGTGTGCCAGTGCTCTGAGAGCCTCCCCCACTGGGCAAACACCCAGTTACTAAAAGTCCTAGTTGCTGGCATCTGTATTCAAGGCAGGAGGCGGCCCCTTCCTATGAACAGCCTACATAAGGTACAACCCACGTAGTTTGCAACCACTCTCCTGCCTTCACTTTGCAGGGGAGTTTATCTTTACTAGAAACAGTAATTTGAAAGATGACCTTCATACTTACTGAAATCAGCTGAGTGCTTGGCTGTGACTCATGGAAGGGGCCCAGGTATTGGAGAACGATAACATTTCCCTCATTCCCCATTTCAGTGGTTAAACCAAGCCTAATTCTGTGTCAGGTACCATATTGTAGGTGATGTGTATGACGGCTCTGTCCCTACCAGAATCCAGAATGCATCAAAAGCCCCAAAACCACTGCCAGCTGCTGAAAGCAGCTCTGTGTTGGCTCAGCTGGATTTCAGAGTGAAGCCTCACACTCTGGTGTGAGTCTGGTTTCAGTTTTAGAGCAACAAATCCTGTTTGGATCATGAGCCTCCAGCTGAAATAAAAGTCTTTTTTTTCTGCAGTTGTATCACCTCCCTAAGGAATCCTTGGTCTCCCTTTTTACTGTGATCTTTCATGATTTTTGCCTCCTGTGATGTTCATTGGTGCTTTACTTCAGTAGGAAATCCCCCTTTTTTTAAAATGCCTTGTGATGAGTCACTGCTGCTGTTTGCTTCAAACTGAAGGGGATTCCAACAATGAAATTGTATTATTGCTAAAATAGAATCCTGTTCCATTGCGTAGGTTGCAGTTGAAAGCAGAGAAAGGTCTGGGGGAGTTGTAGGGTGAACAAGCAGTGTTGCTGCTAGTTTGTTTACTAGGGGCTTAATGGCAATTCCAGTAACAAGTAAGCAGTGTAGAAGTCTAGTAGATCAAAAGCAATCTCTAGCTGAAAAGCAGTTCTGTATCTCTGAAGCTGAGCATAAGGAACCAAAAAACAACCCCCAAACCATAATATCTTGTGTGTTTCTAGCAATGGATATTAAAATTGGTTCAGCAAGAAACAGTTTGGTTCAGGCTTTTTTGTGAGTCTGTGTTCATTAGGGATTCCAAATTGAATTGCTTTAAGAATGGTTCTTTTAGATATGGAAGATTGCTTTCAATTTTCTTCCTTCATTATAAATCTGACTATCCTCATATCTATGTTACTGTTGGTTAGCCTTGCTGCTTTAAGCTGCTGTGTTCTGAAACCATCATCCATCACTTTGTTTCGTCTGAAGTAACTGCTGCAGTCCTCTGTCATGCAGGAGTTGTGACCAGTTTCCAAATCCCTAATTTAAAGTAGGCTTTGGTCCTGTCAGGGATGCAGACAATCCTGGTCTATCCTCTGAATGCTGACTTTGCACCCTCTTTCAACTCTGGATTTCCTTCCTTATTTTCAGAATCCACCTGAGAACTTTTACAGGCTACAGTAAAACAACCCCCCAAACCACAAAAGGCACCATTTAAAGGCATTTTGTATCACTATGTTCGATATTAAGATCTTGAAGGCTGTGGTTCTTGAGCATTGAAAAGGACCATGAGGCTGCTGATAGTGCCATAGTAACACTCGAGTTTAAAAAAGTCTCACTACTGGTTTTACAGCATATTGTTGGAAAGGAAATAAGTTAATAAAAGCCACAAAGATGTACAATTTCCCATAGCCTTTGACTAATGCTGTAAGAGAGAGCAGCTAAAAAAAGACTTTCAGCTGAAGGTGGGGGGATTTCCTTAGGAAGAATGCTTGGAAAGGGCCTTTCTTTGAACCAGACTGAGGAGACAGTCAGTTCCTAACTTCCTGACAGGAGTGTCTGTGCTGAATGGGAGGACACAGCTCCATCCCTCAGCCCCCAAAATGCTTTTGGGTTTGCATCTCTTCAAAGGTATTTAATGCTGAAGACTCAGCAATGCCCTATAATGCCTGATTTGCTTAGCTGCAATCCTCTCAGGTAACAGGACCAAAGGCTGAACATGATTTTTCAGGAGTTTAGCTTGAACTAAGCTTGAATGTTTGAAAACATTTAGAAGACTTACAAATAATAATCTATCAGACTCACTGGCACTCTGCTATGCTTTAAGGCTTCCTTCAAAATAGGATGCACAGAGAAATGTAGAAGCTTAGAGTAAGGTCATGATTAATAGGTTATAAATACATTATGAATGTATTTTTATAATAGGTTATAAATACATTATAAATATATTATAAACTATAATAAATAATATAAATATATTAATAATTATAAAACAATCTTCAGTGTTTAATGTTTTTTCTAGGTTATAGTTGCTGGGGAAGTACATAAGGGAAGTAGAACTTTGTTTGCTACAACATTTCAGTGCTCCAAGAATGTTGTTTGGTTTTTTTTTTCTTCTTCTTCTTAAAGGAAAATTGAAAAAAAATAACCCACAACCTTATCTCCACATCAGCAAATGGCTTTTCCATACATCATTTATAAAAATTAATCATTTTAACAACTTTTTTCTTTACTGTTCAAAGAAGTTTTACATTTTTCTTGATTGCTCCCCAATGCCTATACACTGCCTCTGTCTATGTTTTATGAGTAAAATCTAAATAACACAAGGGTACAGTTTCCATAAAATTAAGGTCATATGAGGTGGAAATAGCAGCCTAAGATCAGGAGTTCTTTATTTTTATAGTTCTTTCTTTTGGTAACAGGAAACAGCTCTAATGCAGTTTGCTTGTAGGATATATAGGAGTGTTTGCCTTTATAGGTTTGTGTGTGTGTGTCTGCCTGCTTTTGTGATGGAGAGCTGCCTTAGGAATATTTGGATCTGGCTTCTAACACCCAGAGAGCTCTCTCTCGTGTGGTTATTAGCTTTACCACACACTTGGAGAACAATATTCCAGAGTTGTAAGCAGATATTACTCTTGATTTCACAAAAAGGGAAAATTAGATTCATATGCTTCATGGGGAAGGTGGGGAGAGCAACTTCTGCTTCAGTGCTATGATGAATGCTGGTGGTTATGGAGAGGTCATCAGATCCTCCAGAGAAGCTGGGAAAGAGTACAATTCTCGTCTGAAATGTAGATGTGTTACTTCTCCTCACCTTCCTCCCCTCCAAAGTGCCTTTCCTTCTGCACACCAACAGCAAGGATGCCTCCTCTGAGATTCCCTCACTTCTCTTTGCCCTTGGTCAGCTACAAACCGAGGTGGAGGCATCTTCCTCTATTCAGCCACCTGTACTGAGGGCAAACACCATCTCTCACTGGGTACATCAGAGTTTCTTACTTTGCTTCCTTTTTCCTTTCACTTTTAAACCAGACTCATGTTGTTGTCTATCACCTTATTCCATTCTCAGCCCTGTCTGTGGAGGTATCCATTGTTCTGGGTGAATGTAGCAGTTCATTGCACTCTTTGCTGCTGAGATAAAAAACAGAGACCAGAAGAACTTCGTTTTGTTGAGAAAAATCTGAGTTCTCGGGGCTTTGTGTCTGATTTTATTTTTGCAGCTCAGCCAAGAAATAGCAAAAGGCAGGAAAATGTCTGCAACACACAGGTTTTGGCAGTCCCTGAATCTGGGTGAAAATGCTTTGCTTCCTGCAAAAATACCATGTCTCCATGTGGTAAAGGTCACTTTCTGTCAAACCACTAAACGTTGCTTTAAGATTTCATTGACGTAGAGAGTAGTAAATTTAGTATAGCTCCAGGGTTGACTTTTCTTTCTTGGTAATTGGCAAGCAGGTAAAAGTGCATATGGATAGGGAAATCTCTCAGAAGTTGGTGCAGAAAGAGAAAATGCTTTCTTTGAGGATATAGACACTGCTTAAAATTAGATTTAATTCCAATTTGGACCAGAATTTAAACACTGCAGTAATTCAGTAAAAAGTGTATGGTAGAGACCAATGGGTGGACAACCAGCTGGAGAACAAGGTGGCCTTATTGCCAAGAATAAAATGTTTGTAGTTAAACCTCCCTGACACTAAAGCTGCATGCTTAAAGTTTGTGGGATTGATGAATGTGATAGAAGGGATGTTCTGCTGGAACCTGCTGCTGGCCTGATGTAAAGCCTGTTTTCATAGCTGATGTTGTATCAACTTCATGAACATCTTCATGAAAATCCAGTGAAATAGCATAATATATTTGAGTAAAAGTAGAGAATTTATAGAATCACCATCTAAGACCTCATAAAGGAGCTGTGGCATTTCCAATTTTTCCATGAGGAGGAGAGATTTTGTTGTGGGTGGTCTTCTGTTCATGCCGAAGCAGTAAAGCCACACAGCGAGCGGGAACAAAATGGGTGGGAAGTGCCTTGACTTTTAATAATCTCACGCAAAAGCTGTTTTAGTCCAAACTAAAATCTAAGCAGTTCACTAAAATTTAGGGTAGAGCTGGGGAGCAGTGTCTCACTCCCTCAGAAAGCCACTTCTGTGAGCACAAAACCATATTTTAATAGTGTATGAAGAGTGGATAAGAGAGAAGTTCACCTTTAAGTGTTTAGTTCACCTCAGAAACCTGACAGCTGGGACTGGCTGTCTCACTGCTACTTCTTGATCTGGGGCATGTGAACCTGTTCAAGACACATATAACTAAACAAGAGGAGCCAAACCTACTTGTGAGTGAAGCAGAAGAGAGTATTTCAGCTTGAGAAAGCTGTGAGTGCGTGGGAGCAGTTCTCATCCGTGCACCAGAGAGAGAGAGGAGGACAGCTGCAGACAGCCAGGGAGTAAGTTAGGCTTGTGTGGAGGACAGCAGGCTGCAGACAGCAGAACAAACTCCTATTGCCCTTAGTGTGGTATCAAAGTGTCAGCTTCAAGCTCAATCTCAGAGCATTTCTGGGCAGCAAATCTGTCTTAAACTGCCTCTCCAGAATACTGGAGTCCCAAAGTGTTTTGAGCACTTTTGAAATTGCTTTCTTTCCCCCAGTCTTCTTTCTTCTTTGTAGTGGTCTTTTCTCTCCTGAATAATACTTACATGTCAATTAAACCCTTTACAAGTCACCAAGGATCTGGTACTTTAAACTGTTTTCTTTGCATTATATTAAATTTTTTTCTAACTAATTTCCTTATTTTTCCCCTATGAGAAGCTCCTAAACAAGCAATTCTTCAGTGGTCAATAAAATAATTTAAATGGCAGACATCCAACCTGGCCTTTTTCTACATAAGTGGTTTGGGTATGCATAAGAAGCAATGAAATTTTTATTATTCAGTTATGTGTGGTGTAGCCAAAAGGGTTTTCTTCTTCTAAATGGAGGCAGTGGGAAAGTCAGGTAAAAAGGTGATTTCTGCTGTAACCCTACAATTTTCCACTGGAGGTTAAAAGAAAGGGTTCCCCCTTCAAATTTTCCATTGACTGCTTTTCTCTGCCTCCACAAAACACTTTGTTGTGCCTGCCTTGCTGTGCTGGAAATGTCAATACTTTCATATCACCAATGTTTACAGGAGTTAAAAAAGAAAACCCTCTAATTGTTTGAGTCAGGAGGGCTGTGAAGCTGCTGTTAACAGGAAAGGAAGGGCCCACGTGGTCGTCTGCTCTTCTCTGGAAGCAGGAAGGATGCTGTGCCCTGTTAACCTCTGCTGCACAGATCAAGCATCACATCCCTTCCTGTGCCTACTTTGGGCATGGCTGGCACTTGGAGTAGCCCAGCAGAACAGGAAATGTCCAGGCTCAGATGGACTCCAGTTAAAATATTTGTGTTTTGCATTTTATTCAGGGAGTGCTTCCCAGAATCAATTCTCATCTTTGGTCACTCCTCTTAGCTCGTGGGATGGCATAAGAAGGCAACTTACCTTAAAGCCTTAACAGCCCTGGCTTTGCCTTGTCCTGCATGAGGAGAAAAGTGGCTATTCCTGGTGTCCCTGACAGAAAGCACAGTGGTCCAGTTGAACAGGTGATGGATAATAGACCCAGGAGCTGAACATATGCAAAGTTTTAATTTAGTCCCATCATTGTTGAGCTGACAGAAGACGACAAAATGACAACATGCCCTGAACTATTTCCAGTCCCATTGCAGTTAAGCATGTTGGTGTGTCCAAAGGTGGAAGCTGTGTTTGAGTGCAGTGAAAGCAAAAACCATAGAAGGCTAAATTCACTGTATTCTGCATGAATGCATTGCTGAGTAATATTTAATGCTATTTGCTTCTTATTCAGTCATCCAGTGGGAAGCATTTCCCCTCAGAGGATTACCTCTTGGCTTTGATTTCTTTTGCTGCTTGGATTTGAGTATGTGTCATTCACCTCCCAAGACACTGCTCCAGCACTTGGCTACTGAGCCTTTGCTGAGTTTCAAATGTCCCCTGTCAAGGCTGTTCAGCCTTTTATAAATCTTATATAAAATTAAACAAGAGATCAGGGTAAGAACAAGTGTCTTATGTGGAGCTGACTGTATAGGATGCTGCTCTGAGAAGTAGAAGATGTTGATGCTGTTGCATTTAAAAAAAAAAAAATATTTTAAGCAGAGAGCCAGTAAATCTGGACTCTTGTTGGTAGATGTGTGAACCATCAAACTGAAGTCATTAACATTTTGTCTGAGAAAGTGACAGTAAATGCTTCATATGGAGTAGAACACTATTATTGCAAAAGACTGGAGAAATCACCCTGCATATCCAGCAGTTAAAACATCAATCCAGGAGGTACAAACACATTTAAACTCCCTTCAGGGACAGGCAGGGGAAAGAATTGGACCTTGGTTTCCCACATCCTAATCCTGACCCTGGCCTGTTGTTTCCTCTGTTATAATTGCAAATGCCTCCACAATAGTTTTGTTTGAACAAACTTGCAGTGAATTGAACATGAATTTGCAAATGACTGCTCTCTGTGTGCATGTGAGGAACTGAGTGTAAGTGCTTTGACAGAAAAAGATCCACCCTGTGCTCCTGAGCAGCTGAGGTATTTCTGCTAGGAAGATGGGAATGCTCTCAGGGCAGTTAGATGTTAAACAGGAATCTCCTAAAAATCTCAGCAGGGTTTTTAGTCCTCTGTGCAGATCTGCACAGGTTTTGTTGTCATCAAAACCGAAACCGATACAGCAATCGGACTTAGAGATTAGTGTTTTTCTGAGCTTACCTATCATGAATCTTTCACTTTTAGGTGACAGCACAATCATGTTAATTTTTATCATCTGTGAAACTTGCTTAATCAACTCCTGTGTGCAGTGGGCTATAGCCTGGAATGAATAGCAGATTCTTGAAAATGCTGCATCACTTCTTGTCTGCTGAAGGGGAGGTGTTTCAGCCTTCACCTCTATAAGTGCTCTTCCTCAGAATGAAAATCAGATATGATAGGGTGGTGTTTCTGGTCAGGGGCAGAGCTGAATGTCACTGCTGATGAGGAGACCGGTCAAACTGAACATTGATTCTGTAAGGGAAACCTTTAGAATAAATTCTAATTAAAACACATTCCTAGAAATGGCTCTCTGACCTATTTGTCCCTTACAGTAAATTATTCTCCTTCTAGATAGATATTTGTGTTCTGTTCAATTTGAGTTGATGCAGCTTTTCCACCATGCTAGACCACCACTTTTCCCACAGAGCAGCTCTTGCTGGTGCGTGGGCGAAGCGTTGTGTCACTGTTCCGTGCTAATCTGAAGAATGAGAGGGAATCCTCTGTGGTCTCTTACAAGCAGGTCTTTCAAGTAGGTCTGTGTGGGCTGTGTTTGTTTGAGAGAGATGAATGTGCTCTCAATGGTAGAATGACTTTAGGAAAGGGGTTTCCCTTAAGCCTGGGGTGGAGGTTAAACCTTGAGATATATATACACAGTTAGACTTTTGCCTCCAAACCACATAGTTCTCATTTGATTCAGAGAGCCTTTATTTGAGACTGGGATGTCCTAAACTGGCAGTACAGAGATGGACACCTTCCCTAACCATGGTGAGTAACATCTGCAATCATTGGAAATTTGTACTAGTGGGTATCTTCTTAGTCTCAGATTAAAGTCATGTGCCTGTTTTCCCTTCTCATCTACCAAAAAGACCTCAAATCCAAAACCTGATATTTTAAAGGGTGGTTTTCTTGTTTGGTTTTTTTTTTTCCTTTTTTCTTCTTTACTTTTTTTTTTTTCTTAAATGGCTTTTAAATTTATTCTTACTGTTTATATGGACTATAGGAATGTTCTTTTATTTACTTTTCCTGAATAAAGTTGGACAATGAAGAGTACAGCAATAGTAAAGGGTATTTTGCAATATATATTACTGACTATTAAAAGTTATTTTGGGGTAAATTTAGTTACACAAATATTCAGTGCACCTGTACTGGGTTTGACCAAAATCCCTCTTTTTGGATAAGGTTGCTGTTGAGAACTTTGGTTGCTGTTGAGAAGTTTCATCTGTTCTATGGAGTTTGGGATGTTCCCTGAGCTACTGGCTCTGCCTGGAGCAGGCACAGGATTCCCTTAGGTAGTTCTGTCATTAGGACATCTACTACAAATTATTTTCTATAATCCATATAGCATTTGAGAATGGGCTAGGAGATATTTTACTCGCCTTGTGGTTGTAAATTTGCATTAAAGCTGCACCTCAGAAGTTTTGATGCATCCTAACCTTGAGTAAGGAATACTTGGAGCTACAGTATTAGGCCCTCTGTTTTCCAAGGCCAGTGTTGTTTGCTGCTGGAGGGCACATTCCTGTTTGTGCTGGGCAGCTATGGGAGCTCTAGACTGTTCTACCTCCCTCCCAAAATGTAGAAAAAGTTCTTATCTTCCCTTGGCTTGATTCTGGATCCTCAGGACATAGTGATATGCTGCTAAAAGAGTCCAAATTTCTGGCAGCAGCAGTGTGGGAGTGCTGTAAAGCAACATATGCTTCTGAGTTGTTTAGGACTGGTGTTCCTGGCAGCCAAGCAATGCCAATGATTTTTTGCAACTGGCTGGTTGGATTGTTCCTGCCTTTCTGTGGACCCTTCTTTCTCTTTTGGTTTTTTTTTTTTTTTTTNTTTTTTTTTTTGTCCTGGGACTTTTAAGCTTGCTTGGAGGGTGTGAATCTTTCATAGAACAGTGCTGCATTCCTCTTCTAAATCAACCCTTCTTGTCTTCTTGCTGTTAAACTTTGCTTCTTTTCAGTGCACGGCTTTTTGTAGCTAGGGCTGTCTGTGCCTTTTTTTATGGCCACGTGGCTCCTGTACTTGGAGCAATCTCCTTTCTGTTAGTTTTTTTTATATTGTGCCTCCTTTTACTGCAGAGATTTGATTCCAAAGTCATGGATTTGATACATCCTAACTTTTATCTCTTGAATTGGATTGTATGAGAAAGTTTTGTCCTTTCCTGTCATGACATCACAGTTTCACTGTAGTGACATCTCTATTAAAAATTGTTCAGCAAAAACCCTGCATTTGGGTGCTATCAGTGAATATCATAGCTATTAATCTTGCTTTTATCCTGCAGATTTTTTCTTTTCAGTTCTATATTTTATCTTTTGGAAAGCTTCCTATCCATGCTTTGACAGTGAATAATAATAATAAAGAATCTTTTTTTTTTACTGTGTAATTTACTGTTGACATTTAACAAATAATTAAGTACTTCATTCCCATCTTGCCCACCTCCAAATAATTTGTTGAGCAAATTAAAGTTGCACACAGATAATGAGAAAATAGCATTGAAAAGATATTAATTGTTGAGGTCTTTATCAACATATTTTATAGTTTTTTAAAAAATTTATTCATGTTCTATTAACACTTTGCTTCCACAGAAACTGTGTACAGTAAGTGTGCTCAAAGTATCATGGACTTTGCACCCAGACCTTTGTATACTAATTGGCTTTAGCTGAACTGAACATTTGCTATGAAGAAAAGATTTCTTCTAAATGTATTAAAATAGGAGTATTTTTAACAGGAGAAGTACAGAGGGTTTTTTGAGGTCTGATGGCTCGGTGAGATGATATTTGCAGCTTTCTCTGGTCACTTCTTATGTGACTCTTTTGCATGTTGGAAGTGTGGTCATGATATTTTTGGGCTGAACTCGTGTTTCGTGGCCTTTCAAAGGAGTCTGTGTGCTTTAAACTCACTTGTGCAGATTGGCTGTGTGGAGTGGCTGACATGGTAAACCCAGATGTAAAATGTGTGTCAGCCGAGCTTTTTGGTGACGTTTGTACAACTGATTTCTACTTGAAGAAGGGATTTATACTCATTGGGGATTTATACTCATTTTAGATCTTCTCGAGATCTTCAGTCCAAAGATGTGTTGAAATTTGCTGATAGGCAAAGGGAGAATAATTTGTTTTGTCTCAATATCAGTTCAAGAAACAAGTGTTGTATTGATTCTGAATAAGGTCCTGTAGTTTGAAGCAGTGTTTTGCACTCACCACTGACACAAATTTGTGTGTGTCAAGGGGAGCATTTTCACACACCCAGTATGGGGGAGCATAGCCCATGCTGTTTATCAAGTTGTGCATATCACAGTTCCATGGGAGGGCATTTGGAAATAAGTTCTTTGTGGGGATTGCTGCTCAAAATCTACTGTTGCCTTAATCAAGGGGAATTGTACTTGGGATCAGCTTAAGGTATTCAGCATTAAATCTTCCTGCATCACACAGAGCAGGTATCAGTTTCATTTTGTCCAAATTAAATTAGGCAGGACAGAACTGAGGAAATTATTTACTCTTTATTTTTGGCTAAAATCAAGCTTCAGATTAAAATTTTTTGTTAGAAACTGTATTATGTTGAACTTCCAGCACTTTATCAGGAAATAACAGGGAGGGAGAGACAACTGGCAGATCTTGCTGTGTTTGTGGCTTTTTCTAGGCAGCATTTGTGTGTATGAAGCTGCATTTTCAGCAAAGGGCAACTGACACGCAGTGTAATGGCTGGATCACATGCTACTCTGAGAACCAAACCTGGGAATATCTAGGTAGGGGGAGATGGCAGAAATGTTCTATGTTTGATTTCTTCATGCCAAAAAAGTCTTCAAGGCTTTATTCCTGTTTTAGATTCATTTCAATGAGTGTTGCTGAAGCTCTCTTTCATCAAATGCTCTTTTATTTCTCTGGTTGTTCTTCCATTTTGATCGCATTTACTGTAATAATGTATTTCTCCCTCCCACTCTTCCTACACGACAGCCACACACAAATAATATGTAACCTGCTGGCTTGTTTATCAACAGCATTGGTGATGGTGTTTGTTCCACTTTGTTTTGGAGCTATTTTGCAATATGGGTAAAGCTTAAATGAATTAAGTTTTCTCAGCCTGGCTATGACAGGCCCTGCAGTTTTCACAACAGAAATATGTGTATTACTTGAAGGGTAACTTATGAGTGGGTTTATTCCTTATGTGAATTTTGTTAGCATGTACTTCAATTTATTTGGTATCTTGTTTCTTTTCTGTTCTCTCTATTGGGTGATGATGGTGATCTGTAAAATGAAACCTTTGAGTTGATCTAGGCAGGAAAACCAAACCAAACAAAACGTCTCCTTTCCCTTTTTCTGCACTTTTAGTCTGGCTCATTTCTGGGATTCATTTTACACAGCATTCCCACAAAATATTGCTTTGGTGCAAATGAAATGTAACTGAATTACTGAGCAAATTTGGGCAAAATGAGCAAGGGTTTGGAAACATCACATGTTCTTAAGATAGAACTAGACTTGGGGAAAGAAAAAGAGAATGCAGCAAGAGCAGTGCAGGATTTAACATTTACAGTAAGAATGTTTGTGAAAAGCATTTTGGAAAATATTTTGAAACACGAGTGTGATGACTGCCTCTCTGGTAGTAATCAATTTTACAGTTAAGATTTCATTAGAATTAGTGAGTCTCATTGTCTTTCTTGAATAATGTATTTTTTCCCTTCTCCAAATGTGTTTTTCCTATGGGTGAAACTTCTTTTAATGCAAATTAATACTTCAGCCAAAAAAGTGTCTTTTTGACCTATTCTGTGTGTATGTAGGAAATATTTAGGGCTTGAAGCTGTGATAAATTTGGTGGGTGAGCACCAAGGAAATTCTGCACACTTTTAAACAAACATTTCCAATTATTGCAAAACCCCATAAATCTGTGAGCAGAACTGATTCTGTTTTACTTCAGGGTGTTCCTGTTCTTAAAAGCCTTGACAAAAAGCAGAAAATTTATGTAATTCTGAGCAATCCTTTACATGACCATTATAAGCCCCTCTTTTACAGAACTTCAGTTCTTTGAAGTAGCTGAATTTTATCCATCTTGGCTTGAGTCTGCCAGATCTAATAAAAACCTACAGCATTACACTGCATATTATGGTTGTAAAAACTTCTGGTTGTTCTAATAACAAACACTTGCACGGGGCACAACAACTGGGTCGCCTCTCTTTCGTTCAGGTTCTCAAGTGCAGATTTGGATTTTAGCTGCAAAATCTGCATATGACTAAGAGTCAGGAAACCTGTCCCCCACCCTAGCAGCGTGAGCAGCAGGGCTTCTGTAGAAATGCATGTTTACGCTGCCTGGGTGTGCAGCTGGGCCACTGCAGGGATGTGGGACTTGTCAGCTTTTAGCAGCTTTTTCTTTGTTTCCCTGGCAGAGTAGGGACATAGAAAACCCAGAGTGCCCTCACTGCAGCCCCAGAGAGCTCCCCAGCAGGGCCCCCAAATCTGGCTCACACTGCAGAACCAGGAAAGAACACATCTACTAACTAAATAAATATTTTCTTTTGGTCATTCATCACTGTTTTCTTCCTTTCCAATTTTCAGAATGTTGCTTGCTTCTTGTATGACTCTTAAAAACACGAGTGTCATATTTTCAATAACTTCTAACCTGCATCCCTTTAATGTAGGCTGCAATACTGTGCCCATCTTGGCAAACACATCTGAAACTGGTGAAATGTCAAAGCTCAGTGGGACAAATTAGAGCTGGAGTAGCAGTCTGAATTCTGTGGTGCTCTGGGTCAGTTTTGTTTGTTTGTTTGTTTTCATTCTGAATTCTTTAAGTAATTTTGCTTTTTGTTGTTGTTGCTGTTGTTTCAGTGGCAATAGAGAGTGTTCATTCTAGGTCAATATTTTTCAAATTTGATATTTTTAAGTTAGACACATGCAGGCCAAGTTCAGTCACTCCAAAATAAGGTTTAATCCTCATTAAGTCCTCACTGGGAACTCCCAGTGACTGCTGCTCGCATTGAAATCAATCAAATGCAGCTTCCCATACTTCAACGTGATGGTGTTATGATTGAACAGACACTCATAAAACTCAGACAAGCTGGAATCAAGTTTCACATGAAATTGAATTGACATTTTTTTCTTAATAGGATCCTTGTAATTAGTGATTACCAGATGCATTTAGAACTTGTGAAATGCCTGCAGGAATTGGAATTAAGAAGGGAGAGAGATGCCAAACACCTCAGATCTTCTGCTGGCAACCTTTGATTTTAAATTTCTGCCTTGCACATAGATGAAGCAGCATGGTTTCTATAAAATGTTCAGCTGTGGTTTCACATTAAGTTGATGTTACCAATAAAGAGAGTGACTTGTAATTGAAAACTTACTTGTTTATAAATGGCAGATTTAGCTCTGGATGGCTCCCCACTTCATTTCAGTGGTTACCTTGCTGTCCTTAAGCTAGGTCTTATGAAACCTGTCAATTTTCAGTTCTAGCAACTGCCATAATGATACTGTTCATAAAAGAGAAGAATTAGGCCTCTGGGCTCCTTTTCTGATGAACTAGAGGTGTCTGAGGGAACATATCCTGGTCTGTCACTGTCTAGCCTCTGTTCCAGCTCCTCTAGATGTCAGGTCTGCAGCACAGGAGCAGAATGATTCCTCTGGATGAGATGATGTTGGCTCACTCTTTATACCGTCTCTTCTCCCACTTGTAATGGAGAGGTGGTGCTTGCTTTTCTCATGTTTGGAGTTTTAATTCAAAACCTCCAGTTTCAAGGGATTATCTTAATGTGAACTTCTTATTTTACCCTGTAACAGCCATTTGCTCTGGGAACTTAGTTTGGGATTTTTTGTCTCCCTTTTCGCTGGAAATGCAATACTGGACAGTAACTTGCCTGACCAGAGGGAAGCTTGTTAGGACCTTGTAGAGCGCTTGAACAATAATAACTTGTTGTTCGTGCTCAATAACTTACATGTGGCTCCTTTTCTCTCCCAGTGATTTAGATCAGAGTCATTGTTCAAATTCTCTCAGTTTTGGAGCAGTAGTTTTACTGGGCACTTCCATGCAGCATAGAAATTTTTTGGACAATTTGAGGACCTGCTTGAATTCTAGGGTATGAAAAAGAATTTATTCTTTCAGGATGATTAATAAAAGCCCTTTTTGCAACCTTTCCAATGTTCCTGCGACTGCTGGTAGCTTTGCTCCTTGGGTAGATTTTTGTCACTGCAGCCAGAGATTGTTGTTGCTCCTGCCCTTGCAGAGCTGTCCCTGACACAGTAGTGGACTTACCAGAGAATGGTGTTGGGAAGGAGGAAATAGATTCCTGGCTTGCTTGTCAACCATTGGTAGTTTATGAAGAATAAAATAGAAATATGTGACACTGTTATTTGTTCTCATTGTAACTGGACGTTTAACTTTTTCTTCTTAGACTGTTGATTTTGTTTTACTTTGCCTTAAAAATTCCTTTTTTAAATTTTTTTCTCTGTTCGTAGTAGATTGACTGTGAGTAGCTCAAAATGAAGAAGAACAACGCAGAGGATTGCATGGAACTGCACCCCCATCAGTGTGTTGAGGTGGAAAGGTACGGTGTTAATGTTACATGGAAAACTTCATTAAAAATTCTTTGGGCACCTGCAGTTTCACAAGGTAGTGTTAGTTCTCCTGATCATACTGAGAGTATTAGGCATAATGCAGTGAGTGTCCTCTGCCTTTCTGTTGAGGCTGCCTGGCAAGGAGCTGATCTGACTTAAAGGGCTGGTCGTCCCCTGTCAGCTACTGTATGTTACATTTCCTGGCTGCATTTCCAAATGATTTTCATCTGTCTGTCCTGCTCGTGCTGTTAGTAGATCACTGCAAATACCTCTCTGTGTGGCGACACGGGCTCAAACGAATCATGGGCTTGTTTTCCTCCAAAGGTTCAGCCCAGCTGTGAGCCCAGCATCCCCATCCTGGCCCAGGCTGAAGTAGGAGGCAGAATGGGCTGCTTGTGGTGATGTCTGATTCGAAAAGAGACTGGTGGTGTTGAGTACCAGTTAAAAATATCAGCTCTATGCAATTGCACTGCATCAGAGTCACAGCTTTCCAGAGGAACAAATACACATATAGACATGAACAGACTCGTGGGGCTCCAGCTGAATCTGCAAGGCAAGCAGCCAGTCCAGAAGGGACCATGGGAGGGACATAATTCCAAAACGGCACGTACTGAGGTCAGCAAAGTGCCCTGAAAAGGGCACAAGCTTTACTAGGTATTGATCTCCACAGGAAAAGAGTGAGCACTTGAAAACATCTAGATTTGCCTCCCTTCGTGTCCTTTTAGCTTTCAGTTCTTTCAACACGTTCCTGCCACCTCCCCACAGCTTTCTGCATGTGTGCCTTTCAGTGGGGGAATTCATCTGCTCAGACAGCACGTGCTGCTTGGTGGCTCTGCTTGGCCAAGCTTTCCAATTGATTGATTTTCATGGCAAAAATCAATTCCCTTTTCACTGGTGATCCACACGCAGCTACGTGAGGCCTTGGGGATGAGTCTGGGTGACAGTGCCCCACTTGCTGCCTCTCTAGGGAGACAGTTGTCTGCAGCTCACTCAGGGCTGATTTGAAGCCTGAGAAAGTTGGTGGAAATAATTTAATTTGCTTGCCTGAGGTTTGAATGCAGCCCAAATGCTGTCCATCAGGAAGACAGTCAATGTCTTGGTACTATAATTAAGCAGAAGATCCAAGCAAAAGGGGAATGATGCTCTTTTCCTGATATACAAGCTGTATAGGGTACAGGAGTGAGGCAGCAGCATGGAAACTTTCCAAAGGACAGGAATATCCAGGCCCAGATGGAACAGCACCATGTGATAAGGAACATCATTTGATGCAAACCAACAGCCATGATCTTCTTGAGTGTTGCAAATTTCCTGAGGAGAGTAGTCAAACACTGAGAGACCCTGAGTGCCTGTATATCAACAGCTGTCCTTCTCCTCACTGAGCTGGGATGGATTATAGGTGCAGCTTCACTTAATCACTGGATTCCCCCCCTCCCTTGGTATTTTTTTTTTTTGGCTTGTTTTCAGAGAAAACCAGATGTGTTTCCATTAAGAACATGCCCCCCTTTTGTTGTCATTTGTGTAATTCTTAAAATTAAGCAAAAGTATTAAGGAATAATTGTTTCTGCTCACATTAACAGCACACAGCTTCTCCAGATGTGGCATTTGACAGCCCAACAGATGCTGGCTATTAAATGTGCCTTAAAAGGCCCATTCCTTTGTCATAAAGGGAACAGAAGTGTAGGGACGTTTATGGGGTGAGAGGCAGATGTTTTGGCTACATCAGATTTGAGGGAAAGTTTTAAGTGCTATGGTAACAGTGCATGTTTTAACCCCTATTATACACCTTATGGAGCTCTCTTCTTGGTACTGGGGTGAGATTATTCCTAATCCCACACTGACCTGTGGGATATCTCACTCTGAAGACAGCTCAGTTCTGCCAGGTAGATCTCACCAGATGCCTGGCTGGCTTTCCAGCCATGCTCTTGAAATGCTGGATAAATTTTTGGGGGTGAAACTTTAGATTTAAATATTAAGCTAGAAACAATTTGAAATAATGTGTTGCCTTTTTTTTTTTCTTCTAAACTCTCTTTTTAAGTTTCTAGTCATAATTATCAAAGGCAGGTGTTCTTCTTGTGTTTGTCCCAGCACAGTATGCTTTGTGCCCAATAAACGACTAACGACTTTTTATGGTGGTGTACGTGAGGTAGAACATGGAACGAGTGGAGCTCAATTTCAAAAGTTCTTGCTCAAATTCCCAAGCCTAAACTTTGAGTGGAGTGTTGAGTACTGGAATAGCATCACTGGTCCTTAGGGAGCTGCACCACTTCTTAATTATTCTCTATCAGCTCAGAGTCTGCTAAACTTCTAAGAGCTTACGAGGCTGCAAAATATTTTTTCTGTAACAAAAGTCTTTTTGTCTTCTTGGCAAAATTTTATTCTTCCTATTGCTTATTGGACTGGAGATTCTTTGCTATTATTTAATCTTAACTGGAGAAAATTTTAATATAAAAATCCCAATGTATATGCACCAAAAAAATCTAAGAATTTTACAAAACTGAATTGAAAGAAAGCAAAAATTCTGCAAAATTACATGAACTTAAGAGAATAGGCTCGTTCTACACATAAACTGTCATTTTTAAGAATTATATCTCAAATTTTATTCCTATTTTAAGTCTACTTCTAGTATAAGTTAGATGAAATATTCTGTAGTTCAATCTGATTCTCCCCCTTATTCAACAGGCCTTTTTCTGACATGAAGTCTATTATCATAAATAAGGGAAATATTAGCTGAAACAATTTGTCTTGAAATATGCTGCATTTTTAATTTATCTGACTGGTTCATTCTCCATAATTCAAATGCAGAAATTTCTTTCTTTCTGTGAATTGACTTCCTAGGCTTAGCCAAGCAGAGATCCTACATCCCAAATGCCCACCTAAGGGGATGAAGCACATGTTTTACCATTAAACTCTGGAATTCATTTCCCATCAAAATATGACTCCATGGTGTTGGCACCTCGCTGTAAATCCTGGCTTAAAGCCTTTTTTCACAATTGTTTATGGTGTGTATTAGTGCTTACACCACCACATGAGAATGACCCCAGCACACTAGCCTTGAAATTGATATTTAGAATAGAATTAGATGGTTTTGGTATTAATATTGTGCAATAAATGCCTTGGGACATGTTGTAGGTATGTCCATTGTTGCCATGTAACTGCTGTGAGTAAGGAATAATGCCAGTTTCCAGTGAAAAAACAGGGAAAGCCAAGAGATGCAAAACTAGGACTCTTATGGATCTTCTACCTTCTCATTTGAGAAAATTCTATTTTTCAGCCTTCAATCTATGCTACTTAAGCCCAAAGAGTGGGGCTGATCATGTTCTGACTCTCAGCTTAAAAATGGAATTGCTGTAAAAAGTATGCAACCATTTATAAACAATCATTATTACTTAGAACATTATACTATTATAGATAATACCAATAATTATAAATAGCCCAGTGGAGCCTAGAAACTGATGTGGTGCAAAGATGTACCATGGGCAAGAAGTGAAAACCATTTTAAAGGCAGTAAGTTGAATATGTGGGAGAAATGAAAGCATCTTTAATGGAGTGCAGAGTGAAGTTCTGCATGGATATGACAACTTGAAAACCAAAGGGAACATGTCTAATTTTTTATTCTTGGAGCACATAGCTTTTCAGATATGACATGGAAATTGTGAGGAAGGTTGGGCTCTCTTTTTCCCTGCAAGCTGCTAAAACTTGTGCCAGGAGGCCAGCTTCCTTCATTTCATCAGTACTTTCTGCACCCATGTAAAACATCTTAATTTTTTTTTCTTATAAAAGAAGATTTTCCGACTAACTCAAAGTTTACAAAGAAGAGTTCCCATTCTAACTTTTTATTGTCTCCTGCAGTAATCACAGTGTGCTATGTGTAGTTTTTATATCTTTGTAAACTTGAGAAAGCTTTAGCACATAGAAGGGATATACTTTGTCTGGTATGACTACAGAAAAATGCTTTTAATATTTTCTGGAAAGTTTTAATGGTGCAGAGGAGTACCTGTGAAGTCCAGGAAACCAAAAGCAGTTTTTAAAACTGTTCTGTGCAGAATCTGAATGCTGTGTGCCCTCTAGAGCTCTCTGGGGGAAGCTGTGGTAGTCAGCTTGTCTTGGTCTGGGGCAGCTCCTAATCATGAGTCCCTTAATGTATTCAAGCACTCAGAGCATCTGTGTGCTCTGCAAGTTCAGATTCTAAACCAGATCTACACAGCAGATATGATTAATCTAGCTCACCAGAAATGTATCCTTCTGATTATCAAATACAGTAATAGTTTCTCAGTCGAAAAATGAAGTAACTTTCTGACTTTCATGATAGTTTTCAAACACAGGGCAGTAACTGGTTTGTAGAGATCTGAGCCTTTTGTAGTTCTCGTTTGTTTACCCAGACACAGCTGAGTCCTGCTCTTGCCTGGGTAAGTCCAGAAAGAAGAATGTAGAGAGAGGCAAGGGTAGGAGCAGCCGAGGTGAGTATCATTTACAGCTACATCATCATACCGTGGCAAGCAGAGCAGAGGAATGAACACTTCCTGCCTGAAACAAGATATTAAAAGCCAACCCCCCATGTTTATGGGATATTTCTCAGCTTGGTTCATGCTCTGACCTCAGGAGGTTGTGGTCACACATCTCCACTTGCTGTGGCTGAACCAGCAGCAGAGCTGAGTGCAGCCTGCCTAAGCATTTGCTGCTGCACTCCTGCCAGATTGCTGCTCATCTTTTACTGTCCCCAGGGCTGCACCTAGGCATTGCTCCTTTATTCCGAGTATTTTTTCCTTAGGCTAAGCTGCTTCATTTCGCTTAAAAGAATTTAAGAAGCACTGGCTACTTCACCCGAGCTGGAGGAGTAGGTTGTGCTGGCAGCTGGGGTTGGTAAATTGCAGCAGCAAGTGGCAGCTTCTGTGCTGTGGCTTTTCAGTTCTTCTGAGCAGCCTCAGAAACAGTGAGGGCTCTGCACAGGGTATGTGCACCTCTGTTACACAAAGCTATCTCAGACAGAATCAGGAAATGGAGCCCAAATGGGCTGAAGGTGCTGTTTTCTAGGGAAGTCAACATGAGAGTGCAGAGTGCTTGCTCTGGCTGCTACTTGAGGTCCAGGAACCTCAGCACAGAATTGCTTAGAAAAGGTGCCACTTGCCCTGGCTTATCCAGGATTTCGCAACATTTAGCCAGACAGAGAGGGGCTGATTTCTTTCGCAAGGTTTGTTGCTTTCCTCCTGCAGTTTTCTCCTTGAGCTGCCACGTGGTGCCCGTGCTGCTGCTGGGGCTCACCTGCCACCCACACACAGCTGAGGCTTTGGAAACTGCCACCAGCCCTCAGAGCAGCTGCAGCCTCCTGCACCACGGAGGAGTTCATGAAAAGATGCCTTGGGGAAGGTCTTTCTTTCATGGCCATGAAAGTACAGCTTATCTAACTACCAGCAGCAAGTCAAAAAAAAAAAAAAAAAAAAAAAAAAAAAAAAAAAAAAAAAAAAACCAAAAAAACCAATACAACCAAAAAAACCCCAACAAAAAACCTCTAGAATTTTACTAGCCCTTATTTGCCACTGTTAATATTTTATTTCCTCTTGAAAATGATTTTGTGTCCATGCTAAGTGAAAATACATTTCTGCTACAGTCTTTGTGTTTTAAATATGGAGCATTAAATGAATCATTCTATCCTATCAGCATGAAATTCACCACACTTATTTACTCTTATGATTAAGACAGATGGGTTTGTTTATTGGGTAATTTTATCAATTTCGCTTCAAGAGTTTCCTCAGAACCTGCGGTGCAATCCCTGAGGATTGCCTGTCTAAACTTCAGGAAGCGTAACTGATAAACTGTAACTTTATGTTTTTCTGGTGGTTCAAATAAAGAATTTTGTCTTTTCTGCCTCAATCAAGAAGTAATCTTGCTATTACAGGTTGGTGATATTTTTGAGCCCTGCAGTTTGCTTTCTGGTCACACATTACTTATATTTAGAATTGGTTTAAGTTGATTAGACAATTTGCTCTTCTGCAAGCTTAGGCTTTTTGCGAGTCTAAGCTTGCAAAAGAGATTAATCTTTCATGATAACTTGGGTTGATCTAGGAGATTTAGGGGCCTGTGTTAATTATATCTCAGTTAATTATCTGGAAGTCACATTCCACCATTGCAGTGTATCAAGTGAATCAGCCCTAGCTGCAAGTTTGTTCTGTGAATTTGGAACAAGCTTAAGTGTTGGAACCCAGGGGTTTCCTATGATGTCTTTGGCCGACCCAAAACCTGGCCAGGAGGCTTTTCAGCCTTGCCAGAGGTGTCAG
>VXBU01008884.1:215112-237875 GCA_013400315.1 Bombycilla garrulus
TGTGAGTGGCACGGATTGGTAATTAATTATAAACATTTAATACATAGTTTTTAGTATAAAAGATTACAGCTCACCCAGGGCGGGCACAGTGTGTCTCTGGACGTGTTCTGTGTCAACCCTGGCAGAGCAGAGAAATCTACTTTTGATAAGGAACTAATAAACTGCCTTGAGAACACGAACAAACGACTCCAGACTACTCCTTCAACAGCACGGGCCAGAAACCTGGACTTTTCTTTACATTGTGGGGTCTCCCGGGGCCAAGGAGATCCCCACATAAGTACAACCCAAGTCCTGTATGACCTTAGCAGAGAGACTGAAAGAAAATAATTTTCTCACTAAAAAAATATAATTTTAAATGTTCTCAACAGACCAATTTTTTTACAAGATACAAATGTTTTTAAAAGGAACCTTTAAGGAAAAAAGTATTTGAAATTGCAATTGCATGTCAGGTGTCTGCGCCAAAGTGTTAGAGAAAACGAAATGTGCCATCAAAAGACTTTGTGAACTGAGCACTTAATTTTGCAGTCTAAACCATTCAACTATTCTGATTGGATTTTTGCTGATGTTGAATTTAAAACTCTTCAAACTATGAGTGTGTGAGGCTGAGGGCACATGGCAGTCTTCATATAATCCCCAAAAGGGTCGATTTGGATTTTGTAGGTGAAAATGGTACAATTCATAAAGTCTTGCATAAGTATTTTAAATGAATTTCTGCCACAAAGCACTTAGAGGTCGTGTGTCACTGCCCCCTTTCTCTCTGATTGTGTTACCAGGAAGGGAGCAGTAGCCTGGTGCAGGACCAGCTCTGCATTCTCACATTCAGAAGAAAGCCTCAAGTTCTGTGTAAAGTTTAATATTGCTTCTTCTTCCTCAGCAGGTGTGAAAGTAAAGAGCTGGATGTTGAAATAAGGAACCTGATAGGGAAGAGTAACACTTTGGACGTGTGTGAGGACCCCAGACCTCTTGCCCAAGAGAGGCTGAGCCCTCAGAGAACTTCATGTTCCCTTAAGGTAATCGCAGTGTGCTGTTGCAATGTTTGTCTGCCAGGAAAGAACGTTCAGGGGATGTTCTCTGGGGGACTTGACTATGCATGAAACTAGGGTTTCTGAAATGATGCAATGAACTTGCTACACATTTTTTTTCCCTGATATAGCTACTTTCTGGTATGAGGAAGAGTGACTGAGAAGGTGCATTTTATAGTGCTTTAAAAGGTCAGCTAAACCCACTGATTATTATCCTAAGTGTCAAACCCTGTAGCCTGATGTACCTTTTGGATAACACAGGTCCTTGGAACTGTGTAACCCCCCAAACATTGTCATTTTTGATGCATTTGGGAGTTCTGATTTAACTGGGAATTAGCGGAGGTGTGGAACACAAAGACCTGTGTCAGAAAGGCTTTTAGATGAATAGGAAGAGAGGAGAAGGAAAATGATGATGATTCTAACCCACACTTGTGTGGTATTACAAACAGAAAATTGTAAGCCACCTGCTAAGGCGGTTGTCTTTGCCTGCAGTGAAGCAGTGGTTAACAAGCTTGACAGAAACTTATTCTGGGTTTCCCTCTCAGTTTCACTCCTCTCTCCTGAAATAGCAAGAATAGAAGGAATTTCCCTGTTTTCCACAAACTGGGAACAGGAGGAGGGGAGGGATGCAGAGGAGGGGAGTGAATAAACAGTGAATAATCCACCTGCAAGGGATGACACTCTCACCTGCGTGACTCCAGCACGGGATGGGGAAGGAAAACTGAAGGCTGCGCGCCGAGGCACGATGCAGGAAACTGGTGAGGAGGTAAAAGGGAGATGATTCTCTTCTACGAAATCCGAAATTACACGCAGCTCCTTTCACATGCAAACCGCCATCTCCAGAATGACTCATGACCTCGGGGCATGAAGCTGAGCCGAGCCTAAGGAGGCACCGCAGGGTCAGACCAGTGGGATTAGAAACGGTGAGAGAGAAGCCACAGGGAGGGATGGGGATTCCCGGAGGCAGGGGAAGAGATAAGCGTGGTGAAGCAGAAGCCAGTGCAGAACCAAGCTTTGAAATTGCAAGCCACAAACGATCCGTGGAAACAGCGGGTTCCACATGGTAGCATCTCTCCAGCAGAAGGAGACATAGGAAAGGATTTGGGGGATCTGGGGAATGTGAGGAGGAAAGAGAAAGGATATGCTTACCAGGAGCCTTTCTGAGTGGTAGTGCTTCACTCAGGAGACCGTGGCAGTATTCAATCTTTGGTGCTTTTATGCTCTTTGCATTTATAACATTTCTTGCCTGTAAAATGTATGTATGGTTTACAGAGCTTAAAGGGAGACACTTGATGATACTTCTGCACTAGGCACGTGCTGGCTGGTTTTTATTTATACTTTTAAGTCAAGCAACTTTTCACTTGGCTGGTTATTAAGCTGGGCTTCAAGTAAGTGACAGCTTGACAGTTGTGATGAGCTTCAAGAGCCTCAGTATAAGCTGCTAGGGCACCTGTCTTGGATTGTGTGTCTTGGGAAAGGAGGTCATATTTTTAACACCTAGTAGACTTTGTGAAGATTATGAAATATTAAAAAACTCTCCACACCAGAAAATATCCATTTGTAAAACTATGCTGATTAGGACTTAAAATGAGGGGCAAATCATATGTTTAAGAAAAAGTTAATAATGAAACAAAAGTGTACCTTTCCCTATAGTGTCAGTCATTCATCAGGAAGTAATTTGTCAGAGCCAGCAGGTCATTTTCATTCTATAACTTTTTTTTTCTGGAGTGAGAAGTACAAATTGCACTCTGCAGAATGGCATTTCTGTCTGACCTTAAATCACTTTCAACACTGATCTGTAAATGTCTGTAAACAAATTCCCTTTTTTGACAGGATTTTTTCCATAAAAATTTATTATATTAGTGTGGTTTTAAATGCAAATATTTGAGAAAGAGAAAATATAGGTTTGCAGAATGAACTTCTTAGCACTTCCTTCAGTCTATGATTCCTTCAGTTGCAGCTTGTCCTGATGCTGCATTCTCCATTTCAGGAAAGGGTATAGATTTAAGGTTTTTAAATTTGAAATTGTCATCCATTTATTTTCACATGAAACTTGGATTTTCATCAGCAGGCCTGAGTTTGCAAATGCTTAGGTACTTGGGAGGCCATGCACTTATGGCTAGTGGATAAAGGAAATGCTGAAGCAGGAGCCTGTGCTAAAATATTTTGATTTAGCTGAAACCATGTCTTGCTCTAATTTTATCTGGTTCCCACATGTTAAGACACAAATTTGCGTCTGCACTTATTTTTCTGTCAGAGGGAGCACGTAACTGAGCAGCACAAAAGACTGAGGCTGACACACTTGCTGAAGGGAAAATCCCTTTCTAGCATACCTCTCTGGTGAGGCATGGGGGCCAGGTTGAGGCAGGAAGAGGCAGGTTCTTCTAGTGGTTCAAGAGCCAATTTTATTCTTCAGCTGAAATCTCTCATTTTTTAGTATTTCGCCACATGCCTCAGAGGGGGAAAATGGATACTGTGGCAAACACTGCTGGCATAACAGCTTCAGCAATAAAGCCAAAAACAAAGCTCAACTGAAACATAAGCGAAGTAACATAACCCAAGGAATCTTGGAGTTAATTTAGCTTCTACAAGTCTGCAACTGAACAGTAAATTTAAAAAAAAAATTTTAAAAATCTCCAGCAAACCTCAGAGCAGATGCAGGATCAGCTAGGAAAAGATATGACTTTGTCATTTGGTACGATTTTGTTATCATCAAGGAAAGCCTCACATTTGCTTGCATCAAGCCTTTTAATGGTTCTTGGTTTCACTGCAGTTACTGAGCAGACAGAATTTTCAAAAGTGAGAAATAGTTTTCATTATCTGAAGTTATGAGTGATATTTTGTAATACTGTGACACAAGTTGTTCCCAGAATTAAGATCTAGCACTCTGAAAATGAGAACTTTTATCTTCTTGTGGTGGTGAGGCTTGTGAGAGGATTCAATGTTGGCCACAGCTCCAAGGCTCTAATTTTTCTTCCACTCCAAGCTTCCCAAGGATATCTGGAAGGCCTTTATGCTCAGGAAGCTCAGACCGTTCTAGAGTACAAACTAAAATATTTCTCATTTTTAAACAGGACATTAAAAGAAAATGAAACAACAATCTCAAAGATTGTCTCAGATAGAAATTGCAGGGTATCATGGAAATAAAATAGAAACTAATAAGAGGCTTCTAAGTTGTTGTAAGAGGCCATTGGGAGTTAACTTAGGGAGTGTGAGGGGCAGCAAATTCTCCCATTTACTTCCTGAGCAGCTTTTTCCATACCTGGCAGATTTTCAGGTTTGTAACTGCATTTACAGTCTGGTTGTCAACTGGAATTTTCCAAGCAATTTCAAACTATGTATTTTGTTTAATAGCGTCAAGCCAAGTATAAATGCTTTAAAACGTTTGTGGGGCTTTTTGAATTTTGAAACCTGGTAGGTCTGAAAGTGTCCTTTCAAGGATTTCTGTTTCTGGAGTGCTGTTATACAACTAAGTTTTTCTTGATAGCAGAAAACATAAACAAATGTAGTGTCTTTATCACTGCAATATCAATGAAAATTAGTGTTGTCATCTCCTTCTCTTTCTTTTTGGTGAACTGTTTTCACAGAGACAGGCAATGATTTTGCTTCAACCTCCCAGTTTTTGCTGGAAGAATACCACCACCTCTGAAGAGCTTGAGTTTTTGTTCCCTACTCATTGGCATTGCTTCTATTCGTACAGATTTCAGACATACTCATCTCTCCAGCCAGTTATCCCTATGAATGCTGAGCTGGATGACACAGGCACTGAGAAGTACTTTATTCTTAGTTCTATTCTGTCCAATTTTATGTAAAGTCATTCATTGTAAGTCGTAATTATTACAGTCATGAAGAAATCACTAACAAAGGCCTTGGTGTCCTAATGTCCAGGTGGCTTTCCAGGAAACTGCTCAACTCTCCAGGAAACTGTTGTGACCTAAATTACAGGTTCAAGCAAGGTCTCAGCCTCATCCTCTTTTCAAAGTAATTTGAGCATTAATATCTTTCAAGGGGGAGCTGTGATTCATGAGTGGAGCTGTGCCCTGGGTTTGCTCTTCTGTCCCCACTGCAGGGACTGCTCAGCGCCTCACTCACCACATCCCTGCATGCTCTTGTGAGGAAACCAGAAACTGGGGCTGCTTTACCTTGCAGGCCAGACCATAAAATGCAGCTGTTTGACCTGAGCTTTCTCCAAAAGTGAACGTGCTGCTGGAGTAGGGATGAGACTGGAGAGTGGGAGCTGGGGAAGGGGCAGTATCTGGGCTTGAGAGGCATCGCCCTCAAGAGCAGATGTACAATGTGGATTGTATTTTTATCATCAGATAAAATCAGATGCCCGGTGTTGGTGCTTTTCTGCACCAGTTTATAGTCTTTAATGCTGTACCTGATATGCTCAGTGTCTAGTTTTGATATAGGTACAGATGAAATTCTTCTCATTTTTGATGAGTAGGATGACTCCTAAGTAGAATCTGAAGTGTCTTCATTAAAATAACCTTGTTTTTTAAATTTTTCTCTTCATAAACCACAAGTTTTCAAACTGCTCCATAAACCAGGAGAAAAATGGAAAGAACCTCAGGGTAGCAGGACATATTTCATATGAAAATATCATAAAATAGTAGCTTTCTTCCAAATTGGGGCTTGTATCTTGCAAAAGAGGAGTTGCTTAGTCACACATTGTGAACCAGAGGTCTGGAACGTGGCTGCAAAATTCTAGCATTTCACAGGATTGCTTTACTTTGTCTAAATCCATTTTTGGAAATTGGAAGAGGGATTTCTATTATTTTATGTCAAGTTTCACGGGCTAACTTTCATTTCAGTCCTTAAAAATGAAATAAGCAACTTCTGCTGCCACTGCAAAAGTCATAGACCCAGAGATCTTTCCACAATAAAGAGCAGGATTTTTCTTTCATGCGTCCCTCTGAAATCCATCATTATTCAGAATTCCAAGACTGTAGACAAGAACACTTTGCACTTTTCTATTTCATACTTTGTATGGGAAGTCTGTGGAAGCCTTTTCTTTGTTAATCTTTTCTGTGAGTTTAACTTGGTAAGGTTAACATCTTCCTCCAAATGGGACGCTGAGGCACACATTTGGAGTGTTTGGTACCTTTGAGTACCTAAGTCTTGAGTAGCTTGAAGCTGGATCTGTGCTCAGGTAAGGCGAGTGGCAGAAGTGGAAATAAAATATCTGTCATTCTTCATCTTTCTGCAGCTTTTCTTCAGGGAAACAAATCAATTTTCCAATTTTGGTTTTCCCCTAAACATCTTGGGGTTTTCATATGGGGCTTCCCTTCCCTGTAGTTAACAGACTTTGCTGTTGCTCCTTTAGAAGCATGACTCACTCATTTTTCTGTTCTGATAGTTCACTCTTAGTGTCAATAATTGTTGTAATTACTGAAGTCCTTTTTTAGAATTGGAAGCCTTAATAGAAAAGCCTGTCCTCTTATTTACTGAAAAAGCAAATACCCTTCCTTCCCTTACACATACAACTTCCTCTCTGGGGGGAACTGGCCAGACAATTGTGATTTCCATGCACACAAAGCAGAGAGCTGCCTTGCCTGGCACATTAGTCATAAGCATTGTGCTTCAGCCATTCTGGGAAGCCCCAGCCAGGAAGGAGGAAAAGGTTAAAATCAGAATTCCACCACTTCTTTCTGCACCTTGGCTGCTTCCACAGGCAGCACTCCTGGATCTTCCGAGGTCTGAAAGCAATTTCCCTGCTCCTTTAGCCAACATAAAATCTCTGATTCATTGCTCTTCTTCCTCCAAAGACCCACAGTGAAGGAAACTCTCCAGGCTGGCTTGGATGCACCTGGGCAGGTGGGAGTGACATGGAAGCTCCAGCAGAACCACTGGAAGTAAGTGACTGTGTTGGCTGTTCTCTGAAGTGTTTTCTGATTAACAGGAGCTAGTACAGGTCACTTTGTAGAGTGACAATTATGGACTGATGTTTGTGTTCTAATAGATGTTTCTGAATTATTTAAACTGTAAGAGTGGAAGGAAATGTCAGAAATATGTTTGCAGATGGCATTCTTAGAAAGAAGCCCTTTCCTAATGTTTAGTTTGGTTGTTTTTTTTTTTCCCTCCAGAAGTTGCACAAAGGGTGCAAAGTGGTTCATTTGAGTGACCCCAACTTCTGTGAGCAGTATTTGGTTTAATTAGTGCCACATGTATGTGTAGGTTTTTGATTTGTGTTGTCCTATTCACTTTATTACTATTCTTAAACATCCTCTTCAATACATGCCAAAGGCCCAGATGCTGAAAGCAATTCAGCATGGGAGTAACTCCATTAGCTGCCAGGTATTGCTTCAAATACACATGTCTGTGAACTACAAGAAGAGGGATTAAGTGTTTTCTGGCTTGGAAGTCAAGGGCTCCACATCAGAGTTCAGCAGGACTGGCCATGGGGCAAATATGTGGTTGGGATTTTTTGCCTTTGAAAAGACACAGCAAAACTGTCCTTGATCTTCAGCGGTATTCAGTATTAAATTCTCTATCTACAGAAAATTTATTCCAGACCCCGGATGCTCACACCATTATTCTTGTTTTTCATGTGTTGGCTGAGAATTTAGGGAGGGAAACAAAAATCCCTGAGCATGTATCTCAGCAGAGTATGATCTATTTTTATTAGGCTGTCTCTTTTTTTCCAGTACAGTTCTCCCTCTTTCTCTCTAATAGATCACATGTTTATTTTCATGACAATCCATAGAAACTTCTTGGAAATTATGATATACAGCACTGCCATTAAAAAAAATGAGGGTCTACCTCATGTCCTGCATGGATGAAACTCCACACTTTAAAAAATGGAACCATTACAGACTGATTTTCTAAATTTCTCCAAATGGCCCATTTGTTTTCTGTACTGTTTATTTTGAGCCCATTGTTCTAAAGTTTACCACCTTGGGTCTGCAAGCACTTACCAGGGGCAATCCTATTAATTATTCTAGTTCTTGTAAATGAGGGGAATCACACCCATTTGTACTACTTGTTTGTATTGTCATCTGCAAGATAATTAAACCCCTATTTTGTGTTCTGTGTCTCAGATGGTACAAATTGTGGTTATTTTGGTGGCTATTTGCATAATGCTTCAATTAAAACAGCCTGAGTGGGTTTAAAGCAGATCTACACTCCAGAATCAGCTGTCAGCAGGTGTGAAGGTATTTTAGATACAAATTTGGTGTAAGAAAATTTTTGTTTCAGTTTCTTTATGTGCACCTATCAGGGTGGATGGGAGCTTTACATGAGAATCTTGAAGAGAACAGGCCAGAAGTGTTAATTTTGGAACATTCCTTTTCTCCAGTCAAGGCACACATTACTGAGCAAAAAGAAGCCTTTATCATCCAATTCTCTGGAGCAACAGATCCTCACACTGGAAAGACAGAGACGAGAGGTAACCCTAAATACACCCCTAACCACATGATGACTGATTGTACCATGCTTATGAATATGGAAGTGCAGAAGTTTATTTAGTACAAAGGGCAAGTTTTATTAATGGCCACTATTGCTGAAGGCCAAGGAACAGTACTACAGATACCCAGTAGTATCCCCATCAGCAGGAGCCTTCCATTCATTTGTTTGAAGTCAAAGACCTTCTAATTGGAAATACGTTCCTGTAACTTGTAGCAAACTAGCAGGAAAGTCCTTGGCCATTTAGGAGTTGCAGCTTGGGATTTGTGCAGTGTTGCAAATGATCCATCTGTAACTATCATATATTTGCATGTTTCCTGAGTGCTTCTTCCCGAATGTTCATGTGCTCTAACCGAAATGCCAAAGCACTGGCAGATAGGCTGCAAGGCTCGCCAAACCTTAAACTTTCTTCTTCTGAAATAAATGAACTGGCCAGATGATGAGAAGGTTGGAAACACTCGCTGACAGAGGATTAGAATGCCAGTCTGTTTTTGATTTACTGAAAATGTCGAAATAAGGGTTATTTACTGTGCCTTCTGGTAATTACAGCTTCTGGAGGTGAACAAGCAATGGGATCATCAATTTAGAAGTATGAAACAACTTTATGAAAAGCAGGTAACAATGCTGACAACTTCTGTTGCAATATGTGTGCCACCTGCTGACAGTTAAGTCTGTGTTTAAATCCAGCCAGCCATAGCCATGCTAAATATCTTACTTTGGCTTGAGCTCATAAATTGAAAAAACTTCATCATATAAAAGTGAAGTCAACGTGTGTCAATCTTCAGTAGGACAAACTAACCAGAGAAGCAGGGTGTCCCTAAAATACTAGGGACCGGTGTGGACATGACAGCAAAGATCTTCATGGTAAAAATTGCACATAACTGAGAGCACAATTAACTGAAAATCAGTCTGGTGAGCCCAGCTCCTGATCCACATCATCACACATTTGCTGGTTCTTGTCCCATCTCTTGTAAAGCCTGTGAGCTCCCTGGTAAATTCTCCATGAAAGTTGCCCTCTCTAAGCAGAGATTTTCAAAATGAATTGTAAATATTTTGTTTTCCGGGATTTTTTTTCCATCCAAGATCGAATTAACATAGCTTTTATTCCTTGCTTATGGCTGTGTGGCATCATTGCTGCAGACATTATCATCACCTGCCTAGTGAAGTTCAGTGCTTACAATTTTGTCTGGTATTCCAGAACCCAAGTTGCTTCACTAACTGACACTTCTTATCTACTGTTTCCTGCTATGAAAAGGAAGTTCATAGAATGCCTTAATGTGCTTATCAGGAAAATTTTCTCTCTAATATTTTCCAGAAAGCTTTACTGAGATCTGAATCGTTCATTTGCTTTTTCCCCCCAAGACAAGAGAAATCCAAATGGCTCTTCCTCATTTAATCTGGAACCGTTCTATGCCTCTGGCTCAACACCCTGAAGGTGCTGTGCCTTTCAGAATCCCCAGTGAGCCCAGCATGGTCTGTCGCTTGCTTTTCAGCTGACGGAGATGAAGGCAAGGCTGGACATATCGGAGAGGAGAGTGAGCGAGCTGGAGCAGGAGAGACACCGGCAGCACCCAGAGGAGGAGAGGCAGCGAGCGCTGGGCGGAGCGAGGCTGTTGCAGGAAAAGGTAGGAGGGTGCCCCGTGGCACGTCTTTTGTGCTCTGTGGTGAGCTCTCTCCTGCCGTTCATCTTTCTCCCCTTGTGTGAGGCAGAGCGTGGGTTGTGCACACCCCAGAGGTGAGACTGTGGCTCCTCAATATCCTACCCAAGGCAGTGGCTGCTGAGCTGCCTCATCACAGAACTGTGTGTAGAAAAAGAGTAATTTCAATATGACTGGCAGACAGCACAGCATTAGTGTGCTTGTGGGGGAGTAAAGAGCAGGTTGATGTCTACACTGCACAGATTTCCCTCCTCACAGTTCAGATCAGAGGGAATTTCTTTGTGAAGGAAAATGCTACAGTTATTTCAAATGGAAGAGAAAAACCAGTGCAGATGTTACACGAAGTGCTTGGCAAGAAATACTCGAGGAGTGAATGCAGCTCCAGTCCCCCAGATTTTGGTATTGACAGCACAGGCTCTCACAGACGTGCTAGCTGCCTCAGCTCCCTGCAAATAGCAGTGGCACTGTTAGTGCAGTTACCAGAGCTGGAAGTGTCTGGGCTGATCAGCTGCTCCAGGGTGGCGCTCACCTCACCCTCAGAGTGGTTGGGCTGCTCTCTCAGGACTCCTTGGGCACTGGCTCTTGTGGTGGGCTTTTGCATCTAAACTTAGATCCCTGAGCTGAATTCCCATCTCAGTAAAACCACCAGCCTGAATGATGGGCACCCTCACAAAACTTTGTGCTCCATTTTAGGAAGTCCACAGAATGGAGCTTCCTGTTCTCATTCTGCTTCATAGTATCATGTACTTTATGACCTCTAGTGAGAGTTTCTGAATGGTGATGATGGCTGAAGTTGGGCTTCTCTGTTCACATGGTAACCTGAAACAAGTGGCAATTGCATCACTTCCAGGCTCAGATCAGATGTCAGTTAGCTGCTGTAGGAAAACAAAATGCAACCTCCTTAGCTTACATCTGCCTAAGCAGAACATTCATCTTACTTGCTTAGCAATTAGTCTTAGCTAAGCACATACTTGATTCCAAATCCATAGCACAATTTACATGTTTTAACACAAACTATGCTCTGTACTTGCTGAATCACTGCCTATATTTGCTCTGAGTGTTGATTGAATGTGAAACAGTCCATATTTCTGTTCATGTTACTGTCTGCTTTCTAATGTATGATATCTGGGAAAATAGCTACCATTTTATAAAAATAAGGATGAGTAGTACACTCTCTCAGATTTTTTTTACTGCATACATGGATAATGAGCTAAATGACAATATAGTCCAGAACTTTTTTATGGAGACCGAACTTTGATCTTAAATCTGAAATTTCTTTAAATTTACACACTCAGCCAATAAGTGCTTGTCAGCATGAGCTAGCTGCTGGATGACTTACTATACTTATTGCAGAGATACCCTACTAATCTTTCCTAGTTTTTGGAGAAAATGAAGTATCCTAGCTAATTTGGAGCACAGCATGGTCAGGCTTCATCATTTGTAAGCAGCAGTTACTCAGGAGTGTTTTTTGCTGCCTCAATTAGTACATGGTGATGAAGTTCTGATGAGCCCAGACTGTGACTGGCTGCACAGACATGAGCCTTTTACACAGGAAAAACCCCATTCCTGTGGTGTGCTGTGCCTGTGATTGTTGGATCTCACTTTTTTATTCACATAAAGCAGCTGCAGAAAATACTTGAAATACTTTTTTTTTTTCCTGTTTTAGTCTTCAGTGTTGTATGATACAGGGAATGGCTGGGATTCCACCAGCATTTAGCCCTGGTCTAATTCTCTGAGTATGTAAGAGAAATGTAGGTCTAGAGTAACTGTGGATGTGATTTTGATGTGTTTGGCCTGCCAGCATTCCCATGCCTTCGTGCAACTGCAGAGAGCAGGGATTTAGTCTGGTATGTTGTCTCTGTCCCATCATATGGTGAGTGGTCAAAACAATTTCTACAGACTTTATCATATCTGAGTGTGCTAATGATCTGCATTCCTGCTGCCTCCCTTCCCAACTGTGTTTAGGACAACAAAAATGCAGCACATCTGTCAGACAGAAGATGATTCTGAAAATAGGTCTTGAAAATGTTTCCAGCTGCATTTCTGTGCCATCTCTCTGTATTTTTGCCTCCCAGAAAGATACAGAGGTCCTTAGTGAAGCTCTCCATGAAATGAAGGAAGAGAACAGGCTTCTGAAGCAGAAGAATGCCTCAATGACCAGAAAGAAAGAACACTATGAGAGTGAAATAAGTCGTCTCAACAAGGTAGGAACAGGAGTGAGTTACTGGTTCCTCTAATTCTGGGATCTCTGTTGTCAGTGACCTACCAGATACCATCTTTTATGTCCTGGGTGAATAACCTGGTGGCAAACATGATCACCGTTTGGGAGCTGGGGAAACAAGCAAGAACTCACTTCAGCTCAGACCTGTGCATGCTGCTCTTGGCAGGTAGTAGAGCTGCATTGCAAGGAGAAAAAAATCAGATAGTATGTGGCTTCTCCTATAAAACCTCTCTACGTGTCATGTCTAAGCCATTTCTACATCCTCCCTCCTTAGAGCAAAAGGGAAATGGCACAAAGATGTTTCTGTATGCACCTAGTGAGAGACTGTGGTTGAAAAAAAAAGGTCATACAGCTTAAAAACTCATTTTACATGTGTTCTGGGTTTGAGAATGATGGCTTCTCTTCACAAGACGTGGTCCTGTCCTGTTGTTTATATTCATACACACAAATAATATCGTGTGTATATATGTCTCACCGAGGAAATTGTCATTAAATCGCTACATGGGATTTTTTTTTTTTAGCTGGGGGAAAGTAATAAATGTAATTTTGTTTCATCAAAAGGTCACATAAAGCAGTGGGTGTTTTCTAACAATTTTGTATTTCATGGTGAACCACAAACACTTCCTGAGGAAATGCACTGCAGTAACCATTACTGTGTAACTTTAATAAATGCTTTAATAAACTAAAGGGTCATGATGCACAGAAGTCAAGCCAAAAAACATTATGTTGCCATAAGAAAAAATCTAACAGAACCCATGATCTCTAGCTCTTTTTGAAATGCATTGGTAAGACTTGCTCAAAGCTCTGGTCTAACTTTAATTCAAGGCCTTGTTTGTTAAACAACTCGTTTACATGTTTTATTTTGCTGTCTTAGGATGTGGCTGTAATAAGACAGATGGGTATATAGACCATTGTTTTAAATGAAGCATCAATTTCATATACACATTCCCAACAGTAATTTACTGATTTCCTATGCATTTGCATCCTTCAAATCTCATGTCATGTGCCTGTTTAACTTTTGTCCCCTGCTATTTCAGGTTCAGCTACTTGAAGTTACCACAAATTCTCTGAAATCAGACAACTTTTTCTTCTTTTTATGTGAATGGATAAAGCAGGGTCTCACAGTATTTTTTCCAAATACAATTAAAAAATAATCTTTACCTTACCCTTAACCTTTTGAAGATTGAATTTTCTGGATTTTTCTTTTTTTTATCCCTTTCATAATTTTGACTTGTAGAACCTCCTCAAAAGGTATTAAAAGGGTTTTCAAAGGGACATAAGAAGGGTTAATCAGTAATCAGGGTAACTGTATTTTCACCCTCCCAGTTTAAATTCAACCTTCTTTATGTATTGACATGGAACACATCTTTGACACTATTATATCAGTTTCACTTCTGTGCAGTTCTTAGGGACAGCATCTTATCAGATAAAGAGCTTTCCTTTTCTGTGCCTTCCGTGGAAAGTGCTTGGTGTTTGTTGGGCTTGTTGTCCAAGCCCAACAATTAATACCAATCCTTGGATTACTTTAGATACTTTAGGTTCTCCTGCTTGGCCCCTTCTTCTCCCTTTGCCTCTTCCCCCTCCAAGTATCTTCCATCCTTCCCTCATGGAGTGTGGGCAACAAGGGAGAGCTGAAGATCATCAGCATGAAATCAGCTTCTGAAAGGGGTGAAGTCAGAGATTCATATCTTATGTGAGAGAATGTGAAAAGTATTGAATGGTACTTGGGCTTGAGTAAAGAAAATAATATACAATTATAATGTGTGGTTATAGACAGAGAGATTTAATTATTCCAGTCCAAGGGAGAGCTGTGTAGTACTGTAATAATAAAGTGTGCAAAGAGCTGTGGCAGACTTTGAGTGTAAAACATTTAAGATTTACACTAAGGTACCCAGTGTTGTGTGTATTCGTAACTCCCTCTAGTGACAAGCTATCGAGCCTACACAACTTCCTCTCAAACAGGAGGGTTTACTTTGTGCCATGTGAAGGAATCTCTACTTTTAGCTCAAAAAGCGTTTCAGTCAGACTTTACTGTAGTAAAGTGGGTTTGCATCCAGAGTATATGACTGAAGCACCTACAAGTGGAGGGGAAACCTTTTGTAATCATTTTAAAGGATATTTTTTCTTTTTCATGTAGTGAATCTCTATTTAGTCATTTTGCTGTTTGATGTTGCAGGCCCTTCTGGATGTGTTAAAAAAGCAGCACCCACCTGTTGATGGGACTCCTCCAGGGAAAGGTGACAGGAGCAGCACTGAGGAGATGAGAACCCAACTTGAAGTTCTTAAACAGCAGGTAAGAGCAGCCCAAGTGAGCCTGGATGGATTTCACACAACATAATTTTGCCTTCTCTCCCAGGGATTGTGCTTGGTAGACTTGCTGTGTAGAGCTTTTGAAAGGAAGAGCCTGTTTAGCCACAGCCCCTTGGAATGATGTTTCCCCAGATGCTGTCATCACAGCAGCGTCCACAAAGTGAAACTGAGTCCTGGCAAAGGACTGGAGCAAAGACATATGGAGGGCTCAAAGCAGCAGAATGGCTCTCCTGACTCCTGGAGGTGTCCTGCCAGACCTCTGCTAGGGGCTGTCACCTAGAGGGAATGCTAAATTTCATTAATTACTGGTTATGTTTTCTGCTCCTTTTATCTTAGAAGTTGCCAATGTAGTGAATTATCCAAGGATCGTAATCTTGGAAAACTAGGGCATTGACACTGCAGTTTTTCTAAGTGTGAGGCAAGCCATTTGCATCCATAACCTGCATCCCAAGGACTATACATTTGTATTTATTTATTTTTAAATCTTTGTTCTGAGCAACTCAAATGCTTAGAGCACTTTCTTTCCATATGAAAGAATCTGTTTAAAACCAATATAGTTTTCAGATCGTTTTAACACTTCAGGTCTGTTGTCCTGGATAGTGTCAGGGTTAACGTTATTGACACACAAATGGATGTGATCAGAATGGGAATTTTATTCAATGGAAATAAAATACTTGTTTCTGTCACGTTTGACAGCAGAGCCAGATTTTGCTCTCTAATGTAATGCTTGCCACATGCTGGAGAACAAAATCCTGCACTTGATTGTACAGTAATGAGTTATTTCATTCTACACAATAAAATAGAGTAAACCATTTTTTACCAAAATTCTCTTGGGGTATCCATTTTATGAATGTGTTTTTCTAGTTGCATAAATCAGTGCAGTGAGTCCAGACTTCCTTCTACACAAAATGGAGCAGAAGGCTCTAACTGGTTGGAGGAGGGACTCTTGGGACAAACAGCGATGTGACAGAGTTCCACAGGAGCTTGGCTGTCATCAGCCTATCCCCGGTCACGGCAGCAGAAATGAAGGCATTGATTCCTTGGGAGGTGTCCCCTCTTTCCCAGGGCAACAGAATAAATGGCAAAACTGTGCCAAAGAGGTTCTCTTGCAGCTCCAGCAGATCGTACAGCTGGGGAGTGGGAGGGAGATGGGACAGCAGAGAGGGAATTGGGAGAAGAAATGAGGAAATACTGAGGAGAGAATGTGTAGATGGACAAGGGATGCAGGGATTTCTGCAAGTGACAGCTTTGCCTCTGCTTCGGAGGGTCAGGAAAAGAATTTATAGAGGCCTGTGTTGGCCTTTTCCTTCCCCAGAGATATCACCATTTTTCTAGTCCTTCTGTGAAGTCAAGGAGGGGTAAGAGATGATTACTGCTTCCATCAAAAAGGAAACTGCATCTGTCCAATGGGCAGGGCATGAGCCGCAGCAAGCAATTTTTTTGGGAAGAGACTGTCAGCAGGCTTTAGTGGGCAACCAAGAGGACATGAAAGGGCTTCTGAAAGTCCTGGTGGTGATTCCCACCCAAACATGCCTGTGCTGTTATTTGCCAGTAGAAGTGCCTCCGGCCCCCAGCTTCTCACCAGGTGGATGCCTGGCCATTAGCTGAAGGATTAAAACAGTCACCTTAACACCAAATAATTTATGGTTTTGTGTTTTGTTTCCAAATCTGTGCACTCGCTGCCTATGCCTGGGGTGGTCAGATATTTTTTAATGGGATGAAGCTCTGTGATTCTTGACCACATAAAAAAGAACTAAGCCACTGCATCCTTCGGCATTTGCAAGGCAGCTTATTTTCTAGGAACAGGGTCAAACATCTGTATTTCCGCTGGGAATAGTGTACATTACACTCCCCTCTCCCTCTACACTGGGGTGGGAAGGTTCTTCTCTAACTCCTTGCACCTGAGATATAGGAGGGAGCTAAAAGTGCCCATAACTGAGGAGAAAACTGGAAAAATATTGGTAAAATGCTTGTCCTGCTACTGCTAATCCCTTCAAAAGATGGATACTAGTATTTGCTATCTCATTTATAATATTTGAAACTAGTATTTGCCAGTCAGCTTTTTGAATTGCAAGGTTGTACAAAAACTGGCACTGGGGACTGTTTCAGTTGATGTGTGCCACTGGAGAATGGCCATTGCTTGTCTCTTTGTATTGGTCACAAAAATAGACCCGGGAAACTTTTGTCTGGGGGATTGTACAGAGCAGGGATCCCTCGGAATTCACCCTTCTGCTTGGGCAGTGTTTTGAAAGCAACCAAACCACAAAGTGGCTCTGCTGAAGTTCACGCACCGTTCATGATGATTGCAGGTCCAAATATACGAGGAAGACTTCAGAAAGGAGAGATCTGACCGAGAGAGGCTTAATGAGGAGAAAGAAGCATTGCAGAAAATTAATGAGAGATTACAATCTCAACTGAGTAAACTCAGCTCTCAGGTATGAGTCAAAAGAAAGCTCCCACTGCCAGCACATGTGTGTTTTACTTTTTTTTTCTCACTTTCCACACAACTCAAGGCTTTCTGGCTTCCATTAATTGACATTGGATTTTATATGAGGTCACCACCTGGGATGAAATCATTCTGAAGTAATGCAGTAAGAAGATGAGAAACGATTAGAGAAGACTTCCAGAATAAGTAGATGAAGGGAGTATTTATTGCAAAAACTTTTCAAACGTATCTGAAAATGGAGGAGGGAGAGGGTGGACACAACCAAAAACAAATCCAGAGGACTTTGATTGTTTCACTGGCACTTGATATAAGAGTTGTAAGTCAAACCAACTTTTGAAATAAAGAGCTTCTGTAGTTAATCCTGACCTCTGCAATTGAATTACAGAGTGATGTTAATACCACTGAGGAAAAAAATGGTCTCCATACAAATTAGCTGAGCAGCCTCTGCAATAATTTTTTCTTGCAACATCCTTTTTATCTCTTCAAAGTAGTGTCAGTAGGAAGCCATAGTAAAATCATGGCATGCAAAACTCTGAGCTTTCTCAATCCCCATTTAAGAATGACGAAATTCCGAGGTTTCCTGTCTTGACAAAATTGTGCAATGCTTTAAAAGAACGTCTGATTACCAAAATGCTCTGTGGTGATTTATTGTCCTCCCCAACATTGTTGTGACACAGAAACTTCAGGATTGTCTTATTCTCGGCTAAGCCATACATCAGTGGTGGTAGGGTCTTGCTGAAGTGTCAGAGGCCAGGTGCTGCCCAGTGCTCCTCACTCTGGGCAGTTTCAGTGATGTTGTGCTTCACTGTCCCTGCAGTGCACTGACAGTTCACACTGGAGATCTTCCTGTTCGTCTCTTCCTGCCTCAGGGTTTGATTAAACAGAGCTTGTGGAGGATTTTAAAGATGAAAGCAAGCATATAAAACATTTATTAGTTTGTTTTCTTAAGTCAAATTATTTAGTTGTGACTCACAGAGTCACAGAATATTAATCATCTTTTACCCCTCCTTGCTCTGTCCTTAGGCAAATTCCTGTAGACTCTACTGGAATGCAGAGGGCCTAAGAAAAGGCAGACCCAAATCTGAGGCCAACAACTTTGGTCCTATACCAAAATTATTTACTTATCTTGTCATGCAGGTGACTGTCCATGCAGTTCTGCTTCAAACTATTGAAGGCTACTGTGTGTAATGAAAATACAGAATTGGTTTTGAATATAAAAGACATACAGAAATGTGCTTCTCACATCTTGAAACCAATATTTTCCTCACATAAAAAGCATCAAGACTCTGGTGTGGCACAAGTCAGCTGTCTTAAATAATTTTTTAGTGATAAGTAGTCTGTCTAAACAAGCAGCATTGCAACCCACTTGTACCTTAATTTTCTGTTGGTTGTATTCCACTGCTAATGCATTTCTTCTTATTCTTATTTTCTTGACAGACAAAAGACCACCCAGTGCAGCCCGAGAGGCCCAGATACCCAGCTCCACTCTTCCTCTCCCCATGTGTCAGTTATGGGGGTTGTGGGATGGTTCTTCACTGCCCGGATCCTCGGGTGCACCCAGTGCCTCGCAGGGCACAGCAGCAGCAGCGGCAGCGCTCGGTAAGGTTCCCAGCACCCCCTGTGTGACGAGGACACTGACTTTCTCACAACATGGTGACCACAGGTGCCATCACCCTGCCATCCCCAGCAGCAACTGAATCTCTGCTTTCCTAATGTGCTGTTTAGTCCAGATCATGACTGAATTTACTTTGGCAAATGCTCTTTATCTGCAACAGCACTAAGAAGAAAAGCGGGATTCTTTTACATTTGTTTGTTAATTAAAAAAAGAGGTTGTTTGATTAGAGTCTTGCTGATTTCTTGGATTAATTTATTTCCGTGACACACATTCAGAGCCCTTTCTAGCTGTATAATTACCCCACTTCAGAAATCTGGATCTGCTCTGAACCTTCAACATAAGATAAAAACCAAATCAGCAGAAGTGGAAGTTTTATCTGAGTGGAAGTTCTATCTGGGAAATGTGCCTTTTTTTTTCCTGGAACACAACAGGATTCTGTCTTCCTCAGCATGAAGAAGAATAGCTTTGCACTGGAGCAGATTCTGTGAGTGGGAGTTATTTATTCCAAGGAAAATACTGCTTCAAAGAACATTTTTGAAGTGCTTTAGGTTATCTAAGTGGGCTGACTTGTTCCAATCTAGTGAGAATGCATTTAAACATGGTGAATGTCATTCTAAATACACAATATCTGTTTCTAGCTATAAAGCTGTCACATATGGAAAGATGCTCATTATTTGAGAAATTATAGCCGAATTTTTGCAAAATGCATGTAAGGCTTGCAGGCTGTAGAAATCCAATGGAAAAGCTGTGGTCAGACAAGTAATTTCTGTTTCAGGAGTGTGCTTATCTGCCTATTTATCAAAGTTGGAAGTATTGCAGAATGTTTTTCCCTGCAATTTGGACACTGGCCCAGATTATTTTGGCTCTTCTCCCTGAACTTTCATCATCTGGGTTTCTAATTCTGTGAGGGATCACTGAGTTTACAACTCTGTCATTCCTGCCGGAGCGCCGGTGTCAGTCTGACTGGTTGCTTTGTAACTCCCAGTTTCATTCTGACTCTTTTTTTTTCAATTCTTTGCCTGTGTGAGTTGCTGCTCTGAGCTTTGGGTACCTCCCTGAGCAATTTTTCAGCAATGAGGAAAGGTGTTAGAATTTAATGGGTGTCCTGATACGTAATCCTGCATGTTTAGGCTGTGCTTTTATAGAATTTAATGGGTGTCCTGATACGTAATCCTGCATGTTTAGGCTGTGCTTTTACTTTTTCGTTCTTTTTCTGTTCTTGCATTTTTTTCTTTCCTTTTTACACACTAGTGGAAACATTTTGGTTAGTCTGATGTGAAATACACATCTTGTTTCTGAAACTCATTCATGTTTGCAGGGTGTAGGTGCACAAAAAGAGAAGAATTGATCAGAGAACATAAAATCCACCAGAAACTAAAAAAAGCAGTGCAAATGAGTGTAACTTGAGCCATTGGTGAAAAACTACCTGCGCTTAAAGCTTTGTATCAATGTCTACTTTGTTTGCCCACAAGCACAGAATTAGTTAATAATTCCTGTGACTGGTACAATTTAAGTTAAAATACAATAGCTCCTTTTTTCCCTGACAGTGTATGAGAGTGATTACTGCTGTACAAGCATGAATGACAGCAAAACATAAGTCTGTTTTCTCTATCTACAGCTTCATCCTGCCATCTTAATTCAGGCAAAACTTCTGTAGGAGTCTATGAAATTTGTTCCCTGGAAATTGTATAAGATTCCCCTTGGGATTACTCAATGATCTTGTCAGAGTAATTTCTGCCAAACAAGAATCACTTTCCAGTGTAACTAATTTGAAGCAGCAATTATCTAGAGTTTGACAAGCTTGCATGGACTACTTGTTCCAGACAGACAGCCTAACACAGCTTCAGCTGAAATGGCTGGTCCCAAAGTTGTTTTCTCTAGCAGTAATTTGCTACTCATTTACCACAGTGGGTGGTATAAACTATAATGCACTATTTCTTCCAAGATTTCCCTGGACAAAAGTATGTCTGCATGGACATAACCTTCCCAGTACTTCCTCTTATGGGAAAGATGGGAATTTTCCCCTACCCCATGGTATTTTCAGGAAGGTATTTGATAATAGCTAATGTTACAGTAACAGCAGTGCTAACCTGTGAGGAAAGGGAGGAGGGAAGAGAACTTTATTCCATGGTTAATTCCTGTCACACGGGAGCATTTTACAGCTGTTACAGATGCATTCAAACTGGAGCAGCTTCACCTGCCAGGTGGGCCAGGTTTCTCTGGGGTTCTTTGGTAGAGGGAGATGCCTGCTGGTGTCTTCTGCTGCACTTTATTCCTTAGCCCTTTTAAAATCTGGTTTGGTTCTCTTAATGTTTTGTTGTGATTTGTGGGATCTAGAAAGGTTTACACCAATTTTTCTATTGCCATAGGAAAGGAAGCAAGCTGAAAGACTGGGATTGGTAGAAACTAACCTAAATATGAGATTTTTTTTGTAAACTGCTTTTGTATGGCTAATGAGAAGCTTCACAGCACAATTATGTTTTTATCATGTCACTGTTCTTTTGTTTGAAGTGCCTGTGAAGTCCATATTGCTGCAATAATGTTTTATTGTTCTGTGCAGCCAGACTATCAGTGGTATGTTCCTGACCAGCTTCCGCCAGATGTGCAGCACAAGGCAAATGGTAAGACAACAGCTGTACAGAGCATGTATTAAATGTACTTTTTTTCAAATGGAGGCCTTTGAGGGATGTAGAGTAAACTTTCCTGTCTATCTGTTGAGTGCTTATGTGACAGCTTTGCCTTGGAGAGTCAAGGTTGGTGTGTGTGCAACACAGGTGGGGTTTCTGATTTAATACCATCTATGTTATAGCTTTGCTGCAATTCGTAAAATGTCTCTATTACACATTATGGGATCACACATTTGCCTCATTAAACACCCAGTAGTAGTTCTAAAGAAAAGAAAAGTTCTAAAGAATTCTCCTTAGAGCTTCTGTTGCTCCAGCGAAGACCAAATTTAATGATGGGCCAAAACTGGGGGCCAGCATGGGACAGGTTTAGGACTCCTTGGTAACAAAGCATGGGCTTTAGGATGTTGTTTCACCTTAAAGGCAAAATGCCCTTTGCTGTTCTTGATCTTTTCTGTAGTTCAGGGTGCCAGGTCTGAAAACAGAGCCATGCAAATGAATAGAGTTAAGTACTTGCCAAAGCGTCAGTACAAACTATTTTTTGGAAGTGGGGAGAAGTAATTAATATTTGTATTTGGATTTGAAATCATTCCTGGGTGTTTTGAAATACTTGTTTCAGACCACTCAAAAGATGGACACCACAAGGAATCTCTTCTGGGTGGGAATCTGCCATCCCGTGATGCCAGTGGCTCCCATGGGGGGTGGCAGGGACTGCTGAGTCCAGAGGCTGTTTTGTTACATCTGGAAGAGGGAGATGGCAATAGAGGAGCTGTTCCATTATCTGCTGTCGTCCACATTTGCCAGAAGAGAGGGTAGGGTGGGAATGTAGCTCACCAGAATGGCTGATGGGCATCCCATAATTACACGGCAGCTCTTTGGAGGGTTCCCATGTGGCCACAGGGAAAGTTGTCCTGTGCCTGTGCAACAGAACAGGAGATGAATTTTGTCATTCCTGCCACTCAAACTCCGAGTGATTCACTGCACCAGAGGATCCAGGGAGGATGTCCATAACAGGGAATTAAAGAGGTCCAGCCATCAACTGCAGCTGTGATCCAGGGTCACTTGGGGGATCTGAAGAAAGAGAATTCTTCTTCTACCTTGCTTGACTATGTGACTTGACTTTTCAGTCCCTGAAAAAAACTTCTTGAAAATCTGTGCTCTGCCTTTCTATTACTGTTCCTTGTACAGAATATCCAAACACCTCCTTCTCAATGGGACAGGGATTAGGATACTTGGGGACTTTTCCCTTCCCTTTTTGCTCCAGTCCCTTTAAAGAGGATTAATTAATAGTCCCATCATAGTGCTGTGTAGGATGTCTGCTTTAACATATTCTGGGCTCTTATTCTTTTTATCCTGGCTTCTAGAACAGATGATTTGCATCATTTATCCATTGAACACACAGAAGTCAAACTTCCACTCCCAAAATATTTAGTCACTAGCCTGGCTTTATGTATTTTATATAT
>VXBU01008884.1:237963-257660 GCA_013400315.1 Bombycilla garrulus
TATATAGTTTTCTATAATAAATCTGCCCATAAGTATTTTGCGAAGGGTTTCCAAAATAGAAGCTCCCAGAATACATAATGAGCAAGAGTTCTTGATGTTCCCATTTCTTTGCTCCATTTTGTACAAGTGCTAATTACACTGGTGGGTCTAAATGAGCCAGTATGTGCAGTGTGTGAGAACTGATTCTCTTTTCTCATCCTTCATTTGCTCAGTAGATTATTAAAGGACCAATAAATCTTCTCTCTGCTGAGCTAGGTCTTCATTATAGGAAACAAATTAGTAGTGCAGCAACTTTTAGGCATGAAACAGTTTCCTTTAGGAATGCTCTTTGAGTAGATTGATGTTTCTAGGGAAAAACTTTTAAATTTCCCTTAAAACATTTTCCTTTGACACTGGGCATTTTTTTCTTGAGTAAAAGTTATGAAACAGAGGTCACAGGATGTAACTTCAGAGCTGAACACAAGTGAAGTGAATTGGGAAACTGATATTTTTTACAATATTCCATTAAAAAAGCCTTAGGTTTAGAGATATCTGATATCTGTGAAGAGTCTCATAATGTGATTGAGACTGTAAAGGTGTATGTCACTAAGCAGGAATTACTAATTTTTTCTGTAGTTTTGTATAGCTTAGCTGCACCTTTCTCTTGTGAGAAAGGAAGGTGTTTGCACCCAGGTGCTTTGACATTTGACTTAGGTTCTGCAGGTCCTTCTGCAACCAGCTGTAATCTCATGTTTTCTGCTTCTCCTGTAACCATAACTGTACTCTTCTTCTCACTAGCACCACTTTCCTTAGCTGCTCCCACAGTAAGAAGAGGCTGTCTCAAAGGACTGCTGTCTTTGTTAAGCTCAGTTTATCTTTCTGTTTTGTTTAAGAAACATATTTTTTCTGGAATCTATAAATATAGGACTATTTATTGAGAATTTTTTAAATTAAAAAGAACCCCAACCTTTTGCTACAGAAATCTAACGAACACTGATGCTATTTTCTAAAGTTTGCTCTCCAGGCTGCTATTTTCCCCAGATGTGTTTTGGTAGTTGGCAAAGGATCACTTATGCAATCTTGTGTCCAGCACTGAGCTCTTCTAGTTTTGTGATGGTTTGGATCTGGCACTTTTGGATTTGAGCCCTTTCTAATAACCTGGGAATAAATTAATCAAAGGGACTAGGGTGGGCAAAATGAGAGGAAATAAAAACCTCAACCCTCAAAAAACTGCTTAGAACCTTGGATAACTTATAGCAGAGTTCAGCTTGTCTTCCAAAAAAGAAAAGGTGTTTCCTTTACAGTCCCAATAAAGAAGGAGATGCAAAGTGGAAACGTAGGTGATACAAGACAGAGATTAAGGAAGATGATGAGATATTTCCTTACTGCACTGGCAGTATATCTCCAAGAGAATAACTCTTCTTTCCCAGCTCTGGATTGGTCCCTTCCCAGGTACCTTGCTGTGCAGGAAGTCTTAGTGCTAAATTGTGCTTAAATTCTCCCAGCCTTGTTGGACCAGCCTTGCCTTAGGAGGAACTTTAGCTCCTAAGTCTCTCTGCGCTCTGTCACACTCCTGATGTCAGTTTCTGACCTTTTTTTGTTCTTGGTTATGTGGTTCTGCTTGGTTTTTGTGGTTGATTTTGTTTTGTTTGGGTTTTTTTTTTGTTGTTTGTTTGTTTTATTTTAATTTTTAAGGAGCAAGGCAGAAAGATTTCCAGCAAATGTACTTAATGTCACTTTATTTGGCAAGCAGTGTTGACTTCCTTCCTTACCCAGCTGTGCAAAATTGAAAAGACAGTTGTAAAAAAGAGCTTGGTCTTGGATATTTTCCCTAGACCCAGATTTTTAATGCAAAATTCTCTGGAAAAAAGGTTTATTGCTCAAAAGCCTACTTGGAGCAAGAACCCTTTTACATGCTGCCACTGCTGGTATGTCTTGCCTTCTTCACTCTCACAATTAATCCTGCTGCATTTCTTTCCTTGGCAGAAAGATCCCCAGTAGATGCATTTAAAGACCTCAGTTACCCCTTCAGAGCATCAGATACAACCAATGGTTTTCTCCAGCCTGAGCTGGATAGTTTTGTACTGGATCCAGCGATGCCAGGCACGGGGAGAAGCCCACATGGAGCCTTTTGCTTCCCTCTCCAGGGGTAGCTCTGGAGGCTGTGGGAGCAGCTGGTCACCTGCTCATCTTGGCACGCTCAGGGAAAGCAGAGCCCGACCTGCAAAGCCCTAAGGGTGGCCAGATGAGCACATGGATGTGTCCGCTTTCTTCCATTATAATCTCATCTCCTCTTCCTTTCCACACTCTGCTGCTTCCCAGATTTTTGCCCTCGAGGCACCTAATTTGCTGCTAATGTTGTTATAATTGCAGCTAATTGGAAGAAGAGGAGGGAGAAGTGTGGGGTTTGCCACTGAAAATAATGACGTCTGTAGGGATAGGGAGGAGAAATATGAAATACTGAAAAAACTGGATTTGTGGAGGTCTTCAGTAAAAACCAGACAGAAAAAAAAAGTCAATTAATTGACATCTTAATTTTCCTGGATAAAATCCCAGACCCTTAACATTTTTGGTATTAGCCAGTCCTCAGTGCATACATTATATGAGAAATTATCAGTGCTTCCAAGTAGTCGAGACAGATTTAATTAGCAGCTTGCCAACCCCATTGGGAATGGAAATGTGATTATTTTCAGCATTTTTACTGATACAACTTGATTTCTGCTACTGCAAAAAGGCCATTAGAACACTTCTGATTCCTAACTCCAGAACATGTGAAGTTAAAGTGCTTTTAGAAGTCAGCTTGAGCCGAAGATCACAGAACATGTTGTAGTTCTTCAGAATACCAGGCAGAAAAGTCTCATGGGAAAAGGAACAGGTTATGTCATTTAAACAGGTGCAGGATTTGATAATTTTATTTCTATGAGCCAACAGATCAGGATTCATTATTCCTAATGTTTCTCTTTGAGTGAAATACTGAGTGCACTTGTGCTTGTGCTACTAGAGATGTGTTTGAGCATTTCCAAAAGCTTTTGAAACTTCAGGAAGCATGTGTTGCACCAGCAATATCATATTTCCTTTTTTTCAATTTTGTTTTATTTTCCTAGCTTGAGTGACTTACTAACAAACACATTTTTGGACCACAGACACCTGCTTGCCATGAGTACTACCACCTAATGATTCCCTCTGTCAGATTTATCTGCTCTCTTGGGTGCATCTAATGCCAGTGTACACCTCTGAGCACTGCTGAATGTCAGCTGATCTTTTTAGATGTCTGAAAAGATTTTACAGAGGGGCTTTAAGCCATTAGACCCTACTGTTTGCTCTGTATCAACCATCAGGATTAGAGCGAAGTTGAGACAAAGATTCCTGGAGCACTCTATGATATCCCCACTCTCTTTTGCTTCTTCACTCCTACTGCCACTTGTATTGGTTTGATTACAGTCTTGTAATAAGGTACCATGTTAGCTTTGGAGTGTGTGTGTGTGTGAAAGTGTTACAAAATAGAGGAAAATTACTCCTAAGTGAGTTGTATTTCTCAATGTCACAATAATTCCCATTGATTTTGCTTTTGCAGATTCCTCCCTGGAGAAGGGAGCCCATCGCTGACAGCCTCTGGACTGGAGAAGTGTAAACTAAAGGCTGCAAGGGACTCTTGCAACTTCATTATTCTATTTTCTTCTGGGGTTTTTTTTGCCCTTAGCTCCTTATCTCTTCAGTGCATGTGATTTATGTCTGGTAAAATCCCTGGGAGGACAATAGAAAAGCAGCTCATACGGGCTGGTGATCCTCAGGATCCGGATAAACTCTGCTGGGAAGCGTTATTGCCCTTTGTTCTGAAGATGCTGTTTGTGCTGCCTTGTGAGAATCTCTTTAAAAGCCTGATGAGAAGACATGCAGTTCTTGCTGGGGATTCAGACTGTCACGTCTGGTTTGAATTCAGGAGTTTACAAGCCAAATAGTGGTGTGATGATTTTTTTTTTTTTTTTTTTTGTTGTTGTTGTTGTTTGAGAGTTATAAGGGGTTTTATTTGATTCCAGGGAATGTTGTGTTGATAGATCCCCTTGAATTCTGTCCTCTCATTCTTGGTTGGTAAAAGGGAAGTCTGTTTCACTGTTGAAACCCCTTTGTGTAATAATTATAATCAGGGTACCACCAATGCCAGGCCAGGTAAAAGGTGCCTACTTCCTTTTTTTGAGTCCAGGTCAGGTCTCCTTCTGTTTTGGCTTTAGAATTACATGTAAAACATAATCACAGTTGCTTGGGGGTTTTTTTTGTTTGTTTGTTTGTTTTTTGTTTTTTGTTTTGTTTGTTTGTTTGGGTTTTCTTTTTGTGTGTACTTATTTGTATTGCAATATTTTTAGTAGAAATATTGAATGGGTTTAACTACTCAGTGAATATGGCTTTATATTTCCAAATTATTCTTATAATGAATCTGAACATTGTCATGTAACCAAGAATAAAACCTGGCTTTTTAAGTGAAATTGTATTTAGACAATTAATTTTTTTCAGAAAATTTTGGTGGATGAGTATCCAACAAGCAGTACTTGATAATCTATGTGCAAGATTGTCTCTTCCCTTCAGGCTTTTAAGGAGGCTGCTGTTGAGAAACAGTCGTCCAAACCTGCTGGGAGGCCACCTGAAGGAAGAAACAGATTTTTGCAGGACGTGAGATGTCCTGCCTGCTTTCCTGGTAGCTCAGGAGTATTTCACATGGATTTAAGTTCTGACACAAACAGTTTTCTGGGCTGTGCAAAGACAGAGTCATCTGCTCCAGGACTGCCTGCATGTGTCATTTCCGCTTATAGAACAGGTATTTCCATTCCTTTCAATATACAAAGGCCTGTGCATAGAAATAATAACCTTAAAGGATTAAACATGTCCAGCATTTGATTCTGCACTCAATGGGGAGCAGTCCATGGGAAAGGATTCTTCTGCTTTTACATTGCAGAGCGATGCTGCTTCTGCCAACAGGGATGAAAGAACTGACATTCCTGACTTACAGTACAGACTCAGGAAGAGCAGGAGCAAAGCACTGAGCGAGGCAGCCTCTGGAGAGGCGTTGTTTTTTGGTGAACTATTGAAAATTGGAGTTTGACTGCAACTTTAGCTCCACAATAGACTCCCGAGTCTCTGCTAGAGAGAGGGGAGTTTTTATCTCTGCATGAATTTGGAGCTGGCTTGCAGACACTGCTGCAGCAGATAATGTACCAGCACACAATATACCCGCGCTCCTCCTGATTAGCGATTTGGCTAATAAGGGTGAGATCATGGAAAATGCTAATGCACTGCCTTCGGAAAATCCAATTAGAATGTAACCTCATTGAATGGGAGCTCCCAGCAGGTGACCAGCGCTGCGGGCAGAGCACCCCGCGCTCAAAGCCGCCGGGAATCCCGCGAACAGACGCGCTCTGTGTGCTCGGTGTGGGGGCAGCCACCCCGCTCCATTCACTGCCGCTGTTTTCCCCAACCATCCGCGAAGGTTTGCGCCGGCCATTTGTGGTGCTTAACTCATTATCGACAGCATTAGCCGGCCCAAAAGGACGATTGAACGCGAGCTATTCACGGGGAGAAAATGGTGTTTGCAGGGCTACCTTTATAGTCACAGGCTTTTAATGTTTGTCAGGCTTGGGCACAAGACTGTAAACTTTGGCTCGCAGAAATCTTAATCACGCCAAGCGTGGGGTATTCCTGGTGTTGTATGATAGAGAGTTTGTATCTTTTAAAAAGCTCATAAAATGCCTGGAAGTTGCTTTTCCGCTTGCTTTTCTTGGAATGATGTATGTTTCCCCAATGCAGGTGCTGTCATCTGTCTGAATTAGCATTGCCAGGCTCAAACACCCCCAAAGGAAACGCTTTCTGCAGTGACCCAGACAACTCTGAGGGGATGAGTTATTTTAGTTAAAATCAACCATAGTGCTCTTAACAGGGATTTTTTCCTTCCTCGAGCTGTGCCAAAACTCCCAGATCTCTCTTAAAAACTTGGAGTCTTTGGGGAAATTTTGTCCCTTTTTTTTTCTTTTTTATTTTTTTTTCCTGGGGAGACAAATGTTTTGTTTCTATATATAGTCTCATGGATTATAAGAAGAACAGACCATCCATGAAAATATTTTCTTCTCAGATGAAATTAATTGCATAAACAGGAGAACCAGAAATGTATGGTGAACGCTGTGGGTGAAACAATACTCTGTACCCTTTGGCTCTGGGTCCTCACACCCAAAGACTTTCACTTCATTATCTTCACATCATCCTCCCAGCCTCCTACCAGTCATTGCTTGGTCATGACAGCAATTTCTGGATAATCAGGATTATGGGGTACCCAACAGTTCTGGTCTTCATTCCCTCTTCCTCTTTCAATAGTCTAGAATAGAGTGAGAAAAAGCAGGTAGTATATGACCATGCCTTTTAGTCAAGAAATCTCAGCTTCCCACTATAATGGACAGGAAATGTACCCTGGAAATTCTACGTTGTCTGTAGCACCCTGTGCTGAACTGAGAGGGTAATTCTGATCAGGTTTAACTTGTCTCTCTTATTAAAAAAGTCGCAACTAATCCTGAAGTCTAAAAATGGTTTCTGTATTTTAACTGTTGTGAGAATGACAGAAGAATTTCTCTGATTCGTGCAGATGCAAGTTTAAAGGTCTGCAAGACACCACAGGGTGGAAAGGATTTTTCTGATTAGTAAAACACTTTCCCCCCAGGAGCCAGGATGCTGGTTAATGCTGTGTTTTCACTTAGAGCCGCAACTGCCCTGCTTCCACCTGCCCTATAAAAGGGCAGCACCCAGGTGCTTCCTGTCCAAGGGCTGCTTTTGTGAGAGCCAAAGCTGGCCGTGGGCTGGCAGTGGTGAGTGGAGCAGTGCCGGGGCAGCCAGGAGGGGACCTGCTGGGTTCCACATAGTCCACTGATCAGTGCAGGAGCTACAACCTCACAGCAGTGAGACTGTAGAACACAGCTTTGGTCTAGTGGGAGACATCAGACCAAGTGGGGGGTCTGAAGCTCTTCCCATGGCCGAGGGAAAGGATTTGGAGAAGGAAAGTCCCATGGAGCGAAAGCAGGATGTGTGCTGCTAATGTTTGTAGCACATGACCTGATTGAGAGAGAATCTACAGTTCTGGAGAATGGTAAAGCTCCTCTGTTGGCCTTTTTGTCATCAGGGTTGTTCCTTTCATTTAGTTGCTTGGTTTAGCTGGGAGAAGAGAGGGGGAGATGTTTTAATTTTCCTGGAGAAAGTTTTCGTGTTGTGCCTTCCTGTGTTCAGGCATCCTGTGTGTCAGCTGTTGGTCATGTTAATCCCACGTTAATCCATTTAAGACAACGGCATTACCCTGCAGGGCTGGCACATGCAGAGATTCTTTGCAAGTTATTTACCAAACCAGGTCTCTCTTCAACTAAATATAGAAGTCACTTAAAACTCTCACTTAAGGTTAGGCACAAAGCACCAGCCAGATTATTTCCTGCTGCTGAAAGTTAGGAAAAACTGCACTTTTCTGAAGGTTAATATGAGAGCTGATCTTTTTGCAATTCCTATTCTTTTTCCCCTCTTTCTCCTCATTGCTAGATTTGCAGCCTGTCCTTTTGGAGTCATGCCTCAGCATGAAATCCGTAGAAGTAATGTCAGGAGAAACAATCCTAGTTATGGAATGGAGAGGATTAGCAATGATACCAGAAAAACATGGTCATCGACACCAGGATATTTCAAAGAAAATTCTTTCTGTGTAAGTTACTTGTTCAGATACTCTAAAGCAGCTTTGGAGGGGCATGCAATCTCTCCATATTTCTAGCTTTCTTTTAGTAAAGAAAAGCTGATCTCTTCTGAACTGGAATAACAGTACTCTCTTGTGTTAGCAGTAGCAAGGGAGGGATTCGTTTATTCCCTGTTAAAATTCCCCTGTGGTCAAGAATTAAGTGAGGGTGGGGACGCCAAAGAGGGGATTTGGAGCCTCCAGTGATGTACTTGCTCCAGAAGGGAAGGGAACTCGCTAAAATCAGGTTTGAGGCATGAATATTGCATTACAGTTAACTAAAAGCAGGCTTGAGTCTGGCTTAGTAATGCCAGCAAAATTGGTTGCTCACAGGGATTGTTCCTAATCCTTAATAGTGATAATTAAAATTCAAAGCGTGTGTGTGATGTTGTTATCTCACTGCCCATGACTTCTGAAGAGACATCTGACTTCCCTGAGGATTTGGGTGTGGCTGGGTCAGAGCACTGGAGCTGCTTTTCTATTCCTGGGTGATAAATTAATAACATAGGACTTGGAAACACAGCTCAGAAAGAGCTGCAAAAACCAGAAAACCTCCCCGCCAAATAAACCCATTGTATTACGAGGTACCTGTTGGGCAATTGAAAAAAATTAAAATAAAATCCCCAGGAAAAAAAAAAAAAAAGGGGGGGAGTGGGCAATTGATCTCAATGTGCTGTTAATTGAATAGTATTCCCATGTGGAGTCTGAGTGCTACTGTCACAAGCTGGCCTGCTGTTCTACAGATGCTTGTGACAGGTTCTGCTTTTCATGCTCATTTCTTTGCAGCCCTTCACTTTGGAGTCACAGCAGACCATCTATTTGTAGTTTGGTTTTTTTTGGTTTTTTTGGGTTTTTTTTGAGTCAAGAGGTTCACAAAAACTAAAATTCCCATTGGAAAAGAACTTAGAAAGGTGGTGCTGTACTGCCAGGAACTTTTTGCCAAATAATTGAGTTCTTATTAATAGGCATTTTCACTTTGATGAATGCAAACATTCAAGCTTTGGCATGCTGTGTGGCTTTCTGTATCTGAAAGCACAGATAAGAGATGTGGGAAATGCAAACAAAAAACCTGATTAGTACCAGGGAGGGGGAGGATATTAATAAGGAAGGAATATCCCTTATGAGTTCCTTGTTTGTTCCTATTCATTCAGCCTATTCTGCCCAAATTTGTTTAGTTTCTGTATGTAAACACCACTACTGTTTATGAGCAATGTTTCATTTTGGTTTGGAACAGCTTCAGCTTGTGACAACTGTCAGCCTTTCTTCTTCTGAGAAGAAAATGATGCAGGCATTGCACCTCGGTTTGTGTGTGCTGGGAGGGTGTGATACTGGTAGGAGGTTTCACGACTCCTGAGCAGGTGCCATTCATCTCAGTCAACTGTTCTCAAAAATACTACATTTCAGTTGCAGGCATCTGAATTGCCATTAAATTCTTCAGGCTGCTTTAAGCTTTGACATAATAGCCCCTGAAATTCTGCAGACATTCTGCCTCTGAAGTCTCCAGAGGGAGGGCTCTGCAGAGCCCAGACCGAATCTGGCTTTGCTAAACTGCATGGATTTTCCTTGCTCTGTAGGAAAAACGTTTGTGGAAAGCTCAGGCTCTTCCAGGTGGTCTAGGGCCTGTATGTACAGGTGATGAAGTTTGTGCACAGTCTGTGCTTCTGTGTGTCCTTGCATATTTCTATTTCTATCACATACACAGAAAACAAGTGTTCACTTATGAAGGTTTTGGTGTAAGGGCTAAATATATCCCTACACGTCCTCTTCCCTCTAGGAGAGGAATCACCTAGAGGTTTAGCAAGGTTGCTAAAACTTTTAACCTGGCCACAGAGCAAGAGTCAGTGTCCCCAGGGGAGAGTGCTGTAGTGAGAGAAAAATGAAGGTTTCTCTTCAGCCTGGAGTTCAAACTGGGTCTGATTTTTCAAGTCTTCTCCAGCTGAGCAGCTTTGCCTGTGGTAGTTGTTAGATGTGTTACACTCAGGGCTGGCAGAGCCCACTCCCTGCCATCCTGCTTGCTTTCTCAGTGCAGGCTTTATGTTTACCCTCTGCTGAGGGAGAAGTTGTGTTTCCACTGGGTTTTATTAACTCTTTTATAAGACTATTCCCAGTTTACTGGAAGAGTTTAATTGGGCTCCAAAGCAGTCTCTCCTGCTCACAAAACTGTGCTGTTACTCTGCTTCTGATTTTTCTTTGGCGATGAGGGGCCTCTGCAGCTACACCACCATCTCCTCCCTGCCTGCAAGCTGTGGAAAGGCTCACGGTGCATCTCTGGAATGGACATGGACACCTTTCTTCTCCTCAGCCTCCTCCACCCAGCAGCACGTAGTTTCACCAGGATGGAGAAGGTCAGTGCCTCCCCAGCACAGCTGTGCTCACAGCTGAGAGTGAGGATTTGTCCAAAATGACATGATTTTACACCAGCCTGAAAAACCATTCCTGGCAATTTAAACACTTCTCTTTTGTCCAGAGAAAGTACGGTACAAAAACTGGCTTCCCCAAAGGCTCCCCAGGCCTTTCCTCACCTCACAGAGCTGGTTTCCTTCTGCAAGGCACAAACTCTTCATTACAGGGAACAGAATATTTTTAGGAGCTCTGGGGAAGGGACCTGGACAAAGCAGGTCAGTGCTTTTTGCCTGGTTTCCTATGGAGCAATGTTTATGGAGCCGTGCTGGCCCTGTGCAGGCCACGTGTCTGCCAGGCCTTGCCAGTGACTTTGCATCATCTATGAAACATCAAATTTTATACAAAGCCAGCAGGTTCCAAGGGGTGTTGGCTTCCTAGAGGTGTGCAAGTAGAAGATAGGGGAACCTTTTAGCTCAGGGAAATCTCAGCGTGCTCTCTGGGCTTGGTAGACACCAGAGAATGCAAACAGGACCTCAGCCAGGTGGGACCTGTGCCCAGGAGACCCAGCTTCAGTGAGCCAGGGCCATGCTGCCTATTTGATCTCCATCCCTGCCTCTGCAGGATACAGGCTGGTGGCGCTTTTCTGGGGGGGAGAAGCAGGCCGTAACATAAATGTGGGATGTGTGCTACACGCTGACAAAGTGCTAGTGATAGCATGCGCTATCACTGTTCGTGTGTGTGTGTGTAAGTAAAAATCAGGGCGTGTTCAGAACATGGAATCCCGCCTGGCCATTTTCATCAGTGGGAACTTTGTCTGAATAAGGGTGTCAAAATATAGTCACTGCTGTACAGACTCATCTCTGCCTTGGAGATCCTAAAGTTCTTCAAACAGCTGCATGTGTGACTTTGCATTGGGAAGGATCTTCATTGGCTCTAGAGGAAAAGAGCACATAAATTGTGGGACTTTGGTAATCCAGATCCAGGCCAATCCAGAGGAAATCTGCAAATCTGTCAATAAAGCAGGAGAACATTACAAATTAGTGCATGATGAATGAGCTGAAGGGCTGGCAGCTGATCCCGTCAATATATTGAAATGTCGTCGCTGATGCCAGGCTGAAGTGCTTTGATGCTGGTCTTTCCTTGATGGGATTTTTGTGGACATGCTCATCATGATCTTGATGGCTAAACAGAGGAACCAGTCTACTTTCTCTGGAAAAGTGGAACGTATTAAGGAAGCATCTGGTGCTAAAACCATCTCTCTCTTTAGTGCTCCACCTTTCTTCTTTAAGAGGAGTAAAATGCCATTTGAAAACAAGTGTACTGCATCTTACCCTGCTTTCAAAGATTGTGGTGGTGATGGGGAAAATTAGTGGCTTCTAAGCTGTGTGCTTCTTTTTGGCTTATTTGGCCTCGTTTTAACTTGCTGTTTCCTTTCCTTTTCTCCTTGCTGAGCTAACCCTGGCAAATCTTAGAAAGGAACCCCAGAAGACCAATAAAGACTCAGCAACACTGGGGATATTGCCAGGTAGGGGATGGCCATATTTTCTGGGACTTGTCCTTGGGGTAGATGTAGCAGATTGTTGGGGTGTTTACAGAGAATAAATGGCAGCTCTGTGTGGGAGAAGAAACGTAAATATTTCAGTTGGGGCTGGAAAATATTTCATCAGCTTGTACGAAAAGCCTTAAAGCTGGTGCTGAGAAAAATAATTATCTTTAAGCAAACAATTCCACTTGGAATAAAAACACCCCAAAAGCATTTCCAGCCTTAGTTCAGGAGTGCTCTTTCCACGCTCTCTGATTCAGTTGATTCCCTGTGTTCCTCCAGCTGGAGTTGTAAAAATGACAGGAAAGATTAATTAAATGTATCCTATCAACTCCTCCTTGGCCTTTTGGTAGTCAGCTCTTCTGTACAGATTTCTTGATGTCTTGAGGCAAGCTGTCCCATGGGCTTTCCTGGGGACCACACAGACACTCAGCTTCTCCTGGCATTTTTTTCTGCTAATTGCCCACCTTCTAACGAGCAGCTTCTCCGGAGTGGCAAACAACTTTGAATAGCTCGGCTACCAGGGAATGGCAAATCAATAGAAGAGTCTCTGTTGTGCCTTTTGCTCCTCACAACATATGATTGCTGTGGAAAAGCAGACACACCAGTGGGGTTTGCTGCCTGCACACGCACGTCTGAGGTTGTGTCCATATGAATCCTGCTCCCCTGCCCAGTTTGGGGAGGCTCCAACCGGGAGCGAGCGCTTCCGAAGGCAAACCGGTTACGTGCATTCCCACACGCCGTGTTCTCAAGGCAGAGACAAATTCCTGCAGTTACATAAGATGTTGGGCTTGAAGCTTTGCATAATTGTGTTCTCTATCATTTCGATCTCATGTGTTTTTAAATTTTGCTTTCCTGGCCAATGCAATTTATCACAATTAACTTGTAATCTGCTGCATTGGGCTTTATCATCTCTTCTCTTGAGACGGGAAGCAATTATAGATCTTTGAAAAAGATGTCCTACTTAGACACAGCAAAATGTCTTTGACAGGGCACCGTGTTTTATAAGAGAGGATTTAAAACTGTGATAACATCCTGGAGTGCAAACTTGGGAACATTGTCCTTCCTGGGCTATGCTGTCTCCTTTCAATGAAGCTCTGTGCAGTAGCTGGAGCGGGTGCTGAGGGATTGAGGCTGCTGTTCCTGCTTGCCATGTGTCACACCTGGCTCACTTTGCCATCTAAAAACATCTGAGATGCCACTGGGTAACCAAAACCTCTGCAGACATGTGTTTGGCAGTGGGAGGTTTTTTCCCTTCAGTGCAGGGAGCTGTGGCAAAACAGGACCTCCAGAGATGTCTCAGAGCGTGTCGGGTGCTTTCTTCAGGAGACTGAAGCAGCTTTAATTTCCAAAGCAGGACCAACTCGGTGGCAAAGGTCCTCTAAGTTCTCCTTGGAACTGTTTGTACCTCTCGGTTTGACCCCGAGGACGCAAATCAATTATCTCAAGTAAGTTATGGCTGGAATTCCCATGCTGGGGGCACGAGTATTTGGCCCCGGGGAGGGCTGGACGGATGCTCCGACTTTTTGGGAAAGCCCACCAGATGGAGCTCGTGTTTGAGGGATCAAGCTCCAGCGAAGAGCTGGGAAAAAAAAAAGGACTTAGACCTATTTTTTATTGGATTGTTTCAGTAACGGGGGTGAGTTGAGCAAGCCTGGCTTTCCAAGCTCTTGCTTGTAACAGGAAGTGTTCGGCGCTAAAGATGCGGAAAAAGGAAATGTTTTTTCTTTCAGCAGCTAGAAGTGCTTGGAGCTTTCACTGATGTTTTCATTTTCTTGTCACTGTCTTATTTTTAGCACTCATTCCCTCAAATATATCTGTCTCTTAGTGTGTTTCTCATATTTAATTATAATAACTATACCCCTTAGTTACTAAATCCATGTAAAATCAAAGCCATGGAAAACTTCCTTAGTGGTTTAAAAGGGAAAAAATGCCCAAACATTTGGGGAGTGGAAAGGAAAAGTATTCAGCCTTAAATTTAGTTACCTAAAAGATAGCTAATAAAACTTCAGAGTGTGGCAAAGAAAGCAGAATTAAGCATGTCTTAGTCTACAAAGGTGTAATCCAGGAATCCACAAATTCAGAGCTCCAGCTACACATCATTGCCGCGCTAATTTTGGTGTGCACGTCACCTCTCAGCCTTGTGCTTCAAAAGCTTTTAAAAGCACACTTTTAGAAGCCCATTTGTTATTCGTGTAGCCAAGCTGCTCCAGCACTACGTCAGGGAGCAGTGTAAACACTCTGGCTACGAGGGCATGGTGCTTATCTTCAGCATGGGCGGTGCAGGCACCGGTGGGTTCAGCCCCTGCTCCGCGCACAGCCCGAGGCGGCCGCAAGTCACGTCCTGCATGGAAAGCACAGCAAACGGGTGCCACTGATTCCACCTCCTGATGGGACAGACAAGCCATTGCAGCACACCTCTGTTCCCTGCCACCCATCCTGGTGGCGCTGGGGACATCCTGGGGATAAGGTGAAGCTGAGTTAGTCTCACTTGCTATCAGATTTATTTTAAGCTCCACCAGCCAACCGAAAAATGCACTCATACTGAACAGCCTTTAATTTCAGCCAGCACAGAGCAGGGTCTCGCCGTGGGATTTCTCGCTTTGTGAGACAAAAACCAGTCAGATGAGCTTTTATTCTAAATCATACAGGGTGAGCTTGCCTTCAGTAAAGCCTTTAGAAGACCCATTCTGTAGCTGGCCATCCCACTCTGTCACTGCCTGGAGCTCTCCTCTGCTGTGTGCGTGTGAATGCCAGCACACAAAACATCCCTGCTAATTGCTGAGTGCTGCTGGATGCACTTGGGTAGGAAAAAAGGAGCATATGTGCTTTAAGAGAGCTGGATGTGTGCTCTGAGCGCTGGCTGTAGTTCTGCAGTAGCCAGATGTGGCACCGTGCTTGATTTAACCTCTCTTTATGTTGTTACAGCCTGCAGTGCAGACCTTGAAAATGGACAAAGTTGGACCCTGGGGCTCCCCAGAGGAGAAAGGTTTGTTCTCTCATTGCTCCCTGTCAGTAATGACAGAGAATCAAATCTTAGCTGTGCTGTGTTTCAGGTTCTCCCAGTAATGGTATCACTGGTGAATGAGTGATAATGTCCCTTTTCTCTTTCTCAGTGTTTTCTGTCTATTCAGAAAATTGCATATTCCGATCTCCTGGGAATCCCGGGTGCCACTGGTTAACCAGAAGGGAAGAAGTCTCAGTCTTGAAATGAGAGCTGAGGACGTCAAAGGCTGGTCCTCACTTTGAGGGAAGAAGGAGAAGTAGGAGAGGTTGATGCTGTGGATTTCTCAGTGGCCTGGAAAGAATTAGGGCATTACAGACTCCCCTTGGCTGCAATGTCCTGTGTAAAGGTAAATGCTTCTTGACCAGTTGCCATCACATAAACCCAAAATCAGTTCTCCAAACCCATTCCAGTCTTCTAGGTTTTGCAGGCTTTTGCATTTCACAGGCAACCACTTATGGAGTACTAAAACTGGGCCTAAAAATTGCAATTACTGCTCTTGCACTGAGGATTTATGAGCAACAGAATGTCCTATTTGCCCACATGTGTGCAGAGATGGAGGTAAGGGCCCATGAAGCATTAAATGCAAAAAAAGAAGAAAATTTTAAATTTAGCATTTAATTTCAGTGCCACTTTTAAACAGCTGATTCTTGTTGCTCCATTGTGCGAGTGTGTAAATTGTGGTGGGAAAATAGTGACTTAAATCAACACTGTGCAGTGACATGTCTTAAACAATTATTCTTTGAAGACAGGAATGTAACAAGAGCTCGGGTCTGGGCTGTGTCTGTGGGAACACCTTCACACAAGAATTAAAGGCTGCGTGTTGTAGATCAAAGTAGCCTATACTTCATAATAAGTCTAATTACCATACCAGTCACCTTTATTAAATTAATTTGTTTTAATTAAAATAATAGATATTTGGCATCAGAGTTTACGGGGTCTTTTGGGCACTAGAGATTAAATCAATGGTTTGCTAATAATTTTATCTGTAAAGTAGATTAGATTATTTAAATTATGCAAAGTAGCATAATTTTTATTTCTCAGTAGAATGAAGTTATGATTAAGAAATAATGCTTGGAGCATGAAAGCTCTGCTTGTCACAATTTTTTCACATTCGTATCTGGGATTTTAGAGTGACGTTGTTCCTCTTCAAACCGGTTTTATAATATTGTATCAGATTTGGCAAAATAAAACAAGTGCTGCAGTAGTGTCTAACAGCAGGTGATATGAAAATGCTGGATTCTTGGTTCAGTTGGATCATAATTTAGATTTATATTGTATTTTTGTGCTGTTTGAGCAGTAAGTCCTGTTAATCAGTTCATAAAGCAGTAGCATTTAAAAAACTGTACTGAAGGTGTAAAAGAGTCAACGCCAGGAGAGTTTAAGGAGTAGCTTAATAAATAAAGCGTAGTTTGATAAAATGGGCAAGTAGTGAGTTGAGGACAGCCTGAATGTGTAATTTCTTGGGGTCAGTGGCAATGCATCAGCTTGCACTGCATCTGGGTGAAGCCTGGAGGTGTTGTGGCGTTGTACTAGTGAGCAGTGCTGTTGGGGGGACCTCGTTTTATCCTGGGAAATGCTGGGAGTCCCGCCAGCACTGCCAGGGGACGCGGCACAAACGCTAGGTTCAGTTGCGAGCTGCGCACCAACTACTGCACGTGCTTTTGATTTCCCTCAGGGGAGGGGAAGGAAAACACCTCTTACTGGGAAAAGAAACCAGGGTTGGGGCTAGCGGAGAGCCAGCCATGGGAGCACAGTGCTCGTGCAGCAGCAGCACACAGCAGAAGGTGTTGGCTCAGGCCCTTGCTCTGCACGACCGCCAAGGCCGTCACCTCTGTTGCAGGTCACTGCTTCAAGCAGCACCCACCTGCTCCCTAAAGGGCAGAAAATGCCCCTCTTCCTGAGGTAACATCAGTATTCCTGCTGCAAGTTAGGAGCATGATCTCCATGCTCACGACATTTGGTTTTAGCCCTTCCTGAGCGCTGTTGCTGCCCGGGTTCCACCTGAGCGCTCACGTTGGCTCTCTGGGGAAGGCAGTGGCAGCTCCCAAGCCAGAGGCTTCCAAGATGCCTCTGGAGGCCCCTGCTGTCCCGCCCATCCCTCTTCTGGGAGAGTGAGCTCTGTGTGATGCTGCATAACTAAAACCCATCACAGCCTGGCTCAGCAGGCAGCATCGATCTCGGTAAGGCTGCTTTAGCACCCCAGTTTACGATGTTAAAAAGTAGCAGTGCCCTCTCCCTAGTAAAAAATGCTAATCAGTGGGCTACTTATAAGGGATCTTCATATCTACAGCACAATGAGAACCATATAACTGGGGAAAAAAATTGTATATACACAAAATTAAGCACACACACAAGCACTCCCAGTGTCATCTGTCTTCCGTACCAAATGCATGGCAGCGCCGGATGCTAAAACTTGCAATGAATTATTTATATGATGAATTATCCTTTTTTCTCCCCTCCTAGAACATCCAATTGCCCATTTCCATTTTTGTTTCAGAAAGATTTATAATTCAGTATTTTTTTTCACTGGATAACTTATTAAACATTTCCTGATCTTTTTCTCCATTGTACATAACACGCATTTTGTTTCCTAGTAGCACCCATCCATCTGCTCCAATGGGGCCTCCCAGTGTGGGAAAACTGTGAGGAGTGCAGTTTTTACCCAGATAGTTTGCAGCCCTCCTTGGGATCCCATTAGAGATGTTCAAAATTTGGGATATTTATTTGCTCACTGGAATCAAAGCTGTTTCAGCCCCCAAGGAAGCGATCCACGGCTACAGACAGAGGTTGAGACTGCATGTGGATGAATAATTTGGTTACTCAGTTCCCTGGAAGCTTCTGAGAGGGTGGGAGGAGAAGGTGAGTGCCCAGAGAGAAATCTGTTTTAGGTTTGCTGCTCTTCTGCCCTTTTAGTTTCTCAACTTTGCCCCAAAGGCACACAAGGAACAGCATTTTACACTTGAGGACTTCTTGCCTTGGGTGTTGTTCCTGGGATCTATTCCTGTAAATGATTGTAAAGTATCTCTAGTTCTGGGGAGAGAATTTCCATGCTAATTTTCTGGGAGCTGGGATAGCAGCTGGGACTATCCCAGCTACTATTTAATGGATTTGAAAGGAATCACCTATACAAGAGACTTTTCCGTGTTTGCCTTTCATGGTTTGGTTTCCCTTTAGGAGGCTGCCCCAGCACCTTCCAGACATTCCCATAGTTTCCAGCATCTAAATCCCAAATCTGCTTCCTGTATCAGTGTTGAATGTTTGTGTACCTTATAAATTTTGGGGGAGGCGAATCTTGTGGAAGTTCTTTGACTGTGCCTTTGGCTGGGAGTCTTGCTCTGTGCTGGGCTTTAAATCATGAGAGAGATTTACAGTGGCGATAGAGGTGGAACTGCAGGCATCCAAAACAAGTTATCTGTGCAGAGGAGCTGGTGTGCACACACCCCTGCAAATAATATCACATTGCTTCCCCTGGAATCACAGGCAGTGATGCCCCCTAAGAACAATAGCACTAAAGCTGTCCTTGGCTTCAAAATAATCAGTTTCCCTGTGTGTGAGATGCACGGTCTCTAGAGCTCTTTGGCTGGGTAGCAATATTTTACCTCTAATGTCCTCAAATCCGAGCCAGCCATTTTTGCAGGCTCTACAAAACCCTGTTGTGCCATGAATTGTACCTGGAGGAAGCTGCTGCCTTCACCTGAGCACATCCCTTCCTGCTGGCTCCTGCACATTCCGAAGGCTTGGGGGGAAGCTTGTCAGAATGTACCAGGTTTTCTTCACTAATTTTGGCTTTCTCGTTTAGTCAGTTATCCCATTTTTGGATGATTGAATCTTTGTGTCTTCTGCATCAGAAGAAGAGTGCATGCAGTTCGCTGAGAATTTTTTGTTGAGGTGTTGCAGTTGGAAGCAAATGATCCTCTAGGAAGGGAGAAGTCGGGATGCTGTGTGCAAATACCAGGTATTTTTTCATTCTCCTTAAACGTGCATGAGTTAACCCTAAACTTGTGTCTTTTTCCCTTCTCTAAGCTCCTACCCTTAAAATCTATTTGAAAACGATGAATAGAGTTAAACATGTAAAAATGGGGACAGGAAAACAGAAGGATAACTGGATATAGGCTCCCACGAGGCTCTTTTTCTTAATCCTGGGTTTCTTTCAGCGAACTTACATTTCCGAGCAGACCCTTGGGCAAAATGCTGGCTAGCTGGACCCTGCTGCTCTGTGAGTTGACAGAGTGGGAGGTAAATGGCAGTAACTAATAGCAATTAGCAGAGGTCTGGACAGCTACGTGTCCCTGAAGGCATGAGCTCTTCTGGGGATTGTCTCTTCACAGAGTGGAGCTGTTTGTCACCCTACACGTCACCTTACAGAGTATGACAATTTGCATCCCTCAGCTGAGGCTTTGCTGTCAGATTTGCTCAGCTGTCTTGCAAGGAGGTAAAAAAAAAATAAGGAATGAGGGGTTTTATTTAATTTTTGCTCCCCAAATCTATTGAAATAATAGGGCAGGAATTAATAGTTTCTGGGAACTACCCATCAGCTGCTATCACTAATAAATTGTTTAACGTAGGACTTGACGTTTTTATAATCGATGTGCCAGAATGCAAACAAAAAAGAGATGGGATTGTTTTTAAACGGGAAACAATAGTTTTTGTCTTTTCGTTGCAGCTCTCAGGTGATAGTAAGAAAAGTGTCCCTCGGTCCCCAAACCCAAAAGCTGCCTCTGACCAAAACGTGGTGAGGGAGAAGGTGAGAAGTTGAACATGCAGCTTCGAGACGCATTTGCTCAGTTGCAGGAGGGTTGAATAAATCCCGTTTCTCACGCATCCTTGACGGTCTTTCCCGCCTCCCTCGCTGTCGGGATGTTCCGCAGCGTTCCCGCAGCCCCGACCGATTCGAGCGGCGGCTGCGTGAAGGAGAGGCGCGGGAGCGCCGCGTCCCCCGGGCCCCCGCATTCCCCCGTCCCGGCTTTGCTTTCGGGCAGGATCCAGCCCTCCAAGATGGATGTTGAGTAGGCTCCGGCGGCGCAGCCGAGCGCGGCACAAAGCCGGGCGGCGCGGCCCTTGCGCGGCAGTGCCGCGGGCGGCGG
>VXBU01008884.1:258013-348168 GCA_013400315.1 Bombycilla garrulus
GGGGGGCGCGGTGCCCCGACCCGGCTGCGGGACCTTCCGCCGGAGCGCGGCTGGGGCCGCGGCCACCCTGGCGCCGTCCCTGCGGCCGCGGCTGCGGCGCTGAGCCCGCGTCCCGGCACCGCGGCTTTTGCGGGATGCTGCCGGGAGAAACCTCGGATCCCTGCCTCGCCTTCGAGGTTTGTTTTTTTCCTCCCCGTTCTTGCCCTCTGGCAGCCCGCGGCGGCCGGTGCCCCACAGCCCGTGCGGCTGCCGGGAAGCCCGGCTCGTCCTCCGGCGCTGCCGCGGAGCGGGTGTGTGCCAGGCAGGCAGCGGCTCCGGCTTCGTCAGCATCACACGTTGTTGTCAGGAAAAAAAAGTGGCTACCAAAGAATAACAGACAGAAAACTCTACGGTGGGATGTAAGTACTGACTGAGGTTTGCTACGTGCAGCCTTGGTTCTGTTTTTATTTCGACACCGCAGAGACAATGGCTACAAAGCGTTCTTTAATCACTTGCAGATAAAACTTTTATGTGTTTAAACCTTCGCAGTTAAAGGCTAGCGCAGATTTTCGAAAAGCTGCGATTGTTTGAGCGTGTTTGTTCTGGATGAATTTAACACTTGAGTGGTAGCATGCCCTGGTTCCCTGAACGCGTTAGCGTGGTGCCAGGAATGAGCGTGATCTTGTCTGTGCCATGCTGCCCGGGGCTGCTCTGGAAATCATCCCGGTGGACACCGACGTGGACGAGGCAGTCTCGGCAAGGCTGGGTTCAGACAGCGGGTCGGGAAGCTTGTATTGCTTCCCTTGGATTTCCCCTGCCCGCCAAAGGAGCTGGTTAGCATCTAGTTACAACGTTAATTAGAACAATTAAACTGTATCGCTGTTCTTGTGGCTCGACTGAGCCGCAGGAGGCGAGCTCGGAGGGGGAGGCAAGGTCCCCGCCGTAAATTCCCGGACCTCCCTGTCCCAGCTGGCTGTTTGCGGACAGCCGTAGATGACAGGAGATGTTCAGCGGCACCAGTGTGGCACTGTCTCCGCGAGGAGGTTCCACAGTCAGGCTGCTCTGGCAGCATCCAGCACCGAGGATGGAAGCCTCGATGCACCCATTTCACGCTTGGTCGAGACAGCAGAGTCGTATCTGTAAAAGGGGAAGGGGCGAGAGCGATGTGAGGGTGAATTCCTTCCTGGGTGGTTGGTGGCAAGTGATTTATGGCATCGGTGACCCTGGTCAGGCACTGCTGGCTTGGCCATAACCTGGTTTCCACAAAAACAGTGCTTGGGTGTTAGACACCATGAGCACCCTTGGCTGTGCATGAGGGAGCAGGGGGAAAAATTTTATGCTTCTGCTCAGCCTGCTTTGAAAATCGCTGAATCGGAGATATTTTAGGAATGGCATTTCAGATTGCTTCTTGTCAGGAATGCCTCATCCTCCCGGCCGCGCACTCCTACCTCACAGCGAAACACGTACCTGCAGGAGAGCTGCCCAGGTCATCTTTCTAGTGCCATTACAACTCTCTGAAGTACTCAGAGCAATGTGTAGAATTTAAAACTTGCTGATATTTGAAGCAGGGAGGACTTTTTAAAACAGTGAGATATTTTTACCTTCTAGTTTGACCATTAAGAATGTGGTGAGATGTGCAGTAGTGCATCATGTGCAGGTACCGTGTGGATGTATCCAGGGTCCTGTGGCTGTGTGACCCTGTTGTAAGCAAAGGGATACCTGCTCCTCATGGGCTTTCTGTGTCAGCACATAACGAGCCCTTCTTAAATTTGAAAGAGCTTTATAATACGTCTGCAAAATTCCTTGTCACGTTTCCATGATGGGGACTGTGGATGCATCCCACTCTCCTTGTCTCTGTGCAGGCCTGGACAGAAATCCTGTTGATTTCTGTGCTGTGGAGGGTGGGCACCGCAGTGTGTCATTGCAGCCCGACCAGTGAAGTGACAAAATATGCGTGTCCCGCTCCTGAGTGGGGACATGCCGGGCCATGCCAGCAGCTCCCTGCTGCCAGCCACACCTGGCAGGCGCTGGCACATGCTGCTGGTGTCAGGGGCCAGCAGGTCACCTCACGCACCAGCCGCCCTGGGGAAGGTCAGAATTTAGTGGTCAGATGAGAGGGAATTTAAGCACTGTGTGGGATGCTGATCCCACCAAGATGACTGTGGGCCCCTTTATTTAATTGTGAGAAGTTTGTCACCGAGGCGAAGCAGAGCTGCGTAGCATCACCCCGCGTGTGCCTGCGTTGTTGTGGGTGAGCGCTTCGGAAACGCAGAGGAAAGGCTCGGAGGTTTCCCCAATGTTTATAAATACAATCTGGTGCAAACTGTCAAGCAAGCTGTTCAAAATCACGTCACGCCTGCGCTGCCTTCCCCGCTCGGCTGAAATGCCTTTGCCGCAGAGCCGGTGTTCATCTGTTGTTCGGAGCTCCCGGCACGCAGCTCCGGCCCGTCTGTGGGGCTTTCCCAGCACCCCTGTCCTCCTCCTGCCAGCCAGGCTGGGGATACAGCGCTGTGGGCAGGGTCGGTGCCGTGGCTCCGCGTGCAGCACCACCCGCTCATTGGAGCCTGAGCCTCCTTCAGCGCTCCGAGAGCCCAGGCTGCCCCAAAGCAACCCGGCTCACAGATCAGAACTGTGTGCAGGGGCACAAAGAGCATCTCCAAGTCCCCTTTGTCTTCCTTAGAAGGTTTGTCCACCGTAGATGTGCCCTAAAAATGAAGGGATAAACCCTTTCCTGAAAGCTCTATCCATGCAGTGGCCTTCTGCTCCATCCCGTGCCCTGAGTAGGGCTGGATGGAGGCTGTTTGCTGGATGTTCCACTCTGAAGTGTGCCAGGGTCTTCTGCCGTAATATATATAAAAAGATGAGATGTTTATTAAATTCAGACCCTGCTTCTTCTTCTACGATTTATGTCCCGAGAGGCTGGCGATAAACAGTTTATTAAAAAGAAATCCTGATTTATTTCTGCAAATGGTTACATTTCGAGCTGGTACCAAATGATTTTGTAGGAGACCACCTTTTATGCTTCCCATGGCAGTTGAAAGGATTGCTGGAAAAACAATCCAGAATCTAAGTAGGTTTGGATAAAGGCAAGCCAGGACCGTACGTCAGGGTATGTGGTGCTTTTATGCAGCGAGGTGGATTTTACCATGGAACATCTGGGCACTGGCTTCAGTTACAGCGCAGATTTTAGTGGGATAACAAGTCTTGCTTGGCTTTGCGTTCATTTTGAAGTCACTAAACTTTATACGAATAATAAAACTGTAAGCCCATTACTTCACTGTTTGCAAGGGGCTGTTTCAGTCCCCCTTCGGGGTCTCGCATCTTTCTGGGGCTGGTTTTATTTTGCTGTGCTAAGTGGGTATTTATCTTTTCAGTGCCTGGCTCGCTTTCGTGGGAGGCAGCTTGGCTAATTTGCAGCGATGGCCACTGCGGGGAGGGCCGGCGGGTTTCCATTCGCCCCCGCGGAACGTGCACGTTTTCTGCATTAGGGACAGCCCAGGAGCGCTGCACGTTTCTCCGTCACAGAGCTCGAAGGGGCTGAGGTTGGTAACCTGGAGGACGATAGAGCTGCTCTGGGCTACCAGCTCGGCCACTCGTGAGAGTTAAAAATAACGGGGGAGGGTTTGCTTTCTTTTTCTGTTCAATTATAAAATGTAGAGGAGAAGAGTAGGCTGGACTGAAGGAGGGAAGGGCCGCCTCTTTTATACAAGAAAACAAGCTTGCAAGCCGTTGCAGAAGGGTTCACATACTGCTGGGAACACCCCAGCATCAGGGAGGGTAACCCCAGCTGGATACATATCCAGGAATACACGTTTGGGATTTAGGTTGTGTGTGAGAGCATACAGACCGGCCGTGAGACCCATGTTTACGGAGCGACTGGTGTGATACTGAATGCTGGTGAGCCCTGTATTTTGGTGTCACTGACTGTGACAGTCAGTGCGGGCAGGCATAAACCAGAAGAAATCAGAATTACATCCAAGGAAGAAGAATATCCCAGGTAAGACCAGTGAGAAGGGACTTATGTACTGCTTGAGCTCTGCTAACTCATGAGTGGAGCAGCGAGTGAACGAGCATCGCTTTGGGGAAAAGGCAGAGTGCAGAAACTGTTCTGTTTCACATCATGAGATGTACTTCTGTGGCAAAAATCCTCATTAGATCAAACAGGGATAGTTTCTGCCTGAGAAGACGACTGAAATAAGCTCATGGAGGGATGGAAGGGGCTTTGAAGGCTGAGGAGATGTTATGTTTGAAAACTTTAACAAGATGTCATTAGGAGAGGAAGTATTTGCCCTTAGATTGAGAAACAGGTCAGGATAATAAATCATAACTTCAGGAGAATGTGCTTAAAGCTGGAAATACATTCAGAGGGGAGAGAAAGAGAGTAAATATTAGAAAGAAGTTTATTCTTTCAGAATTAATTTTCTCCTTTGCTGCATGCAAGGACACCCACTGAAGAGGAGAAGGATAAATGGTAACACAGAGCTATAACAGGAACCAGCTGAAAATCTCATGACTGCGTGGAAGGCTTTGATTGCTCCACAGGGAGCATGCCAGTCATGTGGGACACGACAAAAACAGGCAGCATGTCGTGTCACCTCATTTGTGAGGTAGCTGGCAGTCCAACTTCACCAAAAACCTGATGGGAGGCATTTTACAGGATGGGTTTTAAGTGACATTGGAGTAATCAGCAACACAAGCCGCCTGAGGAGCCAGCACCCCTCCACATCTACTTCGCTAAACACAAACGTGCCTGAGTTACCAGAGGGGTGCAGCAGATCCTGCACAGAGCATCTCACAGTGGGCTCTGGCCTTCCACCCAGGCAGGTATTTTCAGCATTTCTCACAGATTTCTCAGGGTTGTTCGGGTCTGGCCTGAACTGGGGCTCTGGCTTCAGGGTAATTAAACTCGGGGGTTAGAGAGATGTTTGTTGCTTGTGTGACAGCTGGGATAGGAAGCAGTGGGTACTTGCTGCAAGCACCTGGAAAACTCAAAAACAAAAGGCAATAATTTATCTCTCCTACCTCATTCCCTGCTCCACGGGTCCGGATATGAGTGCCCCTCCAGTGTGACCCTCGCACGCTCCCAAGGTGACGCAGCACTGAGGCCGACACTTCCCCTGTGATTTACAAGGGAAAAGCATTGTTTGCCTAATTGAGTCTATTTCTTTTTCTTTTATTTTTTTTTTGCCCTGTATTATTTGAGAAAACACAACTTTGTTGTAACTTCATTAGGGTGTGAGAAAAATGATGCTTTTCATCCGTCTCACCTTTTAACTTGCTCAGTACCAAGACAGAGCAGCGCCAGACCATCCGAGGCATGGTGGGATCACGGGTTCCTCACACACATTTGCAGGGATGGTTGAACAGGGAAAATGTATGAAGCAGCCAGAATATCATGAAGAAGTGAGTGCTCTTTCTCTCTCTCTTTCTCTCTCTCTTTCTCTCTCTCTTTCTCTCTCTCTTTCTCTCTCTCTTTCTCTCTCTCTTTCTCTCTCTCTCCTTTGTTTAGGTGCAGTGCAGCATATTTACTGCTAATTTCTTCATAGTCAAGCAGTCTAAGCATTTGACTATAGCATTCTTAAATCCAGAAACCTGATGGAAATTTAGCAGTTTACAGATGGGGATGATGATGGTGGGGGAAAGCCAAGTGTCTTGGAGCTGCCAGCTGGGCTTTGGATGCAAAGGAAAACATCAGTGAGCAGCGTTAACAGTTTCTAGTCCTCGTTCTTTCCCTTCCTTTGGCTGCTAAATCTGTGTTTAATCCTCTGGGGGTTTTTCTCTCCTGGGTAAGATTTACTTACTTGAGTATGATTTGTACGACTAATAGGATCTTATCCTTTTGGGGAAGACCCTAGGGGTTCTCTCAAACTGATTTTTCAGTAATGAGAAATAATGAATAAAAGTCTAATATTCCTAGGGGGTATTAAAGTTACAGTTTTGCAGGGAAGATTTAATATCAGTCGATTAAAACTTTTATAATCCTGTTATAGTACAATAGTCAGAAAAAAAAATAATAAGAGGGAAAATAAGTAGGTTTTAAGACCCTCTCACATCATGTGAACAAGTCTAAATTTAATGTTTGAATTAAGCAGGTATTTTAAAACAAGAGTCTAAGACATCTCTGGCAAGTGTGTGATAGCAGGGTGGCAGGCTCAGGGAAAGAAACCTGCTCTGTTAATTTGTGGAGCACATTCTAATTCCCACTCATCTAGGAAAAAGCAGTTGCAAGGTGTTTATGAGAAAATCCAGACAATTAGGACTTAAACTAGAAAATGCAAAATTCACAGACCTCATCAAAGTGTGTTTTGAGTAGCCCAAAACACGCTCTGGCCCAGCCTGTTGCTCACAGGGTACGTGGCCATCCCCACTGGGCACTGCTGGCTCACTGTGGCTCTGGTCACCCAGCTGGGCAGGCCCCAGCTCGTGGCCCTCGGTGAAATGTGGGAGCCAAGTGGGACCCCGGGGCATTGTCCCTGTGGGTAGAGCCCCCACACGGCCCAGCCTCTGCTGAGATGCTTTGAGGGGACAAAGCACCAAGGAGCAGGTCCTGTTTTATGAATTTACAGCTATTTCGGTGTAACAATGATCAGCAGTAATGCTGGAATGAGGCTTTGTCCTTTAGCAGTAACTTTCATGCAAGAATGTTGTAGACATTTCCAGCCACTGGAGAAGGGACACCCCCGTAAGGCAGCGCCAGATCCCACACCAGAGCTCTCACCACATCTTCTCCCTTTGGGAAAAGGAACGTCCTTGGTGTGCATTTCAGTCATCTCTGAATGCAGGAACTCCTCTCTTCTCGTCCCTTCTTTCCCCTGTGTCAGCCCAGGATGTGTGGCTGCCATAAGAAGGCCGGAGGTTTTGGGGCTGTTTGGATGTTCGCTCACCCATGACAGCCTGGCCTCTCCGCCCGCACGGGTTCCCTCCGCTTTTGTTGGCCGGCACATAAGGGGCTAACCTTTCCCCTGCCAGCCTGCACAAATAAACACTGGCCCAGCAGTAAAGTGGAGCTGAAACCAACCCTTACAAGAATCTGATTTTTCAGACCCCTTACCACAGCTCTGCAGGTGACCCTGGCAGGTTTGAACCTCTGGCACCCCATCCCTTTTGCACTTGGGAAGGACTTTCCAGCTCGGAAAAGCACAAGTCCACCACTTAGAAAACAAAAAAGTGCTAGAAGGAAACTGAAGACTGGCAGGTCCCAGATATGCTCCTGTCCTGCTTTGGTGTGATGGGCTGGTGGCTGGTGAGCTGTGGTTGGACTCGTGGGGTCTCCAGACAGGTGTGCGTGTGTCAGCTCTCCAAGGCCATCTCCATGTCTCTACCTCACAGTCTCCCCATTATTTTGCCCTTTGGAGTCAAATCCTTGCTCTGTCACATGACTTCCTAGCACTGGAGGGGTTGAGTGATGCGGGGGGAGCAGCTGGGGCAAGTTTGGATTTCTCTGGAAGCAGGTGGGAAGTGTCAGGCACCATGGTGGGGACAGCAGGTAGCTGTGTCGAGAAATTTGGAGGAGCTCATGCCCTTCACTAACGACTTTCACTAATTTATTGTGTTAATTTCACTAATTTATCTGTGGGAATCTCTGTCTTTTTTTTTTGAAGCAGCGTGCTGGCAGAAGTAAATAGAAAATTTAGGCAGTGTTAGCATTCCTGCTCTTCTCATACCTACCCGTGTTCTGCCTATAAGTGAGCATGCAAAAGAGGGAATTTGCTGAGTGACGCCCAGGAGCAGCGCTGAGGCTGATTGTGCTTCCTAGGGATGTGGTTCATCCAGGATGAGCCATCCTGTGCTTTCAGCCACTGCAGCCCCTGAGGAACCGGTGCTAAGAAATGGTGTGTGCTGTTTCCTGGGGATGGTGGGGATCAGTGTGGGAGACAGTATCCATGCTGGATCTTAGAGTCTTCGCTGCTGTAACCGTGGCTGAGATCTGCCAGCTCTAACGCTAAGAGTTTCTGGTAGAAATATGTAAATATCAACAGCTTCAGCTCTACATTTGATACTTTCCATTTTCAAATACTTGACAAATGTTTACATATTTTCAGCAGCCCTTTCCAGCTAGGGAATATGAGACACAGCATCTGTGAATTAATCTGATATGCAACAAATCATTATGAGAGAGCACCTTAAGGGTTCATTAAGGACTTACAGGGCCTAAGGTTTCCTCTGGATACTTTTAAAGCTGAAGGCAGGAAACCAGGTTGGGATAGTAAGTGCAATCGGAAAGATTTGGATTCTGATGATAATTCAGACATTGGAAATTTTGAGGGATCAGCTATCAATATAACATATATTATTGTGGTCATCAATAATATGTACTGGTTTCTGCTCCCGAATAGGAGCAGTGGAAATTGCCTCAAGCTGTGCCAGAGGAGGTTTAGATTGGATATTAGAAAAAACGTTGTAATGGCAAGAGTTGTCAAACTTTGGAACAGGCTTTTCAGGGCAGTAGGGGAGCCACCATCCCAGGGGCTATGTAAAGTATGTGTAGCTGTGGCACGTGGGGACAAGGGTTAGCAGTGGCCTAGGCAGTGCTGGGTTAGCAACTGCACTCAATAGTCTTAAAGGGCTTTTCCAACCTAAACTATTCTCCAATGGGCCGAACTCTGAATTCAGTAGACAAACTCATCATTCTTTTGGAATCAGCACCACTGCAGGACACCATTCTGGTGGCAGCACAGGGTTGCAGTCTCTTCCCCATCTATTGCAGATAAGCACTGTGGGTTGTCAGTGCTGCTGTTTTGCTCTGCTCTTCCAGCTTTCTGGAAAGCTGCTGCTGTTCCTCTCTGTGCTATGGCAGATGAGAAACCCTTGGTGGTAATAGGGGCAGTGTGGTAACGTGGCAAAGGAGAATTCCTGAGTTGCTGTTGTGGGAAAACTGTGCGCATAGAGGTAGGAAGTGAGTGGGAATAGCAATGCCCGTGGGCTGGCTGTGGTTTGTAATCCTGAGTACATGTGTGGTGGTGGTGTTCCTGATGCCAAAGGAAACTGCGTGTCTGATGGAAGCTGTGGGAATCAGCCCCTGTGCACTTGACAGGTTTTCCAAGCAATATTTCATTTATTAATCACCAGCCAAAAAGTAGAAGGGGAGAAGTGCATAAGGGATTCCAGCGTGCTCATGGCACAGTTTTCCACAGCATGCGAGTGCTCCGGTTGTTGCTGGAGCTGCCGGAGCTCGGCTTCCCCTGCTCCTGCTCTGGGAATCACTCTGGTGACCTGCCTGTCCGTGCCTGTCCCTGCCTCTCCTTGTTCTCCCCTTTAGCAAACACCTTGTTGGCCAGGAGCAGCTGCCATTCTGCCAGCAGAATTCCCTAGGAATGGCTCAAGCAACCTTAACTCCTTTATTGAAGTTAATGACTTCGGGCTTGTGTTGTAGCCCTTTTCCAAGTCTTCCTGCCTCGGCGGTTTGAGGATGCGACAGCAGGATGCAGATCCTGGTTCTGCTCCTGCTCTGTGTCACGCCCTGACATTTCATCCCCGTCCCTGGAGGATTTTGGCGAGGACGCTCACTCATAATGTCATCCTGAAGTATTCCAGAGGAGCAGTGGGAAACTCTGCAGCAAATACCAACATGCTGGTGTTGGTTGTAATTGGTAATTGTTCGTGTGTTCCTCCCCGCTAATCCCCTCGCTAAAATTCATTACAGAGAGCGAGCAACCTACACCCGGAGAGCTGTGCTGAAGGCGGAATGACTTGGCCGAGGAAAGTAGCTATTGTTTTATGATTAAAGGAAAGGATTATATTGGGATTTCCTTGAACAAGGAAAGTCTCTGCCCTACTTTTATTGCTTGTAACAAGGGGATAATAATTACTTTCCATTATAAAACACCCCCAGCGCTTGCGCTGAAAGATTTGTGGTAGAGCTGCGTTATTCAGGGCTGGTTATCTTCAATGGCCTGCAGTTGTGCAAACTGAGATTTCTCTGCCTTATTTCTCCTACTGGGGCTCAACCCCTGCTGAGACTATGGAAAAAATTCCTCTACTTCGAGCTGGGTCAGACTCTCCGAGTGTGACATATTTTCCTCTGGAGGAGCTGGTACCAGTCACCTATCCCGTGAGGCCCGCCCTCTCCAGGAGTGACATCCCTGAGGGTTTGGTGCGGGCTTGGGAGGACGAGCAGGGATCCAGCCGGTGCTGGAATGGCCAGGGCAGGTAACATCTGTCCTGGGGGAAGGGCTGCCAGCTGGCTGCCACCCCTGCTGCAGCACATCCCTGCTTCCCGTGCCGCTGCCACCTCCTCGCGAGGAGAGGCCCGGAACAACCGAGCACTGTCGCAGGGGCCACCGGGGACGTGCTGTTTGTTTGGGTTTGAGCTCGGCACTGAGTCTCGTGGGCAGAGGTGGCTGTGAAAGAGAGGAGCGCTGGTATGCGCGCTCTGATTGAAAAAAGGAAAACTATGAGGCATTTCCTCGAGAGTCCCAAACGGCATCTCCTGGCTCAGCTGGTTCTTGAAGTATCCAGCTGCCACCAGCTCCAGGGTGACGATTTTGATGAGATCCGGGTTGAATCTGTTTCCACTAAAAGTTGAAAATAAATAAGTCTCAGTTTAGAAACAAAATTTTGATTTTTTTGATACTGTATCTCACCAAGTATGTTTGCTTTTCGACGTGTCTAATTTGAGACAGCTCTGTGTTTTCTAATGATGCCCCTTTTGAGTTAACCTCTTGCCCAAGCTGTAGCTTACTGCCACTCTTGTCCATTAAGATTTGGTAGAATTGTACCCTTCTTTCTTCATGCCTTCCTATTTTTACATGGTTGTATTTTTTCCCTGTAATGCTACAGTGATTTGCTTGGCTAAAGCAACACTCCGAGCAAAGGAAAATTGTGGGTTGAATTGGAATTGCAAGAGGCTCTTGGTTAATCCACAGATTATTGACACGGTGGACCCTCCATGCTTCCAAGGCACCATTATAGTCCATCGTGTCCCTGCATACTTAGGGAGCTTTAATCCATGGGTTACAGGTCCCTGAGAGCTCCTGCCCTCCCACTTACCCCTGGTCCTGCCAACGGGAGCTGCCATACACAAAAAATTGGTCTTTAAAATCCACGGAGACAGTGATAGACCCTTGCATCCCTGACAGGGCTGCCCTCCTTGTCCTGAGCCCCTGGAGAGGTCCCACAGCCCTGCCTGGCCCACGCTCTTCCCCAGGCACCAGGCAGGACCAGACAACAAGTTTTCAAAAGCGACCACAAAAAAGCCCAAATAAAAAACATACCAAGAGTTTTACACATCCTTTAGGGAATAGTCAGCATTGCACAGCAGGCCTTCACTTTTCCCCTCTGGTCTCCCCCTAAACAAACAAACTGAGCAGCTCCCAATAAATGCTTAAATTGCAAAGGCATTATTTTTCCTTGTTTGCACATTAAAAATAACTAATTGCATAACAATCCAAATTAATAAGTGCTTTTAAACTCCTCTGTTGCTCAGGTGATAACTGTGTGTGCTGAGGTGCATGTATTTGTGGCATATATCTCTGGAAATGGAGTGTATAATGGAAAAGCTCACGGCCTCGTTACTTGCAGCATTCCTATAATAAGTCAAAGAAGTCACACAGTGCCCTTTTATTTCCAAAGCTGGACTTAAATCACGTCAATAAATCTGCAGACTTAGTATGAGATGCAGCATGGGTAATGTAAACAGAAAAAAACCCCACCCCCCAGCACACCAGGGTTTAAAAATAGGATGGAAGGACGAAAAAAAGTTAACCATTCATACAATAGAAAGGGAAGAAATGCAACACAGGAGCACTGTGTCAGGCAGTGCCTTGAAATTATCCTCACTAAATTACAGTCGTGCTCTTCCCACCCTCTGTAATTAACATAAGGGTTTGGTTATTCCAGACACATTTGCTCCACGTAAATCCAGATTTTTTTTGTTTTGGTGTTGTGAGTCCTTCACAGGTCTGGGTGACCTGCAGACAGTTGAGGAGCAAAGAGCAAATTATTTCCATAGAACAAGGGAGATGGCTGTGAACAGGGACCAGTGTTGTATGTGGTGAATCCAACACTTTGCTCCCTTTATCCACAGCATAGGTGTGTTCGGTAAGACTGAGCCTTCCTCGGAGTGTTTGTGGGAAATAAATGCTCAGTGAAGCCCAAACAGGGGGACACAACTGCTTGGATCCCCAACAGCCAAACAAAATGGATTCTTGGCTTGCTGGGTGGGATTTCTGTGGCAGGATGAAGGCAGGGAGCCTCTGATCCCTTACAGAGTATGCCCCACACAGCTGCGTTTCAGTGCTGGAAAAAAAGATCAGTCAGAAAATTCCCTAGGCTTGAGCAGGGAAACAAAAAATGGGGTGATTTAATTTGTTCCCAAGGCCACCTGTTTCTGCCTTGGGTTGAGGATGTGCCCACCCTGCTGAGCCTGTGGGAAAACCCCATGAGGTGCTGCCACAGCTCCAGCTAATTTGTCCCTCGACTCAGAACCTGAGCCAGCTGCAAATCCCATCATCCTCTCCATTTCTGGTCCTAATTGCAGTTTACCTTGAGATTTGCAGATGGAGTTTGTTACCTGGAGGTCTTAAAGGCAGGAGAGAGGGGTGTGTAGGGCTTTTGTAGTTGGGATTTTGGAAAGGTTGGGTAAGGAGATTATTGAAAAGATGGGAATTCATTGTCATTGTCATAAAACCCATAACCTGACTTAATGATTATTGTCATGTATGTGCTTATAACTCAGTTTGCAAAATGCCATTTATAAAATGGTTATTTATACTTTGTGAAAGAAGGAAAAGCCCCAAGCCTCTGGCAAGGTGGTGACTTCTGAAGTGTTTAAAATCATGTCTCTCCTCTCCAATGTACAGCATGTATTTTTCATCTGTTGGTCTTTTCAGGTAAATACAGCTGGGTTCATTAAGCAAACCTCTCCCGAGGTGTGGCCCTTGCTACCGGCGTGTTTGTGTAACCTGGGAGCTGCTCACCTGGGGAGGGCACTGCCACGTTCCCGGTTCAAATCCAAGGAAACCCTGGCCATCGCTCAGCCTGCTCGGGTTTAGTGTCCTGGTGCCTGGCAGGCAAAACTGAGTGCCCTTGTCCCCTGGGAGCGGCCCTGCCTGGTAGGAGACGGGACCCTGCGGATGCTCCGTGCTCAGCCTGATTCCCAAGGTCGGTCAGCCAGCAGGAATTGTCCCTCCGGGTCTAAGGCTCGGTTGAGGCAGACTTCGGGGAAGAAGTGAGAGGTAAAGACGGGCCATTAGAGGGCACTTTTGCAATCCAGGAGAAGGAAAACGGTGCTTATTATTTCACTTAGGACTGTTTATTTTGGCACTCTCTTAAATTCAGTGATAAACAGCAGGCAAATCCCTTCAGTCAGCAGGAATATATCAGTAAAATATTGACTCAGAGTTTAAAAGAAAAGAAAACAAGACGATGTCATAGAAAATGGAATAAAAGACATTTAAGGAGGCAGCACAGCCTAGAGAACAAAAAAATCACGCAACATATTTAATGTAATTTGTGTGGCTTAGCAGTGCAGTGCTTAGGCCTCACCTTGTACCTGGCTTCTAAAAATGAATCCAAGACAAGAAAATGGTTTGTTGGGAGTTCCTGGGGGCTGGGTGGCAGAGCACGAATTCACAGGCTCACATCTAGCACGTGCATTTTCTGAGGGACTCTGTCAAAGTAATTGGTGAGCTTGCCCAGAAACAAACATGGGATGAATAAATGGGCTTTTTGCTTTGCTCTTGATGTTTTGCATGAGTAAACTGTAGAGGGTTTAGCTTGAAACCCTGCCAAATTATAATGAGTGTGCTGCAAAAACTAAAATCAGTTTATTAACTGGTGTGAAAGGGTGGTGTAACACTGACAGCACAGCTTCCAAAAACTGAGTGAGGTTTGGATGCCTCTTTGCTGTTGTCCTGCTTTTAGAAGTGTCGTGCATGAAAACTGAGCCCATTTTAAGCCTCTGAGGTTAGATACATGAAAACGAAGGCACTCAAAATTCTATTAATTTGTCAAAGAACAGAGATTATAAAAGTTTCCTTTTTCAGTAACAGTTGACAAGTTTGCAAGGTATTTCATGTGTGGGACAGGCAGGGATCACAGAACTAAATTTAATTTGTCTTTTCAGAGTGATTTTTAAGCTGAGATGCTTTTACAATTAGATAAAGAAATTGGAGACAAATCTGTACTTTGTCACTGCTCTATAGCTGTTAAGGGGTGCAGGAACACTGTTTATGGGAGTTTTTAAAGTGCATTAGCTAGTGAAATTATTTAAGAAGTTAAGCTTAGCCTATAATCAAAATGGTTTATTTTAGTAGAGGTTACAATGCGCTGGAACTGACTATGGGAATACACAGAGTTGCACTTTCAGGGGGTTCATGGGGAGGACGCTGTCTGCAGAAAGCGTCAGAGCTTCTTACCTAACCAAATAATCTGCTGTAACTGTTGTGATTAAGTTGGAAGGAATTTCATCCCTGTTGGCCAACAATAATACTCGAAAAATCAATAAACAGCGTGTTAGAGCACACGAAACTCATCGTGCTTTGTGTGAGGGGAGCTTTCTGCAGGCCTCGGTGACTCAAGCCAGCAAGTATTTTGACTCATGATCTTTGCTCCAAAAGGTTAAATGTCTTTAACTTTGTTGGTAAGTATCAGCACTTCAGTCTGAATTTGAGCACTATATCCACTGTCATCCAGCGCTGTCTCAGGACCCAGTTGGGATAGATTTTCACAAAGGCTGGAAAAGCTAAATCAGGATTTACCAGCAATTGCATGTGTCAGGTAAAGCCCTGCGCTCCTTTCCCCTCTGTAGGGCACAGCACTGCAGTAGCCTGTCATTAGACCATCCCAAATGATAACAGAGCACACCATTTGAGATCTGAAATTGCGTCCTGTGAGGGAGTGCTCAGTGCACGTCACTCCTGGTTTATGGACACTGCTGACTTTGCATGTGTTTTCCCTCTCCCATCACCAATTTCAATGGGAAAATAGAAAGATGAAGGAACTGAGCTGGAGAGCAGGAGTTGGAGAAAACAGTAGAAAAGGGGAAGGGAATGAGTTGATATCAGGGGAGAGTGGAGAGGAGGGGTGAGTGGGGGGGACCTGCCTGTTGGTGGAAGGAATGATTAAATAACAATGTCAGAGGCAGAGGAAGCAAAATGAGGGTGAAAACAGCCCTCCACAGCCTTGCCGGTGTTGGAAGCCCTGCGGTGCAGCATGTTTTTAGCTCTCCTGAGAGCAGGACAGGCAGAAGGGGAGCTGGAGGCAGTAGGGAGAGGGATTTAGGAAGAGCGGTTTTAGTACTTTAGTACTTGTAGCTTGGACTACAATCTGCCACTTCTCAAGGAGCTGTATGTTTGGTATTTTTACATAAAATATTAGGGGTGGTGGGAAAAAGAACTGTCTCAGGAAAAGGAAGAGTTTGCTATAATTCAGTAGTTACCTCACAGTGCAGTACCCAGAGCAGTGCATGACTGCACACTCAGCCAAGGGGCAAGATAAAACTATTCCTGCCAGCTCAGCTTTTTACCGTGTTTCTCCCCAAAAATCAGTGCTAACAGTTTAGGTAACGGCCTAAACATATTTTTTTATCCTTCTAATTAAAAATGGTTATCATTTAACAATTTAAACTTGATACACTTGTACCAGAAATAGGCTGTTTCCCCATTCCCCCCCATCCCAGAGCCATTATATATGAGATCATCTACTGCACTGAAAGGAGATTTCCAGCCTGTCCCACTGTGTGTGTTAGGGCAGTCATTTCTGACCTAGTTACAGACATAATAATAAAAGGCTGAGATTATGAATTATTATGCCTAATTTGTAAAGGATTCTCTGCTTTTGTGTTTTGCAATTCCCACCAGGCTTGAGGATTAAGCCCTGCTGAATTGCATGCTAATACCAATGTGCTTTGAATATGTGTGGGTTTGTATCACATGTTTTCCTAATTCGCTATTTTTGTAAAGAACAGTTTCGCTGGAAATATTTACTTTCCAGGGGATTGCTGGAAGCTCAACCAAAATCTCCTAGGGGAAGCGAAGCCGATGTACCCTCCATCTGCTCTGTGCTTACCATAGCTCCCGAGGCCAGCGAGCTCCGTTTCTGCTGTGGCAAAACATCCAAGTGTAACTCACCAAAGCACGTGGAAGGCTTTTGCTCTTTGGTAGTGATTCCAGTTTGAAGCCGGTGCCTGGGCTTGCTTCAGTCGCAGTTCAGGATGGGCAGATCCCGGTGACACCGTTTATCCAAGCGCTGTGACGGTGCCAGCTCGGTCCTTTCCTGCCGTTTGTGTGGCAGCGAAGGTGCCTCAAAACACAAAGGGCCCGTGGGGCTGCTGCAGGTGTGCCCACGTTCCAGCACAGAGGAGCTGCACGTGGTGCCCCTCCTGAGGTGGGACTCCTGTCGTTGCTGCAGGATGCTCCTGCTGCGCTGCCCGCTGCCGCTCCTGCTGCTGCTGCTGCCGCTCGGCTCCAGGCCCCAGAAGTTGCCCACCAGGGATGAGGAGCTCTTCCAGATGCAGATCCGGGACAAGGCGTTTTTCCACGACTCGTCAGTCATCCCCGACGGAGCCGAAATCAGCAGCTACCTCTTCCGAGACACCCCCAAGAGGTATTTCTGGTGTGCCCAAGCCAGGAAGCCAAACTTTTAAGACAGTAGCTCTGGTTGCTGGGTGCTTTGAGATAAAAATTGAATCCCAACCAGAAAAATACAAATGCCAGTGTTCTGTTTGGTGAAGTAGATATGTGAACCACCATCCCAATCTGGCATCCCCAGCTGAAGGTCTGTCCAATTTATTTGATTTCTGGGATAAGCCCACGGCTCCCCCAGACTGCAGAATTTCCCTGAAGTGGGGCCACTAGCCGTGTCTGAAGGCAATGGGAGCAGGAAGAAATTAGAAACTACAGGCTTGACCCACCACAGTTGTCCCTCCTCATTGTTCCGTGCTGTTCTTTAAAGAAGCAGCATTAGGCAGCATGGTCTGAGCTCCCCGCTTCCCAAACTCCACCCTATGGGTCAGAAAATACTGAGGGTTAGACTGGGGAAGAGCCTGAGGCTCCAGAGAGTTCAGGGAAGAGCTGCATTGCCCCATATCACGTACCTCATCCAGACTTCATTGGTGAGGAATATTTTACAATAGGCGATGTGTGGTGCCTGGAGGGGTGTGGGAGGGCAGCTGGATGTTTTGTGTGTATCTCTGTGTGCTTACCTGGATACAGTGTAAAATTTGTGTCCCGCTTGGAGCATATCCCTACCTTCCAGGAAAGATCCTGTTTCCCTCATTTACATTTCTGTGATTATTTGTATCTAGATAGTGTAGGTGTAGAAAGTAAAGCTGCTGGAGGGAAGGGCAGGAGGTCAGAAACCCCTCTGCTCTACCTCCACACAGAAGTGTGAGCTCCGCTCCTTAGCTCTGGCCCAGCAGCCTTTCCATACTCCCTCTGCCTGCTGGTGACACTTTTGACTCTGTGGCCCCACCAAGACCATGCCTGACCATGTCAAGTCAACCCCTGCCATGTGGCTGCCATCAGGAATTCCTGACATGTGGGTCTGTAAACCTCCTTCTAGGTATTTCTTCGTGGTTGAAGAGGACAACACTCCCTTAGCAGTGACAGTGACACCGTGCGATGCCCCTCTGGAGTGGAAACTGAGTGTGCAGGAGCTCCCAGAGGAAGCCAGTGGGGAAGGATCAGGTAACAAACCATCAGTGACTTCCCTTGTCTGCTTCCCTGCTTTTCTGCTGGATTTAAGGTTCCTCAAACACTGAGTCTCACAGCAGGCCTGTCTTTATGATCTCCTGTCGTTTCGATCTTCCAGTGCAGAAGACTGACTACATGCAGCGACATGAAAAGGAAAAGGGCTACAAAGAAGTAAAAGCTGAAATTAGAGTCCCAGGGGTCTGGATACTGCCAGAGCGAACTGTGTTTGCCCAGAGTGACTCAGTTTGATGGGGGCTTTGCTGCGAGGGGTTTACACAAGATAAGAACTGTGGAGACAGGGCTGGCATTGCAGCAGGACTGAGCTCACCCCTTGGAGGTGCTCATCTCCAGACACGGAGCTGTGTAGCTGCCGCTCATGACAGAAAAAGACTGCCAGAGCCTCTGACACGTGCTGAGCTGTCACACACACCACACGGTATGGCAGACACACCTCTGTCCCCACTGCGTTTAGCAACAAAATTTTGGTGTGACTCAGGTGGCCAAAGCCAAGGGTCCACATCCAGGAACAGGCAGATGAGTGAGTTTCCCCTGGGGAAAATTGCACGTCAACTCCAAGTGGGATGCCTGACTCTCCAGTGGCAAGTGTTAGCTACCATATATGAGACTCTATTAACGCTGGTCAGCTGGAATTTCGGCTGTGTTTGGGTTTCACCTAAGTGCCAAACCAGTTTTCCTCTCTGATTTGACAGAAGTTTTGCTCAATTGCATCTTCCTCCGAAGACAAAACCTTCCTTTTCCATCTCACATCTGTATTTTATGTAGTAAAATGTGCCTGTGAGAGTTCTGTATTTCAGTTCTGTTTTTTCACATTTGCAGGGAGTGTCTGTACAAATGTTTTCTTTTGTTTGTATTCCAGGTGACCCAGAGCCTCTTGAGCAACAGAAACAGCAGATTACCAATGAGGAAGGCACGGAGCTCTTCTCCTACAAAGGCAATGATGTGGAGTACTTCGTGTCCTCTAGTTCCCCATCTGGGCTGTACCAGCTGGACCTGCTGTCGACAGAGAAAGACACCCATTTCAAAGTGTATGCAACCACGACTCCGGAGTCAGACCAGCCTTATCCCGAGTTACCTTACGATCCCAGAATCGATGTCACCTCTCTGGGACGTACAACGGTGACGCTGGCATGGAAACCGAGCCCCACGGCCTCTTTGCTGGGACAGCCCATCCAGTACTGCATAGTCATCAACAAAGAGCACAACTTCAAAAGCCTCTGCGCCGTCGAAGCCAAGCTCAGCTCTGACGACGCCTTCATGATGGCTCCGAAGCCAGGCCTGGATTTCAGTCCCTTTGACTTCGCCCACTTTGGCTTCCCTGCGGACAACAACTCTGGCAAAGAACGTGGCTTCCTAAAATCATCCAAGTTTGGGCGGCAAACATCCCCAAAGCCAAGAGTTGACCTGCACAGAGTTTGTATTGGGAACAAGAACATCTTCACCGTGTCTGACCTGAAGCCAGACACGCAGTACTACTTCGACATGTTTGCAGTGAACACCAACACCAACATGAGCACCGCCTATGTGGGCACCTTTGCCAGGACCAAGGAGGAGGCGAAGCAAAAAACAGTCGAGCTGAAGGATGGCAAAGTTACGGATGTGTTCATCAAAAGAAAGGGAGCCAAATTTCTACGTTTTGCCCCTGTTTCGTCTCACCAAAAAGTCACCTTTTCCGTTCATTCCTGCCTGGATGCTGTTCAGATCCAAGTTAGGAGGGATGGAAAACTTCTCTTGTCTCAAAGCGTGGAGGGCGTGAGGCAGTTCCAGCTCCGGGGCAAAGCAAAAGCTAAATACCTTGTTAGGCTGAAGGGCAGCAAGAAAGGCGCCTCCATGCTGAAGATCCTGGCTACAACGAGGCCTAACAAGCAGTCCTTCCCCTCCCTCCCCGAAGACACGCGGATCAAAGCCTTTGACAAGCTCCGCACGTGTTCCTCCGTCACGGTGGCGTGGCTGGGCACACAGGAGAGGAACAAATTCTGCATCTACAAGAGGGAAGTGGATGACAATTACAACGAAGAGCAGAAGAAAAGAGAGCAGAACCAGTGCTTGGGTCCAGACACGAGGAAGAAGTCGGAAAAGGTTCTCTGTAAATACTTCCACAGCCAGAACATCCAGAAAGCAGTGACCACAGAGACAATCAGAGGCCTGCAGCCCGGCAAGTCCTACCTGCTGGATGTGTACGTGATAGGGCACGGCGGGCACTCGGTGAAATACCAGAGCAAACTGGTGAAAACAAGGAAGTTCTGTTAGTGCCCCTGGACAGAGGAATGCACAGGGAACTCCACGCTGAGCGTTATCCTGCTTCCGAGTATAGGGATTGACTATTGCACAGCTGAGAAGTTGTGACCTGTATTTGTACTGTGTAGAAAAGATATCAACTTGTATATTTATGTTTACATAAGTTGTTGTCTGGAGGAACTGAGGCTGGTGCTGTGTGGTAGCACCTGGCAGCGGTGTTATCATGTGTCCAGTGACTCACATATGATGCTCAGTAGATGTCCAAGGTAGCAGAAAACCTCGGAGGAACTGGCACGCCTTTGCTTCCATATTGCATGAACTGCTTCTAAATTATTTTATACTTTAAAAGGCTGAGATACATCATTCATCCACCTTGTTACTCACACACAGAACTCGCAGACATATGCCCTTTCTCTCAGTGTAGACGGTAGGGTTTCTGTAAATTATTTTATAGAGTCTTGTTTTAAATGTTTATGTTTCTATGATTGTAAACTATTAAATTCTCCCCCCAATAAAATACTGATCTAAACTAAGTATTAACTGGGCTGCATATGAAGCAGTTTCATTGCTAATGTAAATTCTTACCTAGCTGATTTTCATGTTTAAATACTGTATGTATTTCATGTACAAAGTTGCCATAACGTTATATTCCTGTACATAAAATTAAAAATATTAGATTATATATTGTTGACTTTTTGTTGCCTTTTTTTTTTTTTGACATTCTAAATGGGCAGACAGACATGGGGATGGAGGAGACATGCTGAAATTTGAACTGAATTCAGTTTTCCTGTTTCATTGTGGCTTGGAGTCTGAGTTAGAGAGGCTATGCAGATCTCTTGTGTGGTCATTTGTTGTTTATTGTTAGATTGTCATTGGAAGCATTTTCGTTCTTGATGTTGCTGGATTTGACCACAGTAGTAATAGTCTGAAAATTTTGTATTTTTTCCATTGACAAGAATGGTAGTGCTACCAAAACCCCCAGGTACTTTAATTTAATTTGAAGTTATTTCCATGGTGTAGATTTCTTTAAAATATTATATTTCTAGATATCATATTTTCTAAATTCTTTGTTTTTCCATGTCACCTCCATTGACTCAAAAGCCTGTCGAGAGCTGCTTAATAGAAAACACTCTTCAGAGAAGCATCCAGGCCAGCCCCATTTCAAGCAGTGGAGGTCTGAGGGAAAGGGACCAAAATCCATATAAAGGCTGAAAGCAGGTTCCTCTTAGGCTGCTGACAGGGAAAACCAGGCCTGTCCTTCCCTGCAGAGGTGAGCTCCAGTTTTCCTTGGCCCCACAGTGTGGAGCTCCTCACATTTTCCTTTCTGCTGCCCCCAGCACATTCCAGGTTGCACACTGGTGGGTGGAAGTAGGGTTTTGTGGCTGCACAAGCCCCTGCGCCATTCGACGTGCTNTTGTTGTGACCCCCCAAAAAAAAAAAAAAAAAAAAGAAGTATGTATCATGTGAAGACTGATCAGAAGACACCTGCTGTGTTTAATGTGGTTATATAATAAATGGAATAAATGGAATAACAGGAATTCACATTTCTCTGGAGATGATCTCTGGGATTCCTTAAAAGAATTGAGAAACACACTTGCTGGATTACTGTGCCAGGGTGGACAGGAGCAGTAGGTGACTCCAGCTGGGAATCCTCAAGAACAGGACACTTGTATCAAGGTTAGATCACCAGCTGCCAGGGAGATACTTTCCTTCTATGTCACACTCCGGGAAGATACTGAATCCTTAAGCTAAAGACAAACTTCTTAAGCATTTCTCTCTTTACTGCTGCCAGTTATGTGGGGAGCAGTACTCCTTCCACTGGCCTAGTATGATGTTTACTTCAAAACACATGTTTTACCACAATTCCAGCTCTGCTTTTTGCCTTTAGCCAGATTTCTCTGTTTGGATATTCACTCAGTCACTTGGCTTTTCTGCCTGCTAACCCCTTATGTTTGCAGCATGTCACAAAATTAAAAAACTCTCCAAGATGTGTGCAGCTTCTATTTCTGAACATGCTGTTTTTGAAGAAAAATGTCACAACAGTTGTCTTTATTTCCCACTGGAATTCTCCTTTTCCTGAACAGCTAGCTCTATTTATTCTTCTGAATGAAACTGAGAAGACCATACTAGTACCATATCAACTAGTCATCACATCTTAATGATCTGAGAGAGGCTGTTCTTTGAAGGATAGAGTTAAAATAAGAATACTGTTTTATACAGTGCAAATATAAGTCAGCCTTAACTGAAAGGTGACTGAAGCAAAAGGGAAGTTAAAGTAAAATTGGTCTCATCTGCTGGGAAAGCTCCAGAGTGACTGTTTGTGAAAGCAGAGAGCCCATGTGAGAAGTCATAACATGGGCAACATCAAAACATATATGAAAAGAATTTATAAAGAATGTAGTAGATGGATACCTGGTGTAAAAGGTCAAAAAAAGGCAGTATATCAAATACATATATAAATATACATACAAATATATATAGGGGCTTTTTTAAGCACAAAGGTGGTGAGTTAATTAAAATAGAAACCTAAGCTGGGAAATAGAAGGTTACATGGAGTTCAGTATTCATACTGATGGTATGTGTCCTTTTGGGACAGAATGCCAGGCTGGAATTTGCAGCTGAGGAACACGCAGGGCTATAGGAAAGCAGCAGACATGGCTCCCAGGGATGGCAGCACCTCCTTAAGGCTCATCTACTGCAGGACTGTAACACAGGAATTCTCTGCAGATGAGGTTTGTTTCTCAGCTGCTAAAGAGTCACTGAGGCATTGCAAACCACAGCAAGACAATCGGCACCTTCATCAGTCAAAGGGGGCTTACTTAGTTTGACTGCTGTATTCACTGGCAAGTGTGGCAGCTGCCTTGCCATGGAAGCTTCAGAGAGCCCAAAATGGTCCATGAGTTACAGAACAAAAGGTTCTGGTGGCCGCAAAGCTGCAGAATACACACAAACATTTCAAGAACTCCACTTGTAGCAACAACAAATGGGTCTCAGAGCCGTATTTCTTTGGTTTTAAGTAGCAATTTTAAGACTGGTAACACAACAGGGAGAAAGCAAATCCTTATTTTGAAATGCAAACATTTAGCTTAGCACTTGGCAAAAAAATGCAATAGTTGTGGTTGCTCAAAGTCCTTCAACTAGTTAGGATTAGGGTTAGCATGTTTGGATACATTCAGTTAAATGGGATGTGAAAATACATTTTATTTAATTCAGTACATAAGCCATGTTGGGGAACTGTGTAACAGGAACCCTGAATTCTTCTTCCCCTCTTTGCTTGGAAACCTATTCAGAAACCTTGTGACAGCAGAGATCAGTCCTCAGTTTTGTGGCAATACATGAATCTGGTCTGACTGAGATGGTCCCAGATGTGCATAGCACAGCTGGTATCTCATGTTCTCAGTTCTGCACCTATTTATTTAAATTTCCATTTTCCTTGATGTCCTCTTCCATTTGATAATGTTTGCTATTATTTAAAGGTGTCCTGGCATTCCAGTGAAGTTAAGAGGCCAGAGGAATATGATTTTTTTTATTCTTGACTATTACACACTTTTTTTTTTTTTTTTTGTCTCTTAATTCTTGCTGCTAGTTTTCTTTCAAACACTTCTGTGTAGAAGGCGCAGGGGAATAAGATGCATAATTTTGCCCAATAAACAAACTCAGAGCAATTTCCAATTTCTCTTCCTCTTCTGGGAGGCAATTAAAACTGATTGTGTTAAAACCACGGGGCTGTGGCATATCAGCAAAGGCAACTGAGGCCATAGAAATCGGAGGAAAACCTTGCAAAAATGCCTTTCTTTGCTGGCTTTCCCCCTTACATGGACTTTTTTATGGTAATATGGGTGCAAAATAAAACTGCTCCAAAGAAGGTGGTTTCTCCCATCTGCTTTTACCCCACTTCCACTGGTTTGAGCAGTAACACAAAGTGCAAGGCAATGCCCCAGGGAAACATCATGCAGAGCCCGTGAGGAAGCAGCTGGGCTTCATTAGCAGCCCCAGCACTGGGCCAGGTGACCCTGCTGCCTTTAATGAGCCTTAGCACGGCAGCTATGGAAGATGCTTTGCCTTCCCCTGCTGTAGGAGGATAAGCCATGTGTTCTTAGAGGAAGGTGGGTGTGTCTTTGCTTTTCTTAAAGTCTATCTTCAAGTAAAAGGAGAATGTTCAGACCTTCAGAGGCTTTGTTTTTACGCTTTAACTCTGCCAGAGACAGTTACTTGGTTTTGTATTGTGATACTGTTATTTCAGCCAGTTCTTTGCAAGGGGTTAGTAAGTGTGGCCCTATTAAAATGCATTTTTCCCTCTTTTTCTCTCCTTTTGCCTGAAAAGTGTGAAAAAAGCCTGTTTCCTAGTACAAGGTCTCCTGAACCTGCCGACCTTGTGCATAAGAAGTTTAACTTAAGCTATGATGTCTTCAGAGAGCAAGCAAAAGAATTATTTTTTCTGTTCACTGAGCAAACAACGAACAAGTGCTTCGTATCCCAAGCATGTGTGTATAATATAATGGCAAAGCTGCAGAAAGGCTGACAGAGAGGAAATAATTAATTGCTGTTTTTTGAGGGTTTTATTGCTGTACTGATACACGCTACGACTATGTCTCAATTCTGGGTTTGGATATTTATGCAGGGTAACACCTGCTAGAGGTAGCAGTCACATGCTTAATTGTTTCCCTTAATTTAGAGAAATGTGTGTTTGTAGCAACAGGCAACTAAAATGACTACAAATTTCTGCTCCAGTGCCTTAACTTTTAAATAAATGCTGACAGGATTATTAAGTATTAATCTTATAATGCATACCTTGCAAAGAGACCCAAATTATTGTTTTAATGGTGTTAAAATCCTTTTTCTAAGTCTAGCAAGTGAAGAATTTGACTGTGTGAAATCTGGTTGTAAGGTGGGAGTAACACCACAAAGGGGACACAGTGTTGTAGCTTGCTTTCCTTCTAGAATGGAAGTTAAGAAATTATCCTGCTATTTCTCAAAGTATGGATTTTATGGTTGGGGGAGAAACATCAGAGAGTCTGGATGACAAAATTATATCATTCTGGTACTCAGGGGTTTAATGCAATTCCTAATTAGTACTGATTCTACCTGTGCTGTTCCACACTTGGAATTGCACATCATTTCATGTGAAAGAGGGATAGAGAAATAAAACAAATATTTTGTGAAGAAAATTAGTTTAGTCCCCCCCACTCTGCCTCTTGATTTCTTTAATTGTTAACTATAAATGAGTGGGTTGTAAATATCGACTTCCCCGCTCGCTGCCTTTTTGAGCCACTGTTTTTCACATGTTGGATTTTCTTGTTGAGCTGCAGCAGCTGTTTCTGGCTGTGTAATTTAATCCGATATGTAGAGGAGAAGCTGAGATTTTCACCTTCATTTCCATATTAAACCATATCCCAGTAGCTCTGTGTTAGTGAAGAGAGCCTTTCTTTGGCTGTCCATGGATTTCTGAATCCCTTTAGAGTTTCAGTGAATCCATGAAAGGCTACGAGAGCAACTGACACAATTCAGGGATGGTTTAGTCTTCTAAATAAGTGTTTAGCCTGGTTTATAAACTTGTGGTATTAATCTTGTCAGGGAGACAAATTCTTACTTCATTTCAGGTGTTTGAGGGTTCCAAAGCCTGCTTGGGAAGAATGCTTTTATCGCTTTTCTGGAGTCCACATTACTGGTTATAATAATCATAATCCTCAGCCTGCCTACACTACCACTGCTGATACCAGGCTGTGAGGAACATCCTTCCTCCCCTCTTTTTTCAAGCCATTTCTCTTAAAGAGAACTGCTTATAAATGGAAGTTTAAGTGACCCAGTAACACTGATAGGTTTTGTGAATGCAGCTAGTTATTACTTCTAGCACAATTTGTCTAACAAAAAGTGGAATTTTTCTATCTCAAAATAGGCACAAGTGAATAACAAATGTACAGCTGGCATCTAATCTTGCAGTCACTATGTATTTTGGAAGGTCAACTGATTCACAACTTGATTTCTGCCCGCTGAAAACTCTGTAGAGCTAGGGTACCCTTTGATGAACTGTCAGATAAGTGTTTATTGTTCACTTTAAAGAGAGATCCTCTTTTTCTCTGAAGACTTCCCCTGCTAATCCTATCTACAATGAAGAAAACTGAGAAGGAGCAGGTGGAAGTGTTGTTACCCGAGTATTTGCTGTTTATGGACATAAAATAGTATGGCTGGTGAAAAGCATGTTACATGTCAAAGGCAGATAGCATGAGGGAGGGATGATGGTGGGAGCGTGTCTCAGGCAGTTAACTATGGTTCTTGTTTTGCTCCTTAGTGCAATCAGGACTTACCTCCTGTGTCCTGGGAAATTAGTTAATTCTTTGAGGACGCAGGGATGAGGATCCTGCTGAGCACAGGCAGGACTCACACGCAGGCTGTGGGCACTCTCGATGTTTTCCCTCCCACGCACCCATGACTGTGCCAGCTGCAGTCCTGCCCCATCATTATTACTGTGCTCATTCTCCTCGACTTCCCATCGCACAACTGGGGAGCTGAATGTGAAATGAACACAAACGCATTTACTTCAAGTTGCTTGGCGTGGTGTTGTAATTAAAACCTGGAGCCAGCTCTGTCCATTTGTTGTTGAACAGGGAGGCATTGTTCCTCCTGGATTTTGTTTTCCCAAGTACCATCTCTTCATGGCCACTCTCACAGACCACCAAAAGTTTTGTTTGGGTTTGTTTTTTTTTATTAATGTTTGACACATTTAAAACTAACGGGCAGGTACACTAAGCTAATGCAGAGATCGTGCTGTTCTGGAGAGCTGGTCTGGCCTGTGCTGAGAGCAGAGCAGCTGGAGGCTGCCTGCAGATGTGGACTGGGGGACAGTTGCTCATGAGCGATTCCATTATGTTTCCTCAGATCCCTCTTTGAGCCATGTTGGGCAACTGTTCCCAACCTCTAATGGCTTCCTTATGTTCTCTCCTGCTCTCATTCAGGCTGTGCAGCTGGCTGCTGGGCGGACAGCACGGTGACAAAGGCTGCTGCAGCACGCTTGGCAGGCAGATGCTGCCTGACAGGGCACGGACAATGCAGGGGCTCTGCTCCCTCTGTAATTGGTGGCTGCTGAGTGCCAGATAATTGGGCTCATGCCCTCTCCAGAGTGGGTGGAACAAGCTAAAGGACATGGAGAAAAGGCTGCTTTGGTGGGAGCAGTGGGTTAAAGCAAGACCCAACTGTTTCTGGATCCTGGGTAGTCATAGGTTCCCTGTTGGCACTGACAAAGGCCCTTTTCTCATTGTGTTTTGGAGCTGTTTGATCACTGTCCTCCAGCCTTGCCCGAGTGGCATCACAGCTGATTGTTTAATAACTCAGTCTAGCGTTCAGGACAGGCTTTGTGGGAGGCTTGCCCAGAGATTTTGATCAGCAGCTCCTAGTTAAGATGGAGCACAGGAGAAGTGGAGGAGGACTGGAAAGTTATGAAATCCTTTTTACCAGAACCTCGTGCTGCCTTTATTTCCAAGTGTGCAGGAGCTGCTTCCGAGATCATGGCTTTTCCTGAGCTCAGACTGTGCCCTAGTGCACAGCTTGTGATGCTGGCACCCACTCACCCTTCTCAGAGAGGTAAAGCTTGACAAAGCCACCACTTCTGTGCTGCACATAGCAGCCAAATCTTTGTCATCCTAATTAAATGGAACGCCAAAATACGTCTGTCATTAAAGAATACAAATCTTTGACGAGAGCATTGAGGTAGGTCTGTCCAGAGCTCTTCCCTCAAAGAGCTTTTCTACTCAAACCTCAGGTTTTCTTTGAACAAAGACAAACCTCTTGCAACAGAGATGAGAGAGAGAAAAGACAGACTAGACATGGGGAAGGGTTTATAGACAAATCCCCTGCTGCTCACTTTGTCCCTGCTTCCAGTCTTGCTTTCAGTCAGCTCTGTGGCTTTCTGGGCTGAAGCAGACTGCAAGTTCATTGTGGTCCCTTGGGAGCTTTCCCCATTGTCACTGGCGCTGGTTTCTGGCTTGTTTCTGTCCTGCTGCTCTCAGCTATCGCCTGAGCTGTGTGCCTGTGTCTCCTTGGTGTTTGCTTCTCCCCTCCTTAGCACACCCAGTAGCTCACACATGAAGATACCACATCTTTTCCCCTGCAGAGGGGTGCACTTGGCTGTGTTGTCCCCTTTTAAGGAACATGATATACCAAGAGAAACAATTAAATTGGATACTCTGTCCTAACCCCTAACCCAGATATTTTTCCTGAAAAATAAGGGTTTGTTGTGATAAACGTGAAATGTGCAATGTAAGTATGTGTGATTCAGCTAATGTTAACTCTCCTGCTAATATTTCTTGCTATCTTTTCAAAGTTGTTTGTGTGCTTTGTACAATGTTTCCATCATACAATACTGTTCTTTCCCATCTCAAAATAAAATAAAAAACCCCATCTTTTTGGGTCCTCATATAATGGAGAAAAAGAGCAGTTACCCACACCTCCAGTTTGTGCAAGGTAAATAACTGGGTGATCTGTTTGACTGTCTTCTATTTCAGGTGGAATTTGTGCTTTCATGTCCTTGGCTGGTTTTTTTGTTGGCCTGGGCTGCTCATTTCTGCCAGTTCAGGAGATGTGCTTATAATGAAGAGTTTGGTTTAGTATTTGGTGTATTTTCTGCATGGCATGAATAATTCTGCTCCCATTTCCTGCTGTTGCAGACCTGTGTGAATGCAAGTATAGGAGCTTTGATTAAGAGGAAAGTTCTGATAGGCGGTGATCCAATGAGGAGTTCCTGGGAACTGTAACAAGCCTTCATCTGCTACAGTAATAAAGCTCTGCATAAATGAACATGGTTCCTTTTTCCCTGCTCCAGACTCAATCTTCCCAATAAGCTCAGAGAAGCTGCTATGGTGGAAACACCCCTCTGTAAAGGAACCACCACTGAAGTGAGAAGTTACACAAATCTATAACATCTTCCCAATCCCATGGCACCAGAGCAGCAAGACGCTTCACAGGACGGGGACAAACAATGATATTGAGGAGGAGGAACGGACATGAAAGAAACAAACAGCAATAACAAGAATAGAGGCACATTGTCATTAAATGAAAACATCTTAAACAATGACCTTTCTGACAAACTGCAGAAATAGCAAACATGCAGCCTTTTTAATAAATAACTGTTCCATACTGGAGATTTGCATACATACCCCCTGGAAGCGTAACGCAATCCAAATGTCTATCCCTTGGACAAGGCCTGGGGGTAAATGCTCTTTGATGCCTGAAGGAAAAAGTGAAAGCTTGCAGGTTACCAAATCTGCAGGAAACCCATGCTCCTGACTATGCCTCTCTCCATTTCAGTGTGAATTTTTACTATTTGATGTTTTCTTCATCATTTCCATTGTTTCCATGGAAGGGAAGTGAGGGGAAAGGGGGAAGAACATTTTTAGTAAATGTTTTGTCATGAAAGGTATGCTTAGTGTCTGTGCCAAAAATTAGAGTATGCTAAAAATAACTTGCATGGAATTTTAGTTAGTACTGATGTTGGGCTGCTGCAGCCCTCAGCAGTGTCATACCGCATTTGAAATGGATCAAGGTCTCCATTTTATGTAATGATGGGGGTTTTGGATGAGTTGTCCTAGTAGGCAAATACTGTAAGCTGAAGGGAGGGACAAAATACCGTATGGGATGATACCAAAATCAGTAGCTGCTCCTTCCTAGACCTCTTAAAACATTAGATTTCTTATGAAGAAAGTATTCAGATATTTTTTGTTGTTGTTGTTGGTTTTTTGGGTATTTTTGTATTCTGAAACCTTTCAAATTTTCACTTCCTTCTAACAGCTTTCAATAGTGGGACCTTTAGATCCAATAACCATCTGGCTCTTAAATCAGGGGTCATTATGTGACTTTAATCTCTCATAATAGTATCTATTTATAAATTTTCAAAAGCCAACTGCAGAACATTAGAGATTAATTTTGTTAAACTGAACAGAGTTAAAATACTTGTGATGGACAAATGTTCACCCATGTCTATTTAACATTTTGCTTCAAGCCTTTTAAATTCTATCTTTTTCCTATGTCTTTTATCACAATTCAGCGTAGGTCATTATAAACATTCTCCAACCTTCAGAATTTCATTAGGAGTTATGGTTATGCCCACAGCCTCCAAGTCTGTAGAGAGGTAACAAACAAAGTAAAATTAAACTTCTGCCAATCTTATTTTATGGTGTTCTACCAGTATTTAAATGTGTTGTATATAACCCAATAACTCTTATTGCAGTTTGTAAATTAAATTGGAAGTAATATAGCGTCAAGAATTATTGCAAAAATAATGGAATTCAGCAACTCCAAAGTGCCAAAATATGGCTTCTCTCTAAGTAAAGTGAGAAGGGAAATGGAAACTCTGTTTCTGTTTTCTGTTGGGGGCTCTCTGTGTACTGATGTGTCTACAGCAGGCCAGGTTGGTGGTGGGTTCAAAGGTCACTGGTTAGACGGGCAGGATCCCGCCAGAAACTGCACAGTGATGCTCTCTGCATGCACTCCTTCCTTCCCTGCCTGTTCTCCCAGGACTCCCTTGGTGCCGCAGGGATAACCTCTCTCAGGCACAGATTGGACACAAGCATGTCCGCTGTGATGTATCCTGGGACTCCATGCAGGTTAATCCATGCTTTTCATCCCTAGTGACAGACCGGGGAAGTTGGGCACAGACACGTTGTACAGGGACTGACTGTGGCCGCTCTTGGAGTGCAGACAGGGCTTTTTCCAGACCTTCTGCAATGACTTATTACAGTTTGGGCAGACTTTCATATAATTTCCAAAAGGGCATGTTAATGTCTTGTACCTCTTGAAAGACGCACTTCTAAATAAGATGCAGCTGCCCTGTACTTCCAGCCTGTTCCCTTGCTGCCTTATGAGAAAAGATGACTAACTCATTTACGGCAATCCTGAGCAGTAATAATTTCAAATTTATGGTGCACCCAGTGTCCAGATGCCTCAGGGCGCCTGACAGGCTATAACTTAAAATGTAACTTTAAAAAAACCCCGTGTGATTGAACACAATGGAGCCGAGGGAGAAACAGAAACCCTATTGTGTGATAAATAGAACGGCGTCCCACAAACAATCTCCAACCCAAACTCGCTGCAGCCCGGCCCACGGGGGTGCCATTGTGCTCTCTGAAATGCCAGAGAGGAGCACTCACTGCAGCTAAGGGGGAGCATTTGCACAGGCAGGCTTGGCACACAGAAAAGCAGAACCAGCTGCGGCTTTAGTCCCAGGAGGTGTGGGTTTTGTTAACCAAGGGTGAATACTTCAGAAAGGAAGCGGCAGGCATCTTACAGATGTCTCTTATAGCTATTGCTTGTCTTCAAAAAGCCTGCTTTTCAGAGTACACTTACACTCCTATTAATCTAATGTTTACTCCGTACATACAGACACAAGCATTCTCCATTGGTCCTAGTCTGATTTCAGATACTTACAGAACTCCTTGTGAACTTTAATCTGCTCTCAAAATCAACTTCTGCCCCAAACTGCAGGTGTATGTAGAGTTTGAATCCCCTCCTAGTGAACAGTAGAAGGTAGCTCCTGACAGGGGGACACATGGGATCCTCTCCTCAATTACTTCAGTCTCCAGACATCTCTGCTTTATGAAGCTGAGTAGACCTGTAAAGTTTAAATAGAAGGCACTGTCTGAAAGAGGGAACTTACTTGAATCGTGCTCTCATTGCTTGTAAGGAAGGACATATTTCTATTTTTTGTCTTAATTTTGAAAACATAATAATGAAGGGAATAAATAAAAATTATATTCCTGCCTTTAATCTTCCTATTGCTTTCAAAACTGAGTAATTTCACTATGAAGTGGTTGTAAAAACACAACCTTTGAAATAGCTATTTGTTTTCTTCATTTTTCCATTATTGTCTTTTTCTAAGGTGCATAACTAAATTTACAGACCTTGCAGACCTTAGCAATAATATCTAAAAATTGTTTCAACCAGAGTCATCATACTTGATGATTCTTATATTTTTTTAGAGTCTAGTCTGACATATTGATATTTGTCACAGAGCTGCTGAGTACCTCGGTGTCAGATGGAATATAATGAGGATGAGAGTTTTTAAATGGAAGCATTCAACAGAAAAGCCTTTTTCAAATCCTCATCCTGCGCAGTTTAATGAGAACTTAATTCCTGACAAATGTTGGTGGTTTCAATTTTTTTTGTTGTTTTTTAGTTGGGCTCAGTTCATTCTAAACATGCATGTGGTGCCCCTGATTATGCAAGCCCTTAAGCTTTATAAAGCAGCTCATGCCTAAAAGTATTGTTGAAGCTGGTTCTGCTGAGGCTCCTAGGTGGAAAACTCCCAGATTTGTTTAAAATTTTCATAATCAGAGCTACCTTCTCTTTCTCAGAACAGAACACGTACGAACGGAGTGGAGCAAAGAGGCACAGAGCAATTTAAGTGTCTGTCCTCTAGGCCTGTGCTAAAGCAGTAAGTTTCCTATTCTTCCAGAGGAATTTCTTACAGCACTGGGAAGGAAGTATTTCCTGAGGGGAAATGTTGTTAACTGAGAAAGTGACTTCAGGGGAGGGCAGGCAGGCAGGAGAATGAGAACCAAGGAAAGCATTAAGGTGTGCTCAGCACGGTTGTTGTCCATTCCCAAGTCAGTATCTCTCACTTTGGTGTGTGCTATTCCCTCTTAGGACATGGGTGTCAAATTACATGGTGTGTTGATTTCAGTTGTTCTAAAAATAACTAAAACCCAGCAAATGAAAATAAATCCAATAGCATTACAAAAAATAACCCAGTTCCTAGATCCCTGGCGTCAGTGGGAATTCCCCTTGCATTTCAAATCTACTGTGTCCAGCCCTAATGGTTTGGGCTTTTGTAGGCCTTAAAGCAAACTGTTCTCTTCTGGGACCAGGTTTCCTGAGCAGGAGAATTAGGTTGCTCCAGCTCACAGTGCAGGAAGAAATGAACACATCTGATAATCGGAGGATTTAAGCCCTCCACTGGTGGGTCAGGCACAGCTGAATACTGAAAGATAAGGTAGAGGACACTGACCCTGTTTGAAAAGAGGGTGACTCAAATGCTGTTTTTCTGAGAATGGGAAGAAGACAGTGAGGCCAAAATTCATAAAAATTATGTGAAAGATGACCTGAGACAAGTCTCTCTGCAAAGGACAGTACAGATTGTGAAAATGTGTGCTCAGAATGGCAAAATGAATTTTCCATAGCTGGCAGTTCTGAGAAATGCCTTCTGTGGGTATATAGCCATTCTCCAAGGATTTAAAAACATTCTGCCAAGCAGCTTAATGATACTCAGTGCAGTGGAGATTCATGGAGAATTGAAAATAGGTATATCCAACAGTACCTGGCAGACATGAAAGGCAGAGTTCACTCATGAGAGATGTCATCCATCTGCTAAAATCATACCAGCAAACCTCTGTGAGTTCATAGTAGTCAGCTGTCTTCCTGCTGCAGGAAAACCCAACATGGTGTTCCAGCTTCATGTCCTGTTGAGGAATGGTGGAAAAATACTTCACAGCATTAAAGCTCTTTCAAGGTTTTAGAAAGAATTTGGTGTATGGTCGGACTGCCAAACATGATGAGTTAAATGACTGGCACAGAGAAGGTACTGAAAGGGAGCCTAATTTCCATGTTTTTTCAACAAATAGAAATAGAGAGCACAGCATAGGAATTAGCCTGGTGATGCAGCTTGTGTTCTATGAAGATCCCTCTCATGATTAGGAAACAAGTAGAAGAGGAAGCAGGCAAGTTTAAGGCTCATTGCTCTCAGAAGGAGCACAGGATCAGCTCCAGAGCAGGGTGTAAAGGGAAACAGGGCCTGGGAAGGTATAACCTTCATGCACCAGGGCAGGTATGGGAATGGTTGGGATTGAAGGAAGTAGCTCACCAGGGAGAGGCTGGATCTGGGAAGTCATTTTCCATTAATGAAGGAAAGGCTGAGTCAATCCTGAAGGGTCTGACAGGAAAAACGGGGGGGGTGGGGGGGGGTGAAGGGGGTGATATCAATTAGGGAAGTCACTCTCTAGCTGAAATAGGATATTCCTAAGACAAGGAAGATGCTTTCATGGGTTACTACATAAAGTGTTTCTGTCACTTGCTCTCTCTAAAAAAATTAATGGCCATGGTTTACACTAAATGTTTTAAAATAAGTATTTTTAACCATTTTCCACTTGCTTTATAGACTTTTTTCCTCTATCACTTATGTAAAGTTTTCACATGAGATAGCAAAAAAAAAGTCTACTAGAGTTCCAGTATATTGTGCTCCTTCTAGTTCTATTACTAGTAAAACCTGAATTACTGGCTTAAGCTGCTACTCACTTAAAATTTTGTTTTTATTTTTAACTACAGTTTAAAACCATCTCAAACAACAGGTGTGAACACTCTATATGCAATCAGCTTTGGAATGTAAATACAAATGCATGTCTGAATTTTAGTATATTGAAAGGGAAAGGAGAAAAATTTTAATTCTGAAATCCTGGGACCAACTTCTAGGACTTCAAATATCTGAGAGAGGTATTTTGACAGCAACTATTCTGTGCATGTAAGCAGAGAATGAGACAGGTTTAAAACTAATATTATAATTTAAAGCTTTTCATGACCTCAAATATCACAGCACAAGGATTCTATATTGGTTTACAGAAAACCCAAAAAAGCCAACTGTACATTGATTAGAAGAGAGATTTTTGGTAGGGAAATAACTTTTTAATTGCAATGTTTGCTGAATTCAAAAAGCTTCAAAAGAATCAGTCTAGGAAAGAAACAAAACCCACCACACAAAAAAAAAGGCAATCCTTAAAAATAGCTCTGAAAGGAATTTTGCTCAGCAAATCAAAGTGCATTAGGGAAAGAACAACTTAAGCTTTTCAGAGCACCAAAAAATACAGACAAAACAAACACTGTTAGAACTGGAAAAAACCCTGAGACACTGAGTAGATGGGACTTTTTGTCATATTTTAAAGAGGCACATTTAATTGCTTCAGAAAGTGGATTGTTTTACATGAAGGAGACTGAGTTTTGTGTTGGTAGTTTGACATGTGGTTTAAGTTGACTCCACGTCAACACAATTTGTTCCAGGTACTTAAGAGCCCCTGTTCCTGGTGGTTACTGGTGCCAAGGGTGCCATTGTCCCCAAAGCAGGGCAGGCTCTAAAGGTGTGCACAGCTCCTACCACGCTCAGGTAGTTCCTTTTTTTTGAAGCAGAACTCTCTACAACTGAGGAAAGTGAAAAAAACCCCAACCCTGGGAGGTCTTTATGCTGTTACTCTTCCCATCTTTCACTCAGACTCTGCTATGAGGCGAGCCGGAACCTTTCCTTCCCAAAAACTTTCAGTGCAAAATGAATCAGTGCAAACCCCATTTCCACCCTGGTCCAGGCACTGCAGTGTGGAAGGTTTGGGAAGTCATAGTGAAAAAAGAACAACAGTCCCAAATGAAGTTAAGGACTTTGTACCTAGGCAGAGAAAGGGGCTTGGCAAATTCCAGGGAAATACCTGACCGAAACCTTTGCATTCCTGGTCAAAGAGAAGCGTTATTTGCACACCTGAAACGTGCAGGTACACATGAACTAAGAGGGAACAGTCTGACAATACTGTACATGTCCTGCACATGAGGTACAATCCAGATAAGACAGAGATTTGCTCTAAAAGAGCTGCTCCTGATCATACTGGGTTAAGAGGGCATCAATGGGGTTGGAGAGGAGATCCATAGATTCAGAAAGAAAGTTTTCAAAACATACCAGTAAACTTGGTTAAACTGCAGTGCAGAAATGTTTCGTGGACTGGTTCAAAATGGGTTCTATTATTCAAAATGGGTGCTATTATCACGAATAGCACCCTTTCTCAGGTGTGTCAGCTGCCAGAATCTAATTCTACCATTGCTAGGGATGCTGCAAAAGTAAATATTTTAATACTGCTCCGTGCAAGGAACTCTTGAAAGGATTAAAAAGCCATTAGCCTCTCTGGTTTCAGTCCAACTGCCTGCAGAGCAGGAGGAGGGAGGATAGAAATGTCAAGTCCCTGAAAAGTTTTAGAGATGATGATACTACACCATCCAAACAAGGGATTAGCAGTGAAAAGCCACTCTTTCCTCTTGGAGAACACATTTTCCTTCTAAGCTGCTGGACACTTCAGGGGCTGGCAGGTTTACTTCTGGCATCTTGAAGAGCATTTTGGTCTTAGATCCTTTTGTTTGTTAGGATGTGACATATTAATTATGACACTTAATTAGCTGTTCCTCGAGAGGAGGGAGTAACATAGTGTGCCTCTGGCATGGTGTTGCAACAAGTACTGTAACTCCAGACAAAAACTCTTGCAATTATTTTGTTTGTCACCACAGGTGGATTCCTGCCATGGAATTTCATGAGGGGCACAGCAGCTTTCATGACTACATAAGAGCCTCCATTGGAAAATACCTTGTTCCTTTTCCAAGGAAGTCATGTAAATGAATTTTGACAGTGTAAGGCTTCAAATCAGAAGGCTGCTGGATGCCCTTGTGTTTCTTCTTGGCATTCTGTAAAGAGCAACACAGAAACAGAGGGTCAACATGTTCAGTTTCCTTTTGCTGCACTGCAAATGAGTTACGGCTTTAAGGTTAATGGCTGATTAAATTGAAATTAAAGGGTATTTTGCTACAGCTGGACTGGCAGTTGTGGATTTCTGGTCATTGTCACACCACCAATACACTATGAAAGACTGGTGACAGTTTTGTCCAGTGCTACAGCATTTTTTTCTAATTTGTTTAAACAGACTAAGACACAGGTACTGGCATTACACCTTGGAATAATAATGGCTAAAATTTACAAAATAAAACAGTTGTCCTTGTGAATGGAAAGAGCTTAAAACCAGGACACAAATACATTTAAATTGTGCTGCATTATATTTAACTTTACGTAGAACAAATCCTTTAAGATTCAAAATGAAGACCCACAGTGATTTTTTCTTTTTTTTTTTGTCTTCTGAGGGGAAAAATACTGAGGCCTTCATAAAGTGTAAAATGATTTTAGGATATTCATGACCTTTGGAAAAGGTCAGGGACAGGGAAAATGATGTCAACATTTTAATCTGATACATATTAAGAAAGACTGGCATCCAATCAAGGAAGCTTTCTGGTCTCCAGAAATACTTAGTATGTTCAATTATGCATGTGGAAGATTTAGAACTAGATCCTAATTTAAAAAATAGTTAAATTTTGCTCTTTGTTGTAGAACTGAAGCAACAGCCCTGGGCAACTTATTTCCTCTCAGTTCAATTTATTTGTTTTTGAGATGGTAGAATTTTTACTAGTACAGATTTAGATCCTCCATTTTTAATAATAAATCAATAGTCAGTATGCAGGCTATCGGTGAAGGTTGAAATCTGTGGATATGGTGCATTTTCATTCCCAAGATTATCCTTTCAACCATGTTGTTGGAGCCTTTCATCCTTTTTTTCTTGTGAAATTAAGGGCCTCATCAAATTTATCAGAGCATTTGCTCATATATGGAATATCACGCAACATTATATAAATTTCTCTGTATATACATGTATGTTGGTGGAAATATACATCGCCTTTGTAAATATTTGTTTTCTTATAAAGCTTTATGATAGCTAAACTCCGACACTGTAGATGCTAAGCACAAAAAACATTGTGTGCAAATAGATAAGGGAATAAAAAATACTCAAATGGAGTTTCCTGTTCAGCTAGACCTGATTTTTTAAATTTAATTTTTCCCTAAATGTCCACCTGTGGATCGGCAGAAGTCCAACTGACCCAAAGCACTTTCATGATGATCTGTTCCCTGGCATGTGCTAACTAAAATTCAGGACATTTGTTTCATTCCTTGGAAATGACACCAACACACAATTTTTCTAACACTTTGATGGAAAACTACAACCTTCAATACTTCTATTATTTATACATCTGCTAATGTAAAAAGAGATAGAGAGAAAAGAGGTTGTTATGCTCCAGTGGTTTAATTATTATTAGCAGCACGATTTTAAAATATGTCTATAAATAGTTTGCCCCTTTTCTTCCTTTTCCTTCTGCTTGCCTCACATGCCTTCATACTTATTTTTAATTCCATAATCAGATATAACCAAATCCCTTTTCCAGCTATACCACCACTTCAGTTTAGAGAGCAACAATGAGGATGGTTCCAATGAAATCCCAAAAATCCCCAAGAAAGCTATTCAGCTTTCTAGAAGAAAGTAAATGTATATTGTGTATGTATATAATGTATATTTACAATGTATACAGTAATTTTGTGAGTGAAAGTGTGATGTTAGAAACCTGTTGAAGTCGAACTTTTCCTCCCTGTTTGACTACATTGTGTGTAGTTTTAGTCAGAAAAACAAGCCTTTGCTGGGTATGCCGTAAGAATATACAGAATGTTTATTTTTCAGACAAAAGTGTCGCGTTTGCACCTTCGTAAGGATGCTCAGTTTCTGCCTTTAGATCCGCGTTCCTTCAAAACCAACCCCGGAAAGAGGAGGATTACTTGGTTTCGAAGCGAAGCTGCCTGCACACTCTGGCGGAACACAAGAAGAAAAAGGGGATAAATCCGAGAGGATCGCCGCCGTTCCCCTCACGACGGCGCCGCCGGTCCCGNGCCCCCTCCCCCGGACTGCCGCTCGCCGCTCCCGGTGGGATGGAAGTCCCCCGTAAGCCTCTTCCTTCTCCCCGGTAGCAGGCGGCGGGGCCCGAGTTTTCGGTGCAAAAATGCTGGGCATGTACGTGCCGGATAGGTTCGCCCTGAAGTCGTCCCGGGTGCAGGACGGGATGGGGCTCTACACGGCCCGCAGAGNGCTGTGCCCGCCCGGGCTCCCTCTGCTCACGGGAGGCACCGCCCGCCCGCTCCCCCCTCCCGGTACAAGGAGCCTCCGGGGGCTCCGCCGCCTCAGGCGGGAAGGGGCGTGGGGGCCGGCGGAGGGTTTGCTCTGAGGAATTTTATTTTCCCCGTTGTGATTTTTATTTAATTAAATTTTTAAAATGTAATTATTATTTTTTTTAAACTTGGTTTGTGTGGTTTTAAACTTTTGAGGGCAGAGCCCCCCCGGGTGGGACCGCCTCCCTGAGGGTCCGCGCTCTGAGGGGAGGGGAGGCGGGACCGTGGTTTAAATCCTTTTTCGGCATAATAAAGCCATGCCCCTGAACGGTGTCGTTCAGCTGAACCGAGTCTCTTACTTCAACCAGGTGATGCCTCTTCACACCTCATAATTGAAAGTCTCTTGGTCATACGAAATTCCAGCTAAGACTGTCCAGGTGGCTTGTTAGGACACATAAAGGCATACTAAAACTATGAACCCATGATTAGTATACACTTCTCTGTGTTTTGTAAGTTTTGCTTCCCATCTTTGTCCTCGTTTTGGCTCTGATTTTTTTCCTAGTTTTTCAGTGGTTTCATCAACAGGACTTAGACACAATGGGGAGGAGGTTTCACAATTTTAAGGTGTCCCTGTGTGTTAAGGGGAGGGGACTGGAAGGGGAACAATTCTGTATCGTTTGGTTGAATTCTTTAAAACTTTTCGACTGAGATTCTGAAGTTTTATTTGAAAACTTTGTGGGTTCACACAGCAAGGAGGGTTGTACACTGTTAACATTTGTTGATCCCCGGACTGTGAAATAGAGTTGAGCTCTGGAGTGAAACTCATGGAAATCAGCATCCTCAATTCAGAGCTGGGGGTCTGAGGTTACGTCCTTTACACTGTTGACAATTGAACCACTAGAGCTGCATGCTGGGACAAACGGAGCATTTTCCTGCCTGAATTATTCCACTTCTTATGAACTTTATACAGACAAAATGTGTGAGGTCAGAGCTGTGCAAGCATCCAGAAAAAGTATTGCAGGTGCAGTGTGTACTTCATGTGGAGTGAAGAAGGTAAAGGCAGAGGCAATTGTAGTAGGATCTGTTTTTATCAGGAGTGTCTAGTGACGGTGTTTGTTACAGACCTGTCCTTTGGCAGTGAGCCCTCTGTGCTGGTGGCACAGACAGCTGTGGTGTGCAAAGCCCTGGTCAGAAGAAGGGCAGAGGAATCAACTCTTGAGTTGCTCTATGGTTTATTAAAACATACTCCTAAAATTTGTTGGGGACCTAAGTACCGTGTTCTCTACTGGGAGAAGGGTGGGTGTGTGAATGACACGGGCGGTACATGGGACACAGCCAGACTCGCACTGTTACTTGTCACGAGAAGAAAATTCATGTCTGCAGTGTTCTTGACATGCTCTCCTGCCTAGTAACGAGGCAGAAGTACCACACTTCGTGGCTGTGATAAAGAGTAGTTTATAGCTGTTAATTTAATTACATGGAGTTTTGGGGTTAGGTGGAGGTGTTGAATGTGACACTTAATTGTGAAGTAAGACCTGGGTTGCTGAGTAGGAAATACTGCACTGTTTTCTCTCTGTTGCTACCACACAATTGCAGTTGTCTGAACTGAAAGTAAAAGAAAAAAATTGGATGATATTACAATCAGAAATTGCATTACCAGCTCTCCAAGTGTTGTGGAGGCCTCTGAAAATTCTGCCATTAGCAAAGTTTTGGTAATAATACATTCTGAACTGCTGCTGCCTACCATCTGCTTGTGCACCTTCAGGCATGCGGGGCTTTCAAGATTTTGTTTGTAGTCATAAAAGGTGGAAACTTTTTGTTTTGTTTCCTTAACAAAGCTGTGATTCCCGTATACCTTCTGTTTTCCCTCAGCTGGCCTCAGGCTACAAAGCACCCAATCATGAGGCTCTCGGTGGAATCATCAGAGAACCACTGCAAGTCTCAGTGTTTTGCTGCAACTGGAGGATTAGTCACTGCTGCCTTTTTGAAAGCAACTGTTGAAAATAGGTTTTGCAGCATTGGGAAAATGTGCTTTTATATACTGAATAATGTCTCTGCCTTCAGACTGTGTTGTATGCCCTGCTTTTATTGATCAGAAGGGAAGTTGAAGTCTTGAGTATGTTGGCATATAACAACATGTTTATTAACCAGAAATAATGTGTGTATGTAGATATATAAATGAAGAAAATGGTCTGAAAGGCTAAACAAATAATTGCATTTATCCCCATGGACCAAGACATCAGGTTTTGGTTCCCCCCCAAATTTGAGAAGCCATAAATAAAAAGTGCTTAGAAATCTGCATCACCTGCAGCTTATGTTATGTCTGCTCTGTGCTCAGAGGTAATGTTGCTTTTGCCCTAGTTCTGAGCTTCCAGAAGGTCTTGAGTACTTGAATATTGCAGTAGAGATTTCCTGGTTTGGAGTACTGAGATGGGAATCCTGTGTGATGTTTCTTGTTCTGAGCTGTTCCTATGCTTCATCCCAGCAGTGCTGTGGGCTTCAGCCATGGGTGAAATGAACACTCTAGGTGCTGTAAACGTACAGCTGTATTTACCTATTTATTTCCACCTTCTTTGCTGATGAGGTAAGAGAAAGAGGAAGTTTCAGACTGAGTATTGAGTCCCAGGATTTGAAAAATTTGCAGGAGAGGAGCTCTGAGATTATTTATCAGCAAAATGATGAAGGGTGATACAGAAATCAGTGAAAAGTAAGGGTATGAAACCCCAGAGTGCCAGTTTTTACTGTTGCTGCCACTGTCTGGCTCCTTTGTTGCTCTGGGCTCCAGTCTCTGACTTCTGCTGTTCTTGGGTTTTTACCTTCTGCTTTGCTGTTCCTTGTAGTGAAATGTTCTTTGTGCACATTTAAAAATTTGTCCTGCAGTTGCCTCATTCTGCAATGCCAGTTTTCTTTTCCTTTGTTTATTACCACTTCAGGTTTGATTTTAAATACAGATTGTTTGTTTGTTTGTTTGTTTTTAAAATTCGATTTCCTGTTTCCAAGAGAAGTCCTGGATGTTTTCCCTTCCACTTTTTATTCTTTACTCTACCTGTAGGCAATCTGTAAAAACTAAGCAAGGAGGAAAGTACTTAGCAGGCTATTGCTGACAATATGGAATGTACCTGGAGGAAGGGATATGTGGACAAGATCAATACCTTTTTTAACCAAAATGCTGTTGTTTTTAAAAGAAACACCAAAGTTGCTTTTCAATATGCACTTAAAATCTCTAATGCTTGGAAGTATAAGTGCTTTTGGATCTGAATCCTGCCTGAAGGAATGCAGCATCCTACATTCCAGGTTTTAGGGCTTGTCCCTGCAAATGGGGACAAGGCAGTGTGTGTGGGGGGAAGCTGAGCCTGTGGAAGAAGAAAGTTCTATTTAATTATTTTGCCCCACTGCTCCTGTGATGTCTGTGCAGGAAAAAACCGTGATGCTGAATACTTTTGGAAGAACATATCAATGGGTGCATTCACAGTGGGTGTTATGACTAGCAGGTGGTAGAACATTTTAATTTTGTTTATGAAGGCTCAAATTAATTCATCAGCATGTGCATACTCCTCCCTTACATTTTAAAACAAATCTCTCTGTATGATCAAGCCCTCAGTTATTCAGTCTTTTGATTTGTGGCACTTCAAAAAGTTAGCGTTGCAAATAATCTTGCAAATAAATCTAATGTAAACTTGGTGCTTGCCAAGTTCTTTGTTTCGGTTGGATGCCTGTTGCAAGGTGCTTCCTGAAAATTTTATAAGAAATGTAAGAAATTTGACTTGTAAATTTTAGCCTTATTTAAGATAAAGAAAAATCCTGCTTTGCAAAGGAGAAATAAGCATGCAGAGGGAAGGTATGGTTTTATGACATTCTGAAAAGTATGAGAAGAATGGGAATGAGCTTCAAGTTGAGCCCTCAAGGATGTGCACCTTCTTGGCTTATAGCAGGACAATAAAGAAAAACTCTCCTTTTCTGTTTGAAGCTAAAAATTACTCCTCTGCTGGAGTTTGGTGATTCACTTGCTCTTTTCTTTTTTCACCCTACTGATTCTTTTTCTTTTATGATTATTCCTTAGGGGGAAAAGTTTGGCCCCTTTGCAGGGGAGAAACGAATGCCGCAGGAGCTGGATGAGAACACAGACTGCAGGCTCATGTGGGAAGTGAGTAAAATGACATCATCACACCTCACAAAAAGTGTTCTCAGACTTAAGTTTTACTGCAACAAATACTTTCTTTTTTGTTTCATAGCTTAAACATCCTGCAGTGAGATTTAGTACTTATAAATTAGGCTGCCTGGGGGGAGGAGGATTGAGTTCTCTAAGGCTAAAGAAAAAGCAAATTATGGTTTCCAATCAATGAAGCGTGAAAACACATCAAGTCAAGCCAAATACAAATATAATAACGCTGTGAAAATCATTAGAAAAAATAAAATAATTTTAATTGGGAAGTGGGGTGTAAGTTACAGAGATAGTGATTTGTGCTGATGAACAGGTACCCGCTTATGGCTTCCTTCTGCTGTAATATGAAACATTTCCTGGTGTGACACTTGCACTGGGATTTGGTAAACTACATAAGTGAAGTTTTAAAATTTTAGCAGTTTTTAATGCAATGAGTAGGTGTGAGTTCTTCAGCAAAATAGAAGCTGGGTGCTGTGAGCAGCTTTTTATTTTTTACATGTATTAGGCAGGAGCAGCAGTTTATGCACTAGTTCTTTGTAATTAGGTACATAACCCATCCTAGCTCCTGCTGTACTGTGTGAGCCTGAAGTAAAATCTGAGTTTAGCAGTTGAGGAGATGACACTAACTGAAAAATACTGGCAATAACAACATTTCCAGCTTGTTACAAATGCCTTCTTTCTGGTGCCTGTCTTCTGTCTTTGTAGTCTTTATTTACTGCTGTAATTCTTAGAGCAGAATTTCTTTTTTGTTTTCTTTTTTTTTCCTCAGCCAGGCAGTTTCTGTTGAATGCACATTTAGTCCTCTTCTACACTGAAGACTCATTTCTTACTTTTTTACCTTTCTGTGGTTAGAGGTGGAACAAGGACTGTTACTGCACTGTACAAAAAAACCTTATGTTTGACATCTGGCTTAAAGCATTATCAGTGGATTTACCACAAAATACATGTTTATTTGAAAAATCTCTGGCATGTACATCACTGAGCAGCTTATGAAGAGAGCAGAGTATTGATGCAGCCTTAGCAGAGCTACAAATAGATTCTATACACTAGAATTATGACTGAGAGAATGTTAAAAGCCCATCTCTCTTTACCCAAACTCAGTATAAATATCGTGGGTGGTGAAATATTCCTAGCTGAGTGCTAACTTCAGCCTGTGAAGCCCTGTTTTCCCCCTTTCCCTTTCTTTTGTCTCTTTTATAATCTAGGAGCGTGCCCCAAATGCCCTTTCTCAGAAAAGAGCTGTGGACAATTTGTTCTTCTTTCCCTTTTGGGTTATGTACTCAGAGCAACCAATTTCATCCTCTTTGTTCCCAGCTGAAAACAGAGCAATACAGTGTGCTTTTATTACAGATGTTAGCTGAGTACGGTACATGTTAATGTGCCCTGGCTCACTTGGCTTTTCCTGATGTTTCTGCAGGTCATTTTAAATCAGTAAAATAAAATACTTGTGCTAGAACAAGGTTTTCAGAAAAGACAGTGGGTAGATTACAGCAATGAGAAGGCCTTTAGGTTTGTTGGAAAGCTTTATGATTTTCCAGATTCCTCACTGCTCATGTTTAAATGAGATTTATCTGTTTCTGCATGACAGGAAAGAAAAGGCAAATACATATATTTATTGGTGACACTAATGTGACCCCGTTGACAGCAAATCAGAAAATGAGGTTTTTATGAGCTGTTTTAAAATAATTTCATAATATCTTACTGTAACCTAGTTTTGAGAGCCTTGAAAAGATTCCTGCATACCAAATTTTATGACTTCCTGAATGTTTTAACCCAAGTTGTTCATGTTTACTGAAGTTGATCTAAACGTGAGCTTTATAATATAATTTAAATCATGCTGGGAGTAGTCTGAAGTTGAAAATTGAGACCAGGAATGCAGAAAGTAAGACTTGAACAGCCCAAGTAGATGGTTATTCCAGAGCCTGTGGGAGGCACGCACAGAAACTGGCCAAGTTTGTGTGTAGTCAGCTGTACCAAAGATATTAAAAATAATTAATTTGAAGGCTATTGGAGGGAGGCACACTAAAGTCTGACTTCCCAGTCTGATGGCAGTCAATAAAAAATTGTTTTCAGAGAGAACGCCTTCAGAATGAAGACTCAAGCAATAGAGGCTTTCTGTAAGTGAAAAAGGAAAGGAAAAGAAAAGGGTATTAGTGCAACTTTTCTTCCTTTGGCATGTGATGCCTGGGATCCAGCCTTCAATTTTATGGAATATTTTTCTGTGAGGAAGTTTGCCACATGCATTTCTAGTTGTGCAGAATAGTGCTCTGTGATGTGGTCTGTTTTGATCAAGCCATTCCTTTTTCTCAGACCAGCATTGTGAGTTGGCATCTTTAAGGCATCACGTTGAGACAGAATTGCATGCATTATGTTTTGGTCTCAGGGAAAACGTGGTACCCAGAAAATTTATTGAGCCCAGTGATTTTGTCCAGAAAAATTTTGAAGATGTTAGAGTTTCTCTTTAAATTAAATACAGCAGAATGGTATTACTGTGCCTGTAGCATGCATAGTTGTGAAGAAATCGAAGGTTTATACTTGCTCATTTGATAGATTCCAGGGAAATGGAAAATTCCAGCGGGTGGGAAGCATCCTTGGTCTTGCTGTTATCTTTGTAAAGAGCTACAGGCTGAATGTTTTGAGTGGTGTGAAAGGAAAAAATAAAAAAAAACCCAACCCAAACAAACCTGTGGTAACCATTAAGTTAAGAGTGATAATAAAAAGCCAAGAAAATGTCCAAATGGCTTTGTGCTTTCTCTTCCTTTATGTTAAAAAAACACCTCTGTGTTATCCCCCAGCTCTCTGAGTGTTGTGCTGGTGAAGGACACAGCTTGGTGCTGGTGATGAACTGAGAGTTTTGTTCTTGCTCCTAGCATCCCACTAACACCTTGATTAATTACTTTTTTGTGTGTATTAGTAAACTTGGCATAGCAGCTTTGGGCTGTGTGTATTTGCTGGAGAAGCAAGTGCTTAAAGGCAAGCAGGAAATTATCTTCAGGTATTAAAAGTTCACAGACATTTTTGCTCTGGAGGCTCAGATGTGCCTTTGTGAAGGGAAGATATCATTTCATTTACATATGTTCAGTTCCTTTTCTTCATTATCCGTAACCAAGAAAGGGGAATTCATTGGGTTGTGGCAGGCATAGACTTCTGGTGATGACTTTGGCAAACGTTGAAACAGGGAGGGCTGGAAAGATTTCGTCCTTCTTCAGATACTCTGACATACCATGAAGAAATGTTGGTCAGGGTTGGATGGAACATAATACGCCATGTAATGCTGAATGTTGCATATTTCGGGTTGGGTTTCTGTCTATCTGCCAGGATCATGTTTTCTTCATTGTTACGTTAAAACCAAAGAGATCAGAAATCAGTCTTTCAATGTAAGCCAATGTTTGTGTTTATTTATATAGGAAAATGAAATGAACTTACATTTCTACTGCTTAACTCTCTTCACTTTTGTTGGGACAGTTGTTTTCAGTTAAATAAAGCTTCCTGAAACTAGTGAAGGCAACAGAAAATCTGCTCTTGGCTGCAGCCAGCTCAGAGCAGAGCTGTGGTGTTCAGGATTGAGGTATAAGAAGTCAAGCACATTAAGCTTGGTGTGTTTCAGTGGCTTTCTTCTTTTTCTTCTTTTTTTGATATCTCACCTATAAAATGTGCTTCTGGCATAGGAAGGCTCTTGCACACAAGACATTAAGTCAAATTATGTCCATGGATTCATGATAAAATAAGTCTTAATCAGATGAACTGTGTTTGCTAGCAAGGTGAATATAATAAGTGTAGTTCTGAACAATATAGTCTTTATTTTTTCTGTATGAAGACTGCCTTCCCAGTCATTGTTCCTCAAATACTGTTTACAATGAAAGCCGTTTGATTTTAAATGTTTTTGGGTGAATCTTTGTTTAATTTTCAGAAATGCTTTTGTTTTTCTCATTTCTTAAGTGATCTGGGCTTTTTGCACAAATCAGAAATTGGTATCTCAGTATCTAAGCTGCAAGTCTATGTCCCAGTATGTCAGTTTTGGTAAGTTATTCTCAAATGGGATAGATAGGTGTCCAGAGTAGTTATTGATGTTTTTATAATCAACTCTGTTAAAACTTGTTTTAGTCATTGTGTATCTATGTTAAATGTATGACTTTGTATTAATTTTAGTGATTTTTTGAGCAGGCCCATTAATGATCTTTTGGGTTTGGTGATGAGAAGGATCTACTCCTGGAAGTAGCTGAGAGTGTTAAGCTCCCATTTCAGTTATGGGGTATATCTAAGATGTTGCAAAGCACGTGTTGCTAGGCTGAGGTGTTCGTGTTCCAGTCTGAACTTACTGTAGATCACACACTAAGGGGTTTGCTTAGGGAGATTTGGGTGTCATTCCATAGAAAGGGAACTTCAGCCCTACTCCTGGAAGCTCCACAGAATGTTTGCAGGAGTCTGGGAGTGAGTTTCCTGTACCCTTCTGTCCCTGGCAGGGTCAGGTAATGTCATGCACCAGAAGGAGCTTCATTAGCATGGAAAACTTGCTGTATGCTTTGGCTGAAGGAAAATATCACATGCTGTCTCTGTCCCAGACGTCTTACTGAGTAAGCAAATCAGCAGTTGCTGCCTCAGGTTTCTTTTGCTGGAGTTATTTTAAAGCTTTCTCCAGCAATGGTAAAATGTGAGTTTCTATTCTGCAGCGAGCTCTGTGACGGTCTGAACTCAGGATGCAGAAGTATTGCATCTAGCTGTTTTATGCTGCAACAATAAAGATCGTATTTTCAGCTAATCAAAAAAGAAGCAGCCCAGAAACCAGTACTTTTGTCTACATGATTGTTTGATGAACATAGATTTTTTTGATTTAGAAGTATTTAGAAAATGGTTTCCAGAAAGCAGGCAGTGAGTTTACTGCCTTCACCAAAAGTAGCCATCTGCTTACTTGCAGTGAAGTTTTGTTCTTCTTCTTTTGCCAGGTGTGCATGGTACGGCATTTGCAACACTCCTGTGAGGATTTTGAAATAGCATAAGTGACAAATTTGGATGTATTTTGAAAATGCAGGGATCATTTCATTGCAGCATAAAAGGCTGGAGTAGTGCCGCCTGCTGCTGGGCATTGCCATAGCTGGGGTGTTATTTAGACCTGGGTAGGGTTTCATATAGAGGGCTCATCCTTTGACCAGGGACACGTCTGTTCCTGAACTCCCGTTCCTGAACTGGACTGGTGCTTGTTAGTGTGGCATCATTCAAATTGTCCGGATTGGCTTTGAGGTGGAACCTCACACTGTGTGATGACAGAGAATGTTATGTGTTTCATCTTACGCAGAGGGCATTTGACCCAGTTTGTTCAGTGACACTTTTTGTGTTGATTCTCAAGAAGATAATTCTTCAGTTTGTACCTCTTCAGTTTGAGGTACATAAGGTGGATGTGTGTATGCATTTTAGGTGTTGGTTTTAAGAGGTAGGTTTGGGATTCATTGCCCTCAGTTCACTCAGGAAACTCCCTGTTCATGCAACCGGGAAAGGATTGGTTCATGTCATCAGTCTAGTCCATGTGAAGTAGGGTGTTTTTACAGTTTTTCTTGATTTTCATGCTCACATCTGTCTATTCAGTGCAGCATTATTTCTTTATAAGGTGGAAAAAGCAGTAGAAAATACAGAATGTTTTTAAGGGATTTATCGTATTCCTTTATCGATAGTTTCCTTATGTGTTAAAGCTCTGCTTCGTGTTTGGCATCTCTTTATGGATTGGCAGAGACTCTGAAAGCATAACTGAGATGACTGTGTATCACTGAAGCAAATGTAAGTTATTCTTACGCAATTTAGGGGTCCAACAAATAAAGAAAAATTGATGAAAATTTAGACAGTATAATGTATAATTTTTATAATAGGACCTGGATTGCTTCTCTTTCCGCATCAGGATCTGATGGAAGCCTTTACAGGATCTGCATGGTGAGCTCCTGTAACTTTGGTAGCTAAAGCACAAAGCCTCGGTAGAGCTGGGTGATTATTACAGTATCACAGAATGGGTTGGGAATGGATTGGAAAGCGCCTTAAAAACCATCCACTTCCAGCCAGGGACAGGGATGCCACTCATTAGATCAGGTTGCCCAGGGCCCCATCCCGTCTGGCCTTTGAACACTTGCAGGGATGGGACAGCCATGGCCTCTCTGGGAAATCGTTAGTGATTAGTGTCAGATAATATTGTTTCCAGATGCATTTCTGTGTGTAGGTTTAACACTTTTCACTGTGGTTAATCCATGTGTTGGAAAGTAAGAGCTTTTAAGGTTTAAATGTTGGCACCTTTTCATGATGTGTCCTTTTTCCTTCAGAAGAGCAGTAATGAATTTTGAAGATTCTTATTTGTTTGCAGGACTACAGTAATTATTTTTTTTCTTTAGCTGAGAATAACGTGCTGTCACCAGCTATTATTGTAATGGAACATAGGTTTTGTCTTTTTAATAATACCCTAAACGTTTAGGTAATTGAAGCAGTCATTCTGAAGAAATATGATATTACATTCTATTAGAAACAAATACAGCAAGAATGTGAGCAATTTATATACAAAGCCACGAAGACAATTTAATTTTGATCTTACATAGCCAAATTCCCTAGCTCTTAGGAAATACCTGCCCTGGAAACTTCTTGTTGACAGATGGAAAATAAAATCCATTCATTACATAAATAAATCACATGGAATAATAGTGGCTGTATGACCTTTTTGCATGGCTCTCGGTTGTCTGGATCAGTGGAGATTCAAGTGATCTATTATTTAAAATGAAACAAACGGGCTTTTTGGCAGTGACGGATGTATTTTTATAGCAGTGTGTCTTTGTGTTTTGAGGGGGATGAATGGCTTAGGTAATAGTAAGTTTTTATTTCTATTGTCTTCCTTTTTTCCATGTAAGCTGAAATTCCGTCAAAGTCGTAGAAATCACATGAATTATACGTATCAGTAATGGTAGTCAAAAGGTCTAGATGTGGAGGTGGATGTATCTTGTGTGCACGATTCTTTTTTTAAAAGGTTTTTTTCACTGAGTGGATGAAATTACGTATTTAGTTTTTTAATTTTGATTTTGCTTGGATTTGTTTTTTTTTTCATGTTTCAGGTTCGTGGGAGCAAAGGCGAGGTCCTTTATATCCTGGATGCCAGCAACCCACGCCATTCCAACTGGCTGCGGTTTGTCCATGAGGCTCCATCCCAGGAACAGAAGAACCTGGCAGCCATCCAGGTAGATTTGGTGGTTTCTTACCATTTGCTTCCTGTTACTGGTTCCTAATTTGATCTCTTCTTTGGCCTTCATGTCTTATAATAAAATTGCAAGATCTCAGGAAAGTAGCTACCCGCTTTACTTTTTCTGCCTTTCTTGTTAGAAGAGAACTCTTGTGCTTAAGATAATACCACAAATAAGAGTGGCAGGATGAAAGACCTGACAAGTCCTTTGAATCTGATGCTATTTGAAAAGTTTAAGGACCAATTATGTAGAGACCTGTATCTGTTCCATGCCAAACGTGGTATGGGCTTAGGTGTGTGTAAAGCAGAATCATGCACTTACATTATTGTTCAGTAAAATTAATTATATGATGTACATAACAGATATAATTAATTATAAAAGTGTGACAAGTTTGAGAGGAAGCATGGTGCTGAAAATATTTAAGTAGAAAACAGAAAATTGAACAATCTAATTATCTGATAGGATGATCATGTAGTGCCTGAGGATAAATAAATAAAAAAAGATTATTTTCTTGTCTTTGATGTTGATCTGAATTTATCCAGCTTATTTTTTCATTTTTATAGTTGTCAATTGCAACACTTTGTGGTAATGAATTCCACCTCTTTAATTATGTTGAAATATGCTTCTGTTTTTCTTCTAGACACTCCTTAATTTCACTTGATTTCCTGGTTCTGGTATAACAGTTAATAGTTCCTTTATTCTTCTGTGCCATCTTGGATTTTATGGAATTCTGTTATATCCTTGCACTCTTATTTGACAGCTCTTCTCTCAAGCTGAAGAGTCTTAGTCTGTTAAACGGCTCATTTTTGGAAGCATTCTGTGACTTTATGTGATACAACACACGCAGGGATACCTTTCCAGTTCCAGCTGTTGATCTTATGGAGATTGCTAAAGAAATTAGCTATCTACTTTTTTGTTAACAGCTCAGTTTCACTGTAAATTAATTTCCACTCCCACATAAGTAAGAATTACATGACTCTGTGAATTTTTTTTCTCAAAATGTATAATTTAAAAAATGTTGTTTCAGGCTAACTTAAGGTATTTGCTGATCCAAACTGGCAGTCAGGAAAAGGAGAATTATTCATCAGCATTTCTTAAAACTTCTGTTCTGCTTTTTCATCATGAGATGAGTTTTTGCCCTCAAGGATTAGCCTGCGTGTCCCTGCTAAAAGAATTACAGCTTATTTTGAGGCCAGACAAAAAAAATATTTGATTTTCCTGTGTCAAGAAAACAAAAGTTCATTTCTGATGACATTTGTTGTCCTCCTTATGGTATCAGATATGAAAGGCTCTCCTTCAGGAAGTGTGACTAGCACCTCATCAGTGCATAGTCATTGTTAGCAAATGCAAAGTAAGATTCCCAAGAGAGAGCAGTGTGAACAACTAATGTTCATTATTATCTTCCCAGTAAATGACCTGAACTTCTGAGGAGAAGTTTTAATGGAATATCCAGTGCATACCAGTGGGCTTCTGTATAAGGAAAATGACAGAAACAAAGATTTGCTAAATTATCTCATAGGCTTTTTTAGGACCTTAAAGCCTATCCTAACACAGAATATTCAGATGGAAAAATACTCTAGCCTTCATTGGGAGGTATTACTGAAAACTGCAGTGTGGAGAAATGTCAGAATTGCTGTAGTGGTTTAGCCCTGTGCTCTGTTCAGTCTCACATTTGTGTCTCAGAGGTTTTCTGCCTTGCCATGCAATATAACATTATAGGAATAGATCAGGAGAGAGCTAGGAATAGATCAGGAGAGAGCTGAGACTTCTGGGTCTTTTGTGTGTGTATGGTTCAGCTGCTGTATTTTAGATGAGGTATAACCTGAATTCTGGACTAGTGGAGGTTATGTGTAAAATAATTTCCATGCATTTTCTGGATTGCTGTTTCTGCCCTCAGATGTTGTCTGTATTGGTTTTACCTCTGCCAAACTTGACATCCTGGAGTTACTGGGAAAGGCAGTGTGCTTGTTTGCAAAGGTAGCCAGGGAGAACTGGCAGAACAGGTAGGCTGAAGAGCTGGTTTGCTGCCAGGGAATCAGATACAAAGGGAAGTGAGGTGATACTCTGTGGGCACAGAGGCAAAGTGGGTAAGGATTAGGAAGGCTGGGTTGGAGCCAGCTGGTTAGGCTCTGAAGGATGGAAAAGCCCTACACCCCTTCGGGGAGCACAAGACTGTGCTGCTTCCTCATCCTGTATTTTAAACTTTCAGGAATGATGACATAAGTGTTTTATGCTCTTGGATGAAAGTGTGATGGGCTGTCAGTGATCCCGTGTTCCCTCTTATGAAGCAGATATAAAGGTGTGTAACTGTATGGAAAAGCCAAGAGTCTGCAGGGAAGAGGTACCTGTAGAGAACCAAAAAGATAGCAAGGGCTGTTGGAACTGGAAAACTGTATTTGCTGAGCAGGTCTGGGTGGCTTATAGTGTAAAAGATGACAGTGAAGGCAGAGGTGAGAAACACATAATTGAGTAATAACGTGAAGGGAGGTTGTGGTACCACCATGATGAGCAAACACTTGGAGTTTGCTCCCAAGGACCATTGTGGCTTGCTGCAGATGAGTGTTAGGAAAACAGGCAGCATGGTCTAAGCACATGGGCAGGTGGAGTGCTGCAGATGTGTTCCTAGAAACAGGAGGGTTACTAAAATAATTTAAAAGACTGTTTACTGTGTTTACTGTGTCTGCATGCATGTAGATTAATGTGATTCATAGAGGTGCTGCTGGTGGAGGGAGAGATGTAAATTCTTTTGTGGTTTCTGGAGAGCTTCCATTGCTTTCACTCAAAATGCTGCCTTGAGGAACTACACAACAAGTTGGTATATCTTGATTAATTAGTGCTCTGAATATCTGGCCGTTAGCATTTGTTTGGATGGGAAAGCCAAACAAATTAACCTTGGAGGAGAAATGAGTTTAGATTGGCTGGCACCAAAGCTCATTTCTTCCCAACACAAATGTAACGCAGAGCACTCAAACATTGACAGCTCCTAGTATTTGGGGATTTATTTTTGCCTGGGATACATAACTTTTTTATTTTTTTATTTTTGCTTTTCAAATTTTCAAAGTTCTTAATTTTTAAATTCTTTTCATTATTATTTTTGGTAATCCAGTAATAGAGATGTCCTTCCCTTCATGAGGTTGTCTCGCTTTTAGAATAAGGTTGCCCTGAACAGTGATGTATTGGAGATTTACCCCAATGGTTTTATCCTGTCTGTGTGGAGACCAAGTGTAGAAAGACCTTATACTTTTCCTCATGCCAAGAGGATTTGTTTTGACTTTACACTGTACTATATTAAAGGTTTGTGCAACTTGACAGAGACATATGAAACCCAGCAACTTGTAGATGTGTACAGAGGTTAGGTTGGTGTGCTGATTGATATCTGGACTGCAGAATAGATCTTGAGAAAAAAAGTCATATTTTTTTGTTTTCCAATGCTGAGAGATAAGGACAGAAAAATGGTGCATCCTTGAAAGTGGCAGCTCTGTCAAGTCTACTGCATTAAGTAGGTTTCACTCCTGTGTAACAGTATCTTGTGTAAAACATAACAGACCTGCAGCTCAAGGAATGCTACATCCCTATTGACAGTTTAATCTTAGTGTATTACAAAAATCAAAAATCATGATCTTGTCTTTGCCCAAGGAAGCTTGTTACAGAATATATGGCTAGATGCAGGGCAAAGGAGCTTCAGTTAACTTTTCTGGGTGATAATCAGATAAGATTTAAGATTTATGGCAGAACTTGAGAGTCTTCATTCCGTAAAAATGAGTCTCCTTCAGTGCTTTGGGCAGTACCTAAAGCAGTTGGTTCACTGCTTTCTTTCTATATACATAGAAAGAAAAAAGGTATCTCTGTCTTACAGAACATCCCTTTAGGGGACTGATGTACGTTTTTCTTCCCACACCCCACAGTGCTAGCCTTGGTAACTTTTCTTAAGTATTGTCAAAGCCCAGAGTTGTTAGCTTCTGTAGCTATTTGGAAGCTTGTCCAGGCTTTATCAAGAGGTTTTTGGAGCTTATGGTTATGTAGTTTGTGCTGTCGTGCAGAATGGGGGCTGGATCCTTTTGCCTTTTGTGGATCTACACTGATTTAGACCAGCACAGGGTTTAAAGTGCATTTTCCAGATGTACCTGCTAATTTGATAGCGAAGATAACTGGCCAGAGGTGAAAGCCTGTTGGAGAAAGCTGGAAATCTTAAGGAGGGAGAGAAAGAGAAAATAACACTATGTAAACATGCTGCTGAAAGCTGTGTTAGAATTCCTGCAGTTAGCTGGGGAGAGAGATAAAGTTATGTTGATTATCTAAATTTTGCTGGTTTTCTCATCCTCAGATATTTAATTTTCAAACCCTGAAGTTCTTGTCAAGTAGAGTGTGGCAGGACAGGACTTTAATGCCACCTCCACCTTGGTCTAAGCTACAGGGAATAGTGGAAAATCCTCACTGGTGAGGCAGGGGAATATTCCCAAAATAGCAGAATACAAATGCACCCTATCCATGCAGCCACACTGGGAAAGAAGTCTTAGCAAGGCTGTTGTAGCATTGTGCTCCCTGAGGAGTGGAGCCAACTCTTCCATGAGGGATAATATTAGTTCAGGATTTCATACTTGTCTAGACTTCTGTTTTTCTGACATAATTATTGTCTCTACTTCCTGTTTGCAACAGGAAGGGGAAAATATTTTCTATCTGGCTGTGGAAGATATTGAAACAGACACAGAACTTCTGATTGGGTACTTGGACAGTGACATGGAAGAAGAGCAGGAGGAGGAGGAAGAAGTAGCTGCTATCCAGGAAGATGAAGACAGTGGCAGCAATAAAGAAGTACAACCAGCTGGCGAAAAAATTTCAGGTGAGCAATATGTAAAGTATGGTGTAACTTGAGAGCTTAAAAGTGGTAATGAAGGAAGAGAATGCTAACTATAGGACTGGGGAACTGGAAGGTCCCAAGGGTTTAATCTGAGTTCTTGCATTATTTTTATCTCTTTATTTGGGTTTGAGTTGAGCTTCTTTGCCTTGGAGCAGCCAGTCTTTTGAATTACTGAGTGAAGAGTAAGCCTGGATTTCTTAAGTAGTAACCATTAATTTTTGAACTAAAGACTGAGTTTGTTTCACCTGACACACAGGCTTATGAACGCTGAGCTTTTGCTCTAAGAGGGGTAGTTTCCTTCTTACTTAGGTGGGAGAGAAATAAACCTCCCCATAAAGCTGTTCAGCCAATCCTAAGCTAAGATGTCTGGGAAAAGGAAGGTGAGTTGAGCTGTCTGGGGAGTTCTCAGCATCTTTATCAAAGATAAAGATGAATTTATGAATGACAAATTGTGTTGAGGTTCTAATTCAGTTGAATGACTAATTGGGGCCAACAGTCTAAGTCACATCCATCTTAATACTTTCCATCCATTTTCAGTAATGCTGACAGTAATCCACTTAAGATAGGCTATCTATAATCCCTTCAGAAACATCCTTTTTTGTGAGTTTCATGCCACCATTTTGCATGATCTGTTTCTGGCAGAGAGTCTCTCTTAATGTAACCAAAACACCTGGGACCTATTCCTTTACATTGGTTTTGCTTCCATTCCTGCAGATTCACTCACCTGTAAAGAGGACCATGCATGCCCAAACTGTGAATCCAGTTTTGCCAGCCAGGAGATCCTAGCTGAGCATCTGCAGACTTTACACCAAAAACCCAGTGAGGAAAAGGAATTTAAGTGCCGAAACTGTGGAAAGAAATTCCCTGTTAAACAAGCTCTACAGAGACAGTGAGTAGAAACAGGAGTGTTTTTTCAGGGATCATTTAAATCTGTTTGATTACATCCTTTATTTCTCTTGACCTAATCACAAGCTAAACTTTAATTTTTATGCGTCTGTATTTATACCCTTACTCTTTGCTTTAATATTTTGATATCTTAATTTCTATATTTGTTGTAGACTGCAATGGGAATTGCAAAAATACTGACATTTTTTAGTGTGTTAAAGTCATATACTGGAGACCAGACCAGAGCAGCGGTTTGGTGCAGCATTACTTGTCTCCATCAGTGGAATATTTCGTAGTTTAGGAGGTGTAATTTTCAAGCTCTGGATGCTGGTACAGAATTAAAGTAAGATTTAGGGGAAAAAAAAAAAAAAAAAAGGAAAAACAGTTCTTTGTGTTTGCTTAATAAAATATCTGGGTGATGGAAAAACAGAATAGAAACATGAAAAATGTGACATTTAAGAACATGTCTTTATTGTCCTTGAGAGTGTAAATATGCAGTTTTGTCACTAAAGTTGTAATTCTTAGAATTATGCTTCTATATAGGAACATAACTGGTTTTCTTTTGTTGTGTATATATGTATTTTCTTACAATTAGATACATATATAACTTTTTATTATATATTTAATTACAGATTTTTAACCTACTTTATGTAAAGCTATAGATAGTTTATAACTACTGCAAGCTTGTGTACATTGTAGAATGTTGCCCTTACTTTTTTTTTTTTCTATTATTCGTCTTTTAGTGTCCTTCAGTGCACAGAGAATATCAGCCCAGGAGACTCCTCGAGAAGTTTCCAGTGCTCTGTTTGCAGCAGTGCCTTCAGCTCGGAATCGAGGTTTTGTGTCCGAGTTACAGGACTGCTGTCATGTCCTTGCTGGCCTCCCTTTGCATGTTAGCTTTCCGAAAGCTTGGTAGTGTTTGGGAATCCTAACAGGGCAAGGACTCAAATGCTTTCATTCCTCTCTGCTGTAAGTAATGCATGAGGTGGCCTTGGAACTCTGCAGTGCAGCATGTGTTCAGCTCTGAGTACTTGCTACATCTCTGGTTTCTGGAGATGCTGCCTGATGTGGTGGTTTTGTTTTTGCTCTTTGTTATCCCATGTAGTTATGAGCAGCACAAGGAGGCGTGCAGAGGGGATGCCAGGTTCATATGCAAGGCAGATAGCTGTGGGAAGAGATTCAAGAGCAAGGATGCCCTGAAAAAACACAAAGAAAATGTTCACAGTGGTAAGAAGGAGTTTAATGTTTCTTCAGAAAAAAAACCCTCTGACCTGTTCCTAGCCTAAAATTTGCAAATTTAAGCAGTAAACATTGAGTAAATGAGTAAACATTGAGTAAATGTTTACTGCTTCGAGTAAATACTGTGTTTGGTTTATTTTTTAATGGATTCATTTGTATCAAGTAGAAATGAAGAAGTAACTTCATTGCAAGAGTTACTGTTCCTCTGCTCACAGGGAGAAATTACCGTAGGCCACATGAACCATTAGTCTCCTGCAGAAAATACAGTGGGAATCTTGAGAAGTTTAAAGTAGTCAAAGAGTAGATGAAGTAGAATGTTTCAGTAGTGAGGAAAATTAACCAAATTAACTGCTGCAGGAAATGGTGCATTCTTGATTTTTTGCTATTTTCAGAACACAATAGAATGTCTTTGCCTAATCAAACGATTAAGCTTGATGAGTGTTGCAGAAAATCCTATAGCATCTACTGTGCAGGAAGCAGGACCAGACCATGCACTGGTCCTCTTAGGCCCTAGTGTGCCATGAATAGTTTTCACTCAAACTTCATTCTCTCCATATAAAAGGGCAAAATACTGCTCTCAGGTCTGCAACACAGATCTCAGTTCTGGCATTCTGCACTTTCTCTGTGCGTCCCCTCTCCGTGACAAAGGAATATCATTATGCGCGGGGACAGCAGAATCCAGAGCGCAGAAAACAGTCTTCATTGATGGGGATGGCACTGAGGTGCTTTTTAAGATTTTCAGTCTCTTTCTGCTGCCAAACTCTTGCAGTATAGAGAAACCTTTCTGTAATCATTCTTACAAAATATTATCTCCTTTTTTTGTTATGAGTATTAATTTTTTTCATCCATTAGCACTGTTATTTTTAGGCTTAGCTTTTGTCAGTTATGTAGTGGTATGTGAATTCCACATTGAAGGACTAAGGGTATTCCTGTATTATGTGTCTATTTGTGTATATAAATAGTTGTAATAAGTTTATAAGTTTTTACTTTTATAATGTTTCTGCTGTTCATTCTATTATGGATGTGTTTTACCTAAGCTATGAACTATCTTGCATGGGCATCTTTAATTATAAATAAAGAATTAGGTTTATGATGGTTTTGTCTTGTAATAAAATAGCTTTATGGGGTACTAAAAAGAATCTTTAAAGCTAAGTAATAGATTAACTCATTTAAGTGGTTTGTGACTATTTAAAGCAGCAGTAAAAATGGAAGGAAAATGTCTGGTAGCTGACCTATAGCTTGTTTTGTAAATTGCGTTTTAGACAAGATTTGAATTCATGATCTGGTGCTAATACAATTTTCCTGTTTTTTTCAGTTAAAGACCATTAATGATATTTTATATAGTAGGATGCTTTATGCTTTCTAAGTAAACAAAAATAGGATATGGTTTTGACTTAAGCTTGAGATCTCTTTTGTCACTGCTGCATTAACTCCTGTACTGATTTCTGGATAAAAAGAACTGTTCAGTTGTGAAGTGAGCTGTTCTCAGTTGTGAATTGTGTTCTTCATTTGGGATGGTGGTATATGATAACATCTATTTCTTCATTGTTCTGGTTTTCTTAATTTACATTCCACCAGTGACTGGTTTGTTGGACACCCACAGAGAGCTCCTGATAGAGAGCACTTTGAAGATGGGCTACAAATGTAAAAATCTTAAGTCAATCAAATGACCTGTGAAAAGTCACAGGCTCAGTGGAAATATTTAGGTTCTTAGCACTTCCTCTTTAAGATGTTGGTGGTATTTTGTTTCTGTTTCAGGAAATTCTAGGAAGAAGCTGATGTGTTCAGTGTGCAATAAGAAATGTTCCTCAGCAGCAAATCTCCAGGAGCATCGAAAGGTCAGTGAGATGAAGGCTGACTCCCAGCAGGCACTGACTTCCCTGAGATGTGAGGCTGTGCTGCTTGCATCACTTGAAAGCTGCTGCAATGCAAGCCTTTGGGTGATCTCTTTCATGGTTACAAAGCCAACCTGGTTTAGTGTGGGTATTTATTTTTGTAGTCACACTTGCTCAAGCCAAATATCTCCCTAAAGTTTCCCATACATCTCTTACCAAATGCTGATGTTTGTGCACTCCAGCATTAAGTCAGAGTTGCCTGCTGTTCTACAGCATTCTTAAACACTAAGTGTGTTATGTAATTCTAGTATACATACGGATCATAAAATAGATTTGTGAGCCTCCAGTTTTTGTACAAAAAATGGTAATTTTCTTACTGGCTTTTGAAATACCACTTAGGGGAGTTACTTCTATTGTAGTTATGCAGTAGTAAAAAAATTCTTCCTCAAGCCCAAGTTTTTAATGTCTTTTTGTTTATGCACATAATCTTTTATAACCAGAACAGGAGGGGTTAACAGTTGGAAAAGCATCTATTTGGAAATAAGGGTGTTCATGTAGAAATACAGATGGACCATGAATATGAGATTCTGAATCCATTGTACCCAAAGGAAGTCCCTGCAAGATTAATTTGATAAATCACTAAAACCCAGGAGAATCTGTTTTTGCAAAAAGCTGCATTGTACTGTTTATCAGATTAACTGTAAGTTTTTAGTATTGCCTTGGTTATAACCTGAATCCATTGAGGATATAAATGATATCAATTAAAATATGTTGTTGAAAAGGAAATGGTGGGGCCCCTCCTTTTTAATTTGTTTTTCTCCTTGCTTGTGTTAGTATGCCCTGCACTTCTTGTCTAATAGGGCTATATTTTGTTATCATGGTGTGCCTTGCCACATGTTATTACAAGCTTTACACATTGGCACAGATTTTGCACACCAAGCCTTTTAAATACAGAATATCCTGGTCAGTGTGTCCGTTTTATTAAATGTTTGTTCTGTTTGAGTAGGTTGTAACTCTGGGCAGACATTGTGACACGCAGGTTTCTCAAATAGGATTGATCATGTCAGTTCAGCACTTACCTTAGGAATCATCATGAAGATGTTGTGCATAAAACTTTCTTTGCTCTTCTTGATTGGGTTTTCTTTTAAAACATCCAGAAAATAGGTATTCCAGATTTACACCCTTATATCAGATAGTGAAGGAGGTGGCACATAGTAGTACTCATGCTGTTTGTTTGCTTATTAATTTCCTTTTGTAGGAAGTGGGGCAGGACTATCAGCATTGCCAAAAACATTTGTGTACAGGCAATAAAACTAGTAAGAAAATAATAGGTAAAACCAGGAGAAAAAGACAGATTTTTCCCCCACCCATTTCAATGTAAAGAAATAAAACTAGAGAATAAAAAGGTAAAATATAGCAGAAAACAAGCCCAAACAAGAGAAAGAGAAAAATCTGAGAAACACAGAGAAAGGAGCTGAACAAGGGTGGCTGTAGGGGATTGATACATGTTTACTTTCTGAAGACATGGTGATTCACATCTATATCTTTCATGTCAGATTTAAACTCATTTTTAGCTTCATGTGTGTTGTGTGCTGCTTGTGCCTTAACTGTCTAATTGTATTCTGATATGAGTTCTCAAGTTTGAGTAAAGTTCAGTCGCTCAACTCTAATAATGAGGAGGAAAGCCAGGGAACTACTAATCTTCTACTAATCACTGATGCAGATTCCTGCTAAATGATTCCTTTCAATATAAGGATCTCATGTTTTGGATTTGAACTGTTCACAGGAACTCAAATTTAAAAGTGAACAGGTACGTGTGAGTAGCACAGAGTGCCAGGCCTCTCCACTGATGCTCCACTGTTCTGTAGTGGAAAGGGAAGAAACATTCAAACAAATCCCAGGGTTGCTGGTTTCTTTTCCCAGTCAGAGTTGATAGTGCTGCACTTCCAGTGCTTGTAGGTGGGCTGGGGGAGTCTCTCTCTTCCTGGCTGTACAGCTGTGGGCTGAGCTTCTGACTCCTCCTGTAAGCACATGGTTTCCTGGTAAAGCCACTCATTCTTCTTTTAAAGAAAGAAGATTAAGGACCCTTTGAGTGTAGGGCAGTCAGGTTCTTTTGGCTTTGGAAATGCAGGTTTTGTGTGTCACTGGTAGGACTGGTTTGTGCTGGTGCCTTTCCGCATTTCTCAGCAGATTTCTTACATGGACCTGTACAATTCCATTCAGCTGTAGTGCTGTCTGACAAGGGACCAAACCAAGGTAGATTCTACTTTGGTCAGTTTGAGAGTGTGTATGAAGAACCCTTGAGTCTTTCTGAACTTCTTAAACTTTGTAGAGCTGGACTTCCTGCAAAATTGGTGTGAGTAGAGTCACACTTAAAAATCCTCTCTGCTTCCCAGCCCCATACCCCCTTTTTTTTACCTGCCAGTTCCAAGCATCTCTTTTGCATTAATTTCTGGCCTTTTTGTTTAACACAGAACAGTGTTTTGTTCTTCTGGGCAGTCTTTATTTTTTATTAACAGAACTTGCTCTCAACTGCCTCTCTTTGTTTTTGTTTTTGGTTTGGTTTTTTTTTCCCCCAACATGTAGTCCTAAATGCTTGTAATGTGCTGTGATGTTGAAAATACTGCATCTGTAGTTTGAGACAATGCTGCCCCTCTACTGTCTGGCCTCTAAAAGCTTTTAAGAGAAACAATCTTGCAAGAGTGTGATAGTACTTGTTTTTTAAAATTCTGACAGAAGATAGTAAGTGGTTTCTGTGTTATTTTTGCATGTGTCTTGACTAGAAGAAAATGTCCTGACAAGTTAAGTCTACCTTTGGTTTTTTAATGCTTTCCTAATGATAATATTTTAAATGGATCTGGTAGTTAGAAACATAGGTTATACAAACTTGCAGTATAGTTGTAATGATGTTTTTTTTTTTGTTGGCAGTTATGAATTTTTACTTTTTGGGAGATGATGTTTTCAGCAAGGAACAGGCAAGAGGGAAGTCACAGAGTATTCTTGAGTATTAGTATAGCTACTGGCTACTAAGTAGGTACATTCTGCTAGAGAATTTCTGTCTATGTAAGAGGTATGGTCTTGTTTTAGACACACATTTAATTATCATAAAACATTTTGCAGGTCCATGAGGTCTTTGAGTGTCAAGAATGTGACAAGAAGTTCATTTCATCCAACCAGCTGAAACGCCATATGATCACTCATTCAGGTAATGTACAGAAATGATGCAGAGCTGTCTGTGTGTGTGTATATGTATTTCATGTATGTGCAGTTTTACCTGAATTAGTTTTGTATGAAAGGCTCAGTGAAATCTGTGTTGTCCTGAGCTGGGCAAGCCAATCTCGGGAAGGAAACGGTTGAAGCCAGTCTTTCCAAGCTTTCCACAATTCCAAGTGAAGTCTTCTTTCTACTGCTGCTTTGTCAAGCTGTTTTGTCGTGCTAGCTGGGGTAGATGAGGTTAGCGAGCTGGGCTGATGCAAAAGGTTGCTGCGTGGCTTAGAGAGGAGGTGAAAAACCAGTGCCTGAGGTTTGATGGGAGCTGGGTGTGCTGTCAGTGATCTGTGTTCTGCTGTTTATCTGTGTATGTGTTAGTGGGCTCATAGCTTCTGGTTAGAGGAGAGCAGCTCATGGGCCACCCCATGCACAGACCACCCACGAAGGTTCCATTGTGCTCACGGGGCCACTGTGAGCAGGGAGTGTCCCATCTGTAGGTTTGGCAGCGTGGCACGAGGTGGCTCTGCCAGGATTTCTGGTCACTGCAAATGCAGCATTTTCTGTGTCCCTCACCAGTGATTAGAAGCATCAAGCAACACAATGGAAACACAAACATTTTTCTGTCAAATGCGTTAGCATTTAAACAAAAACAGGTTTTTGCAGCTGCACAGGCTTAGAGTTGAACTATTTTCTTGGTATCAGTCCACAGCAAAAACTCATTTCTTGTAACATAATCTGTATCTCAGAGGCTCTTGGCTTTCTTTTGACACTTTTGGATGAGCATTAGTGCACTTAAGTTGCAGTCACCAGTTGAAGCGTAAAGGCTTTTTGCATAGGAGTTTTGGGTTTGGAAGCTAATATGTATATTGTTAATTAAGTTTTAAAACATTTAAACTGTCATGCCCTCTTTCACATTTGTAATCTGGAAACACAGTTTTCCTCTTTGAAGTTATTCTCTTTTGATTTAAGCTAATTAATTGGAGTTTAGTTTTAGCAATGAATATTGCAAAGAATGTGCCAATTTCTTGAAATACACCATGGCTCATCTTTTGTGAAGTGACTTAACTGTCTAACATAAAGGGCATTAGGTGTCTTTCTAATTGGTTTAATCTTAATTGGGTTGACTTAATTGCAGAAATCTCTCTGAGGAGATGACTGTCTCTGTCTTTCATCTTCTCCCCCTGTATAAACAGGAGATTAAATGTCCCCCACTCATTTTCTGCAGAAAAACGCCCCTACACCTGCGAGGTTTGCAATAAGTCCTTCAAACGACTTGATCAAGTGACTGCACACAAAATAATACACAGTGAAGATAAACCTTATAAATGCAAGCTTTGTGGAAAGGGATTTGCCCACAGAAATGTTTACAAGAATCACAAGAAGGTAAAGCACTCTGCTGTTGTTGTTTACAGGTCTGCCAGCCTCAGATTTGCAGATTATTTTTTTCTTTTAAGTGGTTCATCGTTAAGCTCTGCCATGCTTATAAACATGGGATTAAAGTATTGGAGAATGTAGTTTTAGTGTTCTTTGTTATATCCAAAATCTCAAAAGTCTGAATCAATTCTAGTAAACAAAGAACTTAAATAAGCAGAAATAAAGCACAGTTACTTGGTTAAAAGCATCAAATAAATCCCATTTTGACTTTTTTTGTTTTGTTTTTATTTTTTGCTTTGTTTAGGTTGGTTTTTTTTGGTTCTTTTTGTAAGTACTAGGTTACCAAGTTAGTGTTACTGATTTAAAGATGTCTTCAAATACTTTTTTAATAGTGTAATTGAATAAAACTATGTGTAGTCCTCTTGCAGTCTTTGTTGGACTTAGCAGCAGATGCTTTTAAACTACACTAAATTTGATCTTGGTGCTTGCATATGAAAGCAGCGTCAGAAGAAGCATTACCTGAAGAATAGACTCACAAAAGGATGTTCTGCGTGTGTGGATTGAAGCTCAAATCTGCTTGGCCTAATTTCTGTAATGCCTGTCATTAGTTTTAACCTGGGCTTACATTTCTAGTATAGGCAAGGCCCTATCCAGGGACTGCTATTTCAGAATCACAAGGCTGTAAAAAACCAAAACAAAATAAAAAAAAAACCAACGAAAAAAAAAAAACAAACCAAAAAAACCCAAGGAGAATGAAACTCCAACCCTGATATAGCCATACCTCAAAGTCTTTCGCAGCGTAGCTCATGTTATATTCCATCTGGGAATTTGGCACAAGATCTTTGCACTGTCTCTTGCACTTGCAGCCATAAATCATGTAAGAGCAATAATAATGCCTCTCACAGGATGAAATGGTGATGACTGTCTAAAACAAGAAAGCCTGCAGCAGCCTGCTGAAGGACAAGATTATCTCCCATACATTATATTTTATGTTCTAGACTTGAAGAAAATGGGACAGAACCTTGCAGATTGGATATATTCTGAGAAAAATGTGTCAAATATTATCTAGAAAGATAGCTCTGTATTTTAAATGAATACTTCTTACATGTTTCCTGATTTTAGCTTGCCATTGATGACTGGTAGGGAGTTTGGGTTGAAAATGGACTTCAGGATTAAGTGTGAAGGAGTAAACACTTTGATCCAATTCTGTGTAAAGCAGCAGCAGCACCAACATAAGCAAGGATTAGAGGCTCCACTTAATGGGCAAAATAGTAAAATTTAGACAGCTTTAGTGGGTACCAAATTTTGATGGAATTCCTTAAAGCATGTTGGAATGCTGGTTTCCTGGATCTGTTAGCACCTAGTACTGGCTGTAAATCAGCTCTGCTCTGTATTGAGAGAAACTTGTTCCGGTGTTTGCATAAAGATTACCCAACAGCTGTGACTGTTCACCCATCCACATGTAGGTCTCTGAACTCATTTGCTGAGTGTGGAGGCGAACAGGAGAGACAGGAGACTGGCATGTGTCTTTTTCAGACACACCTCTCTCCACTGAGGAAACAACAGGAGGAGGGGTAGCAGACAGAAGAGAGGAGTCTGGATGTGTGTGCACAAAACACAGTTGTACCATACTCAGGGATGTGGTGGTTTGGGAGGCCAAAATAGTTTTGAGTGCCATGAGTTTGGGAAGGCCGTGCATAGGGAAAAAGGGCAGTGGTTCTCTTGCTTGTTCACAGGAATGCTGATCCAGAAACAGTGTAAATGTAAAACATTTTTTGTGCATTATACTTCTATGTATTTCTTCAGCTTGTGTTTTTAATGATTTTTAGATTTGTGTTTCCTGTAAGATGTCTTCCTAGGTTTATTCTCTTTTGGAGGAAGAGAATTGGACACTAAATAATTTCAGGGTGCTTTTCTGAGTTTCAGGGTTAGGTTACTGGGCCAGTAGCAGGGAGCACAGATACCTGCAGTAGGAATGATGGGTGTAGGAGTTAAAAAACACTTAAATCAACAGCATTTAACAAAAAATATACCTTTAAATTTGATAAACAACATGTTTGAAAAACCTTCGGATTTTACAGTGGGCTTACATCCTTTTTATATATGAGAGAGTACAGATACATTTTGTGCCTTTGAATTCTTGATTTGTGTTTTAGACGGAAACTTGTTGCTGTTGTTTCTGTAATTCCTGTGAGGGGGATTTTTTAAACTTGATTTCATGTTGGAAGTCTTAGAATAAAAATGACTGCCCCAACATGGGTTTTTAAACATCTTTCATATGTGGGTGTCTGTTGGGTCATTTCAAAAGTGCAGAAGGAAATTAGTTCCTCACATTTCACGGGATTTCACTGGGAGATACAGTGGAGTTGCCAAGAGTATATCTGCTCTGTTCAGTGGAGCACTGGGATGTGAACTTTAACTTAGCACTTGTTATGCTCTTAGAGCTGCACATCTGAGGCAGGAACTCTGTGATCTGCTTTTCCTGCAAACAGGTGCTGCCCTGCTCTGCATGGGTGCATGTGCAAGCTGGCTTTGCCCCTTGCTTGGAGATGTCAAGGCTGGAAAGTGTTCTGGGATATGGAACCAGCTCAGATGTGCTCTGTGAGAGCTCAGGCTGTGACTTAAATGATTATATGAATACAGTTCCATTTCTGTGACAATGCAAGAGAGCAGTATCTAAAATGAAGAGGCAAAAAGAGACTGTGCTACAGATAAAAGTGTAGTCACCTTTCATGCAGGTTAGACTGGATGAGGGTGCACGTTCTGAGCCTTGTAATGCAGATTACCTCCATACGGGAGGTGGTTTTGTTCCATCTGCTCCTTTGTTGGTCTGTACAGAGGATGAGTTCTCAGAACAAAATATGAGGACATGACAGTCAGCAGAAATAGGTCATCAGACACAGGGTTTTAAAGGGTTTATGGCTAATCCAGGGTTGTTTGGTCCTGGGGAGCATAATGATTTGAAACAACTGTATTCCATCAGTTTATCTGTTGGGAATAAGTAGCCTTGGGCTGGGCTTAAGCCTCCACAGATGCTGTGGTAGGAAAGGCTGCCATAAAATGCTCCATAAGAGCCCATTCTCGGTTGCTGGGATGTTCTGTGTACCCTTGCATGTGGTATGGCTTACTTAGGTGATTTTCTTTTTAGGGAAGTTAAGATGTGCAGATGCATCTGTGTATTTTGATCAGAAGGTGAGGAGAGTATAAAGGAAATGCTAAGGAGGAGTTCTGTACAAATCACTGTGCTCTTCAGAACTGTCACTCACATGATGAGTGTTCCAAACCAGGGCATTTTTTAAATAAGCAGCATGAATTTTGCGCTCGTGGAAGGTGCCAGATTGACAGCTCTGGAGACTGAACCCTTCTATTTATCCACAGAACAGGTACAGCACAGGCAGCAGCACTGCGAGCTCCCCCACAGTGTCTCGTCCATGTGTCCCAACCCTGTTCTGGAGGAGCCCCCTGTTGAGGTGAGAAGGCAGTTCAGTCTCTTTGTGTCCTGTCAATCTTTGGCCTCACTGCCAGCGGGGCTGAGCAGGGTGGCAGCTGATGTCAGCTCTGATGGGAAGCTGTAGAGTCTGGGCTGGAATGTGCAGCAGATTTCAAGGAACATGAGATATATTTCAAAGTTGTGATGGCCTTTCAGCAGCCTTTTAGCTTTCAGTGACTTAGGCTGAGGTCGAGGAATTGGTTTTGAACCCAAGGCCTTCCAATACCATTGCAGTTCACTCAGGTTTTTGTGCTGTGTGTATGTGAGAGGACATTGGTGTTAAAAGCAAACTGGGTTCAAGGCCCTCAGCCAACCTCTCAAGAATTATGCTGTCTCCCTGCAGCCCCCTTTCTTTCTCCCAGCTGAAGGGGCAGAATAACAGTTCTGCGGATTCTGGACAGCAGAAATATATTATGTAAATATGTACTATGCTAATATTTGCCCTTAGTCTACCAAATTAACTCATTTACCTAATTTCCTGCATATTGTAAAACACTGCTCATCCCCTTTTCTTCTGGGCACTCCAGCTTGTACTAAGGTCCTTGCGAGCTAATATAAAGTATGTGGATACTGATGCTTTAAAAACCTGCTTTCATTTGCAAAAATAGTAGGAAATTGGGTAGATAATAAATTAATCAGTACAACTTATTATCTACAGTGGAACAGCTGTTAAAAACACTAGGAAACAGGGAAAGTGCTTTGGAATATATGAAAGTAAAATAAACTGGATGTTTCCCAAGCTTCAGAAAAGAAATTTGCTTCAAAAACTCTGCAGTATGGGAGATTCATCCAAGCTTAGCCTTTTATTTTATTTATAGCTTTGAGGCTGTTTCTCAGCTACAATGAATTTTTCTACAGCCAACAAAAATCTTGGTACTGTCACTTCCAGGGCTTTGATTTTTTCTGGTGATTTTTGTTGTTTGGAATTTTTTTAAAATAAAAGAAGCTATATATAAAAGTAGTCACATGATTTGAGGAATTTTCTTTGCCAAACTTTAGGTGCTGTCTTGAAAATCAGATTGGTTTTACCTTAAAACTTAACTGAAAAGAAAGGGGTTTGTGTGAGTTTGAATTTAAAAGATTTATTCATATAAATAAGTATTCCAGGCCAGTGTTAGTGCAGCTGAAGCAGCTAAAGCAATGCAGCTGAGCTTGTAGGTTTTTTCCCTCTGGTTATTCTGTATTTTTGTTTGTGTTTATGTGCACACCTCATGTGACACTTGTGAGGATGGGGAAGGTGCAGCTACTGAGTAGCTCCTGTGCTGGCTTTCAGGGTCCTTGAATAATGGCAGAATGATTATTGAAATTCTTCATCCCCTGATGCTTCCAGTTGTGATATCCTCTCCTGAATCCTGTCTAGAAAATTAACTGTAGTTGCTGCAATGACAATGTTGGATTTTCATGAGCCTTTCCTCTGACATGTTGTCTTTCATCCACAGACCCATTCTGAAGAGAGACCATTCCAGTGTGAGGAGTGCAAAGCCTTGTTCCGAACCCCCTTCTCTCTACAAAGACATCTGTTAATCCACAATAGTAAGTGCAAAGTCAGAGGAAAAACAGCTTTCTCCATTCTCAGATGTGACTTAGAAAAACAAGCATGTGGCACCTTGTTGCAGCATACAACTTGCTGTGTTAGATTGGTATTAAGATTCAACTCTGTACCTATTGAGTTAAAAATTCAGAGCCAAATTCAAACCTTGCCTTCAGATGCACTTAAATGCAAATCCAAATACGCTTGAGAAAATCCATCAATCATTTGCGGTCTGATGGCAAGAACTTTATTTCTGCATTAAGTGTGATAGTGTTACCTCCATTATAAGAGAAGACAAATGGAAACAGAGATAAATTGGTGACTTGCTCAGCTTTTGTAGGTAATCCAGTTTAGAGCTTGACACTGAAATTGTCTCTCCTGTGCCAGCCCAGGCTCACGTTTGCTGCCTCTGGCATAGAACTGGAGCAGCTCAGAGAAATGCTGTGGCCATTTTCCCTCATGAGTAGCTTCTTGGCATTCTGTTCTGTGTTTTAGTTGACTGTGTTAAGATTTATTTTTGGTGAAATTTTCTCCATCTTTAATACTTGCAGAGTATTCAACCCTTTGAACATCAACAGTTTAGATTTTAGAAAATGTTTATGATCTAAAATCCTTATAGCTTGGAAGACCGTACTTTGTTTTGGGGAATATTTACACTGGCATAACTAAGAAAACCACAAATCTTTCCTTTTTTGCTCCTGCGTAACAGTGTTTTTGTTAGATGAGTTATTGGATTGGCATGTTCAGTTTGTTCTTTTACAATTATCTTTCAAAGCTTCTGCAATTTTTTAAAGCATTGAGTGCCATATTTTTTTTTCCCAGTGTTAAATGTTAAAAATAATGGGGAAAAATATTAAAAACCTGTTCCGTAATGTGTATTCTAATGAACAAGAATTTGCAGAATATCCAGAATATGTAGTTCACTGTGTGCAGAATTGTAGATTTTCCTGAAGGTTTCTCTAAAAACATAATATGGTTTGACTTTTTTTTTTTTTGAAGAGGATGGTACCTTAGGAAGACCTGTTTTTCTCCTTGTTAGGTGAGAGGACCTTTAAGTGTGATCACTGTGATGCCACTTTCAAAAGAAAGGACACATTAAATGTTCATATTCAAGTTGTCCACGATGGACATAAGAAATACAAGTGTGACCTGTGTGATAAAGCATTTGTGACACCCTCAGTCCTGAAGAGCCATAAGAAAGTGAGTAGAATCAACTGATCATTTTTCATGTGTCCTTAAGGTTGTGGTTCAGTGTAGAATCCCCAGCTGCTTCTGCCTTTCTGGCTTTTCAGTAGAAAGCTGTGATTGTCCTTACCGTAGAACACCGACTGCAGTAGTGAGGTTATTGGTGCCCAGCAGAATCTACAGCTGGTGCTTGTGTATAAATCCAGCATCAGGTGTGTGGCAGGATGAGCCTGGCTGCACTGCTCTTAGCACCCTCCTTTCTACCAAACTCTGCAATGGAATTGGGGTAACTTCAGGAGGAGGCTTGCTCATTAGTTTGACCTGAGGTAAGATTGATGTTACAGGGAAGAAATGCAAGGAAAATAATTGAGTCCAGAAAAATCAGCTGAGAAAAGTCAGTTTAGGTGTTACCACCTAATTCAAATTGTGAGAACTTGTTTAAAAAGTCATGCATGTATTGCTTGTCACATAGGACGTGCTTCATCCATGTGTGTAAAACTGGAATTGCTTTTGCTTTGTGCTCCTGTCAGACTGTCTCCTGTGCTCCTGTCACACTGGCTGTGTTTGGGAGTCTTGTAGTTGTACTGTGTTGCTCCCAGAAATACTTTTCATATTTGGATGTTTGGAATGAATTAGTAGCTGTCCATCGGGTATATCCCAATGTTGCTGCTAGAGATACAAATTATTTCCAAATCCTAATCAAGAGGAATTTAGCATTCATATCTTTAGTGGCAGTGAATTAAAAGAGTGCAAGTCCGTCCAGTATTGAAATGAGATCTCATTTACTCTTGCTTCAGCTGCAGCATAAAATGTACTATGTGAGAAAGGTGTTTTATGATGTAATGAAGAATTTTGTGTCATTTCCGTGTCTTTTCATCAGTGTAAGAAATAATTTCTGTATCTGGAGAGGGTCGCATGCTGGCTGGAAACCGAAATAGTCAGCTGCACGTACAATTGAATCCCATTTAAAGTAACACTTTGTTCTGGTTTGAGCACAAACCATAACACACTTTTAAATGAAATAATCAGACATTCTCTACTAAAAGAGCAGCCACAGTTATAAGGAAAAGTAATTCAATAGACTGATAAATCTTTGGTTCTGAATTGTGTATTGAAAGTACAGTGTGAACAATGGTGGTGACCTTGTGTGTAATTGACTTCAGCGTGATCCTGCTGTTGACGGCACAGGTTGGATAGGAGAGTTTGTAATATAGTTTTTTTTCTATTTTGAAATAATTCTTCTTGTATTAGTGAAGCCCTCTAGCCCTAAAAGCTTGATTTCAAAAGACAAACTCAGTGACTTAGTATTGGTGACAGTTACATTGTTCTTTTCGTGGTCAATTGTCTAACACCTAGAACTAATTAGAATCTTTGCCTGGTGTGGTGGTAAAATACGTAATAGAGGTAATAGCAGTCAATGTCAATACAATAAAATATTTCATATTTCACTTTTTTATTTAATACTGAACAATCATTCTTGTCTTTCCCCTCCCCATGTAGACTCACACAGGAGAAAAAGAGAAGATTTGCCCATACTGTGGACAGAAGTTTGCAAGCAATGGAACACTGAGAGTTCATATTCGAAGCCATACAGGTATTTATTATAATGAACAGAGATTTTCTAAATCTGTAACAAGGTATCTCTATGACCACATTTTATCTATCTGCAAACAGGCAAACTTACAGGTAGGCCTAACACAGTCATTTTACCTGCTTAATGTGTAAAAGCTGTTGTCAGGTTTCATTTTGCAAGTTTACACTTTCATTCAAATAAGTGTCATCAGGCAGCTGAAAGAGGTTTCTTTGTGATAATTTGTTTCCAGCATAAAATGGTGTACATTTGCCTTTTGCGTGACATTTTCTTCCCTCTGCATAACCAAGTTTGGCTTGCAGGGAGATGACAGTAATTTCTGTGATGTTACCCATCAGTTTGCCTGGAGCAGAAAGCCCCAATTTTTCAACCTCTTAGTGCAGATGGCTCTTGCGAAAATGCTCTGGAGATGTCCAAGTAAAAGTGCTTTTCACATGTGTGCTGCTATCAGTTAGATTTCAGCTCTCTCAAGCAGACTTTCCTAAATTTAGGAACTGGGCTAGCATGAGTTTTGTGAAACCACACACCCAGAACCTCTAAACTTGAGTACAGAGCCCTGCAAAATTTGTAACCTCTATTATAGGTGGCTGTGCCATTTTGAACTTCATTGAAGCAGAAAGGCACTGAAGATTTCTAGCACCTTTGTAGATTAAATACAGGGGGAGAAACTGCCTTGCCAGGAGATGATACAGGTTGGAATTACAGCATTATGGACTGTGGAAACAATTTATGACTGAGTAATACTGCAGGAGGCCTCTTTTTTTTCTCTAAGAAGCTAGAAGCAGTCATTGTACAGTTACTAATTCAGGAAAAATGCCTTGCTAAATTCATTTATAATGACCTGTGATAGATAAACTCTGAACCTTTCCTCTTCCAGTCTTCTGCTAGTACAGTGTCAATTACATTTTTGCTGGGTTGCATCCTTCACTCTGAGAATTAACCAAAACAGATTTTCATGATAGTTTTTGTCACTGTTACAATTCCTGGCCAATTTCTGATTATCCTGATGAAAAATGGGGGGAAGTTGCTGCTAAATTGACTTCAGGTGACTTCAGGTTTAAAAAGAATATTTTTATTACATGGCAAAATGTCTAATGTAAGGTTGAGTGAGAAAATGCCATAGTTGGATTCATGTTGCCATTCTGGAGAGATGGTTTTGTTTGGTGCTGTACCTGATGGCTTCAGCCATGTTGTTCTTGGTCATAAAACAAGCACAGTGATCACAAGAGGAAATTGTTGTTCAGTGAGCCTGAGGAAACACGGCTTTCTGAGGAATAGCTTGCATTATTCCCGAAGAGCGTAAGGAGAGCTGCTGAAGGAAATTCAGGTCATCTGCAAACAGGGTAAAAAAAGTTGAGCAGTCTTAAGTTCCCTACAATGTGAAAATCCTTGACAACTTTTCAGGGAATTTCTGAGCAGTACAAAAGTTTTAGTTCATCAAATAGTGGAGCCACGAACATACTTTATTCAGAGATGAGTGTTTGGTTTCTAAATGTTGCAGTGATTAACACTTCATGGTATTGGTGTCTGTTAAATTTTTTGGGTTTGAATTAGTAATTTCAAAACTTTTTTTCTTCCATCAGACTTCAAAGTATCACTTTTCATTCCGAGCTAGAAGTGAAACAAGCAGCCGCTGTCTGTTTTCAGGAGTTTACTCACCCTTCTGAATAAGCCTTGATCTTTTGGTGCAACTAATCAGTCTACCATAAATATAAATATTGCAAAGACCTCTTGTCTTAGTGATTGCAGGTGATGAGGTGTGAGGTCTGTGTCCAGACATTTGCATTATCCCATTTTCTCTTTGTGGTCAGCTAGATTTTATTATCTACTTTGTGTGAGAGGTTTTGTTCTGTATTTACAAAATAAATTCAGATAGAGGTTATTTTAAAGAGAGTTGTGCATCATGTTTTCTCCTCCTTATATTTATGGAGTGATTCTTTACAAAAGCTGGGGTTCTAGGGTACCTCTCTGGTTCTGCTTTGGAATTGTATTTTTGCTATGTTTAATAATCCATATACAAAAAGAGAAACTCAGTGGGGTTTTGTCTTTTATTTAATATGCAGCATGTGCTCTTAAATGTTGTTCCACGCAGACATGCGTGCTTCCTGGATAAGCAATTTTCTTCCCTCTTCTGTGTTAGAATAAGACCCTGTAAATGAGCCCAAACAGTACTTGGCCTTTTGTAGCAACTGAGCTGGTTTGGGGTGAGTGCACATGTCTGCATGTGCATGTACAGAGGGAAGGGGGTGATGTTTGCCTCTGAACCTGGAGTGTTGCTCTGTAATTCATCATCTGGGTTTCAGCCTTGGCATGACACAGACAGCGCTCTGCAGGTCAGCTGAAACACTAGAGCACATTCTCCTTCTCCTGTATCCTGTTGGTTTATGACTTCTTAGGGTCACAGGGAGCTGGGGTTAATTCAGCAAAAGAATCCTTTGACTGTGATATAAATTCCTTGGCTTGTTCATAAATTGTAAAAGAAATCCTATGGTCTGCTCCATGGGCTTAAAACCCAGGGGCTGGGAGGTTAATTGCTTCCCTGAAGTTTTAAGCAACTTTCAGTGCTAGCAGTTTCTGGCTGCAATTTGTGCAGCTTCTCAGTTGCGTTATGTATATCTATTAAAAGGTGTTAATTGCTGTGGGGTGTGTGTATGGATTTGTGTGTGCCTGTGTGATCTGGGTATGAATACACACACGTTTTATCTGTCTGCTGTTTACACTGTTGCCTTCCTAATTAGTTGTGTCCTAATCCCTTCCATCCTTGGGATGTAGCACATCAAGCTGTGCAACAGTGAAAGTTGTTCTGAAGTGGTTTATATTTGCAGGTAAATTTGTTTTGGTGTTAGGAGAATTAAGGGATTTAACTGTAATTCTGTCCTTTTTGTGCTGTCCTTTCCCTACTGTTACTTAAAAACCAAGGAAGAACAACTAATGACTGTAAATGTCTTCCAGAAAATGAAGTGCAAATATAGGTTAAAATAAAACACTATTTTGCTTTTACCATCCCAGTTAGTCCAAGTCCTGATAATAAGCCAGTAAGATAACTCTAACTTTACATCTGTCCTAAATGTTCTCTGAAGAGGTGAATTTTTCAATTCTATGTCATTTGAAAGCCATGACTTATTGTGTCATTCTTGTGTGTTGCATGCTCTGCTAGGTGCAAAAAGTAGCTTTGTTTTTTAAGCATGAGTTGAGAAGGTTCTTTGCAAATTTACTTCCATGTGCATGAGTAAAAGATAATACCAAGAGATTACATTAAAATGGGAAAAAGCATTTGGACCACAGACCTCTATATCCTTTGTGCCAACACAGTTAATCTTACTTTTTTCCATTTATGAAAGAAGAGATTGCTTTGTAAGCTTTCAAAAATATATAATTTTAGGTGATTGCCTTCTTGAGTTGCCTCCTATACTGAGATTCTGATGTTATGCACCTAATTTTGCTATTGTAGTCCCATTTCTACAACTCAATCTTTTGAGCATATTTACAATCCCACTTAAGTCCCAACTATATAAATATCCAAGTCCAAATTTTGCACTTCTAAGACAAAATTTCTGGGGAAGCAAAATATTAGTGGTGGAGTTATAATAATAAAGACCTTTGGTTTTTACAGTAGTTCAGTTGTCTCTGAACACAGAAGACTTCAGAGTAGTTGAAGGAAGTAATGAGTTCAAGTACTGGATAACTTTTATTTATTATGGTGTAAAATATATCACCAAGGGTTTAATAGCTAAACAAGCAACTGTTTGTCTATCTACATAGTAATGTACAGCCAGGATCCTCATTCCAGTAGATCTTCTGCTAAACTGCCTTAGAAGTAATTTATATTTTCTTACATGGGAAAAAAAAAAGATAAAAAGGCAGGTTTGAAGGAACTTCCTCTCATATGCCAATGAAGTATGTGAAAGAATGTATCTGTATCTAGTCAGTGAACAGCTTGCAAATGCCTTCAGATAGGTTCTTTCTATTAATAACTTAAAAATGATCCCTCTTTTATCTACCCAATTTAAAAAGGAACTTGCAGAAGCCCTCAAAGGTAAGGATTCTGCATTTCTAAACCTTTCAGTTTATACATCATTGTCTTGTTCATCTCCAGACAACAGCTAAATCTTTAAAAATACCTGTAACATTTCATGCAGCTGTCAGCTTCTTGTTGTCTGTACTCATGAATGAGGAAATGTCCTTTTGAGGGGTAGATTATTTGAATGAGACATCTTTAGATCAAATGAGTTACTGATGATTAATGCATGTTCTTTAAAGACTTAATTGACCATTGGATTCACTGAAGTAATGGGTGTTGCATTTTCCATTCATAAAGAAATCAGATTGTTAAATTCTACTGGTAGCTGCAAAGAGTGGAACTTATTTGTTCTTTAAAGTTGTATCTGTTTATTATTTATTACTTAAATTACTTGAAATCTTGACATCACTTGAATTCTGATGAGAGCCTGTAAGTAATAATGATAGTTCATACTTTACTACATGGATTCAGATAGTCTTCTTTTTTGTAGGGCTTTTTACTAGTCTTTATGATTCACTTAGTGGCAAATAGCCAGTATCTCAATTATATAGTGATAATTTTGATGCACCAGATATGGCAAACTTTTTATTGGTCTTAACTAGAAGTAATCTGAAGTTTTGAATAAGCCCTAAACTTTCCAGAAAACAAACCACCTCAGCTGTGAAAATACCACTTTGATAGCTCAAAAATTAAAGCATGTCTAACTACTTAGGAAAAGACAAGTAATAGAAAAAAGTGTTTCAAGCCTTCTGTTTTTCCCCTTTTTGAAAGACTAGGATTTTAGTTTTTCTCTTATTAAATATGTGACTATATTTAGTGAATGGGAAATGCACATAGTTGATTTACATGAAACCTATTTTAGTTCTCCCTGGTGCCTGGAAAATGAGTGTTGGAGCTTGGTTAGAAAGCGTTCACAAATACACAAACTTAGTTATTCATCATCAGTGAGGAAACAAACCACCTGAAAAAACAGAGGCATTTAATCTCTTCAGAGTGTGCCAGATTGGAATGTCGGTTAAAATGAAGTCAAAAATGCCTCTTAATTGCCCCATACGTGAGGAGCACAGGGCTGTTTTCAGAGCAATCAGAACTATCTCTATCTGGCCCACCATGAGTATAAAATTACCTGTGCTTTTGGTGTTTCTGGGTCTTGTCTCGGCTGATGTCCTCAAGCATTTTATGTTTCAGATCACAAAGTTACTTAGCTCTTGGCATGAGAGAGCTGTTTCTGTGTGGGAACTTCTGTACCTTCTCAAGTGCTAAATTTTGAGTGTGTCTGAGAAGGAGGCAGGCCAGGATTTTGCACAGGCCAGATCGCTTTTTATTGTGTAGTCCAGATTAAGACTAGTCCAGATGTCACAAGGAAATTGGCTCACTGCTGCAGTTGGCCAAGCTTCTTGATTATTCTTCCGTTCTTTTCCCTTCTTGGGATCCCTGGTCAAAATTACAGAAATGCCTGAGAGATGCAGGGTATTAAATGCTTTTGAAGATGCTACTCAGGATGTAGGAACTTGCCACCTCTGCACAAGAGGAAGCTCATTATTTTAAGGAGGTGTTGGTTTTCTCACAGGTCTGCAGACCAAAGTGGTGAAATTTACTGAATATTTTCTGGACTTGTGAATTTTTAATCCTTACTCCCTTTACTTCCTGGTATTTTGTAATTGAAGTTCTGTTGGAATCACTGGGTTCATTGAGTTCCTGTTTAATTTAATAATGATTCCTAATGAAGTCTCTTTCCATGAGGGAGAAATTCAGATCTGTGTATTTTAGGTTTATTTGTGTTTGTTGTATGTATTTGCATAGTGCATTAACTGAATAATGTTCAGTTAGGAACACAAAGTTTTTAATTGAATGGAAACAGTGTTTAAGGGCAAGAGCAGCTGAGGATAAATGTGTGAAGCTGTCAGGTGCCCTCTCTGAGCAGTGTTCTAAAGCAGATGTCATAGATTATAATTTTGTTACATCCGTTAACCTTTTGCCTGTCCTTACTTGCTGTTGAATGCTGTCATCACCCCAGATTATCTCTGAGTAAAAAAGCCCCCTTGATATTCCCATTCTGGGCTGCCCTGTGGATCATCTGGTAAGGAGTGTTAAATGTGTGATCCAGATGGCCTCCAAATTCCTCCCCAGGTGAACTGTGCTCAATGCAGTGCAGTTGGGTGATGGTGGAGGCTCCCTTCTAACCCTCTCCCTTACCCCAGGCTTGAGTTAGGACTTGAAAAAGGATTATAGTTTGTTGTAACTCTTCTGAAACCTGGTATTTTGAAATAATGCACATATATATATATTTATACAGAAAAACATACTAATTTTTATTTAAGAAATAATCTTCTAATCCAAATAATTAGTAGTTCACCATCTGAAAGGGAGCTATATCTAGAACAGGGGAAATGGTCTGTGGAACTATTTCTGTAGTCTGAGAGACCACATTGCTGTAATTATATGTGTTCATTTTTATAAAGAGAACTGAAGAGAGGAATTCCTTGAGACTGCACATGGTGCACATGGTCTGATGTTCAATGCAGTTTGTTGTAGTTTTTTCTCATGTTCATGAGTGTCGACCAAACCATTGGTGCTGAATACCCCAGCTGAGCAAAGGTGTATTAAAAAGTAATAAAAAATCCACCTTGATAATTTCACTGTATAGTTAAAAATCTTAATTCCTTAACTGAGCAGTTGAGTTCCAGTGGGGACAGCAAGCCAGGCAATCCTGCTTGAAGGCTGGCATGAATACCTGAGAATTGTATTTCTGTGACTAAGCAAGCTGCAGGGGAGCAGGGATAGTAAACAGAGTTCACAGATGAAATAGAAGTCATGCCTGGGGTATGGTTTGAAAGAGCAGTGAGACTGTTTATTTGATTTGCTGGGCTCTTCAGACACTTCTGTTGCAGTCTCTTCAAATTAGGACTGTGTCTCAGTTGGATATTTCCTTTTTCATTTTTCTCATTGGATGGGAATGCATTTCTCACCTGTGAAGTACATATTTGTTTAATCATATTTGAAGTCATTGTTTTGAAGTAATCACTAACACTGGTGCTTATATCAGGTTTCCACCTAACTTGAGAAACAGCTTTTTTGTTTGTTTTTTTTGGTGGCTTAGCTGACTACGGGAAATGCAAAATAAAGTGTGAAAATAGCAATGCATATGACCAGTTTGATTAACTGTCTCAAAGTCCTTATTTAATGTCTAGCTGTAGCCACTGAAGTCTTCAGAAACTAATATGTATATGGATTTGCTTCTTAATTGTTTTGTATCTGAGTTTGGGAGATCTGTGTGCTAAACTCAGTGTAAATCCTGCCTTAGAGCACCTCTGATTGGAAATGCCTCATAGGAAACTGTCCTGAGTTAAACCTGGATGGGAGAACCTGGTATTTAACTTCTTAAGCTACATTAAGGTGCACTAGGTATTGTGATCTCAAGCTAGAGATGGAGGGGAAAAAAAAGATGTCAGTTCTGTCATGACATGGTTTCAGATCAAAATCCCATATGTTTTTCAATCATGGAATTGTTTTTCATAATCCTTGTATTAAGGTTGAATTTATTTTTATTATGTTAAAAGCTTTGGTTTTTTTGTTCATACAAAATCTGGAAGTAGAATGTCTAGACTTTGAATTATGCTAAATCCACTGCAATTTATCCCAGGATTATTTATTTGGGGTTATTTGTACAGAAGTGCCATTAATGTGTTGAGCAGTTTGTTCTGGAGCAGCAGGGACAACACAGTCAGCTGTAACTCGGGGGTGAACCTAACATTTGTTGCATTTGACTTGCTTGACTTGACATGAAAACAATAGTTTTGTTTAGAAAGCAGATTATAAAAACTCCCAAACATAGAAATATTTCTATATTTTGTATATATAGCTATATATAAAAACATGTTTATATAAAAATGCAGAGTGCAAATGGCATAGTTGTTCACTGGCTTTGACTTTACCTAAAGTGCACCTCCTCTTAGTATGGTGTTACCACAAGTTGACACCATCGCATAAATATTATTCTAGCAGCAGATGCAGGAAAAAATTGTAGTTTATCATAGGGGAGATGGCTTTCTTTCACTTTGGTTCTTAGTAACTCCTTTTTGTGAAGACAAGAGAAGTGGAGGTTCATGACTTGCAAGGTATTTCATTTGTTTGTCTTAGGAGCTTTTGCTTTTAATCTCCTTGTTAGGGATCCGTTCATTTTCTGATCACAGGAGTTTTACATATGAAAATCTCCAGAATTTCTTGTGCACACCCTGAAATTTATTACTGCAGTGTTTATAAGGGGGTTTTGATAGTCCTTGTCTGGCTGTAGATGGATGTGAAAGCCCTGATGGATAATGTCACTTTCTCAGGAGCTTTTATCACATGACCCTTGCACTCCAGTTTGTCTCAGTGACAATTCTAAACTTTGTGCAAGCACAAACCCCTCTCCTTTGTGGACACTGGCAATAGTTTTCTATGAAATGTTCTACTTCAGCAAGCCTTTATGTGTGGGAGGAATATTTTTAGCATTCATTCTTTCAAATCTGTCTTTTCCTTTGTAGCCATCTTATTCCATTTGCTTATCACAGGATAGGAGAAAGTTAAACTTCCTGTTTATCTTAGAGAACTTAGAGTGGGGCAGAGTGTGTAAGACTTCCCTTGGGGAACACCTGCTTCCCAGTGCTCTCCTTGAGGAACCCGGAATCATTCTGATGAGAAACTGGTAACATGAATAATGTTTGCCTAGGCTGGCTCAGAAGCAAGGAAGGAAGTTAATTTTCAGCAGAGATAAAGAAGGTAGTATGTAGAGTTGTAATAATCTTGGCAGATCTATTGTCCACAAGATCAGATATTTAATCTAATTTAGTTACCTGGCTCCTGAGACAGTAAATAGCAAAATAAGATGCATTGTCAGAGGGCAGTTTATTCACTTGAGAAGAAACTTATTGTGAGACAGACAACAGAGGCCCTTTCCAGAGAGCAATTTGTAAGAAACTTGGTTGTTCCTACCACAGATGTATTTTAAGCGGCCGATTGTTAATTTTGTAAAATCCTAAAACCTTTTGAGGTAGAAGGTAAATCACAAGTTCAAAAGATGTATATGCACAGGATAGATACTTTTGTAAGCACCAGGACACTTGAATAAATTCTAAGTATGCAGCCTCCAAAGGTGAAAGAAAATAACAATAAATAAGAGCAACAGTAAAATTACTTAAGATCATCTTTTAAGTACTGTTATTGGCACAAGTGCATGAGAAATTTATGTAATTTAGAAAAACGAGATGGCTCCTAGTTTGAATGTCAAGTCAGGGCTGGCAGTCTGTGTTGCATAGTAGATTTGATTTTTGGAGCAGTGAAGATTTTTGACTGTGGACAATTTGTAACAGCAGCTCCAAGCCCGACTTTTTCAGGTGTGACACGTTGATGTGGAGTCATTGTTGCCCTCTGCTGGCATCTGTTGAAAGCTCCTAAGGCCTTATTTATCAAGCACCATGGTGTCCGTGGTTGATTTCAGAGGGACACCGTTAATCTGTTGCAAACTCAAACCCATTCTGTGAAGGCCAAAGTCTTTCTCTTTAAAGTGACATGGAGGGTGGGGAAGAGAGGGAGGAGGGTACAACTCCTACCTGTCATCGCTCATCTGCTTACAAACTGCTGAAAGCTTTAAATTCTCCATTCAAAAGCCCCCAGACATAAAAATGTCAGCTGAATTAATTAAAAATTTGAGTACTGACAACTGTTGGAGTGTTTGAGTTTTGGAGGCATGAATTAAAGGCATTGAGGGTCAGGAGAGAGAGGATCATATATCAAACTGCTCAGTGAAAACACAACTCTAACGCAGAGACTGTTGTCATCATCCTAAAAAAAAAACCCAAACCCCCAATTCACACAGTTGTGCTTTCTGAGAGATGACAGAACACCAGAGAGAAAAATATTTGTGTTTACAAGTGCCTTGCTGGCCAATCTTGGGCTTCTGTCATTCACAGTTACCTATACAGAAGTAAAAGACAGAAAAGAGCAAAATAATCAGTCTACAAAATAGGGGAGGGTGACCATCCCCTTCCTTAAATACTCATCTCACCTCAGGTGCCCTTGAATCTATGCACAACATGTGCATATGGAGATTTCATGTCCAGCAGTGACTCTTAGTCGATATCTTTGGGATATCAGTGAAATAGTCTGGTTTGGGTTTTTTTGAACTGTAAAATGTAGTTAATCTTACTTGCCTGATTTAGAAGATTGAGTATGAGTGTTAATAAGTGCTTGACATTTGGTCCGTGTTAAATCTATACACCCTTTTGAGCAGAAAGTTGTGCATTGACTTTATAAAACAGGCATTGCTTAACTTGTGACAAATCTTTATTTGAAAAGACACCTTCAGCATTATGTTGTGTAGAACAAAATCCATTTGGTTAACAGAAAGTTTTCTGTCATATTATTTTTTTCTGCTGTGTTTTATAACGGAAACAACCTGATCTTTGCTTTTAAAGTGTTGTATACAGGAACAGGAGGCAATAAACTCAGATTCCAGTGCATTGCCTGATGAGTTAAAACTTAAAATTCATTTCTTCCCATTGATGGTGCTCAGAAACTCTACTGTTTGTCTTTGAACAGCTCAGTATCCACATTACATTAATGTGAGTTTGGGGAAATAGATGCCAAATGACACGAGTGTAAGGGAGCATTAAACAAATACCTTGCAGATATGGGATGATGTAAGGGAGATGCTAAGATTGTTCTGCTTCTATTTCAGTTGTAAATTGAGACACAAATATTGCAGAAACTTTTGATTAAACCACTACTAACACAGATACAGCATTATAAAAGAGTGGATTTTATATTCCATTGGGATTCTGACACCCAGAGACCTCTAATAATGACCAGATGTGAAACAGAAAAAATATTTGGGGGAAGTTGAATGCCTAACCGTAAAAGTGACCATGTGTAAATCACTGTAGAATGTGGTTTGAGCAATGGCATTAGGTGTTTTCTTTTTGGTTTTATTTCCCCCAAGGCTGTCTGTGTGTATTCATATATTGTAGTGCAAAATAAGTGACCAAAGAGGAGTATTTTGATCCAGCCCTGCATCCCGCTCAGACAGGATTATTTTTAGTTTTTCTAAAGTTTAAATCTGTCCTTTGAAGAGAAGAGCAGTTCAGTTTGACAGAGCTGTGCTGCAAGGCCTTCATCCTCTGAGGGCACATTTCTAGGTTCTGATGCTTCTGTTGTTCTCAGGTGAGCGTCCTTACCAGTGTCCTTACTGTGACAAAGCTTTCAGCAAGAACGATGGCTTGAAGATGCACATTCGCACCCACACCAGGGTAAGTCCCACACAGGGATGAGTTTTTATGGGTGCTTGAGGGTTGTCTGTGACTTGTATGGTGAAAAGTAATTAATTGCTGTTTGTGTAGAGATTAGCCAACCAAGGTATTTTATATCTATCAAAGTAAGAGGCAAAGATTCAAGTCATTAACTTACGAATTCTAATTAGAACTCCCCTACCTTCTATTTTTTCTGTGTTAGATTTCTTTTATCTTGAAATAATAGCTGTACTAACCTCTTAATTTAACCTGTGGTTATTTATAGATATAAATTAATGCTGTTTACTGAGTAAACAATTCTGTAAAGGCTTCACTGTTACTGAAACTTCAATGTCCAGTGCTTTGATTCTTACTGTGCCTGTAAAGTCCAGTCGCTGTGAGATTTTCTATAGGCTGCAATTTATTAACTGATGACAATTTTTATATAAATTTAATTTAACTGGAGCTGTTACAGCTCACAGAGATCAGTGCAGCCTTGAGGCCAAAGCAAGAAAAATCTGCATCTATTGGGAAATAGGAAATGTGACGTTTAACTTAGTAGTCTCCATATGCCAATGGGCACACAGAATTGCTTTCTAAATAAGTAAAATTAAAAACTGTTTGAATTTCTGCTGTTCTGTGTGAATCTTGAGCATATTATCTGGGACCTCATAGTTAAAGTCGTAGCTTTTTTACCCAGAACTTGTCTACAAGGGAACAGTTCATTGGGAACAAGCTAGTCCCATGTTGTTAGTTGTTTCTCCTTTTTTCCAGCTGTTAAATCACTTTAAGAAGTGCTATAAATTATTTTCTGTTGTTGCTGTCCCCTCTTAACTGTCTTTGCACCAGGAGAAATGTCATGACCCATCTAAGTTCTGCATGACTGTGAGGGGTAAACAAGCTCAGAAACAGTGCCAAATCCAATTTTTTTTCCCGATTTTTCACACAGTTTGAGTAAAAACAACAAACGTCCCCCAGCCTCTGTAGAAGAAAAATAGAGGAAAAAAAATATCAGCTTTTAGAGTCTGCAGTAATTTATATCAAGTGTTGTTTTCTTCTAAGCATTTTTTAGCTGATAGGAAAGGGAGGAGTTAGGAAAACAATTTTTAAGGAGTGGATATTTCTTTTCAATATATATGGACACTGTAATTAGACAGACTTTGTGTTGCACTGAGAACATATTAAAATTTGCTTTCAAATGTCTCAGGAAATGCTCTGCTATACCATGGAGGCCAAATACTATCTTTGGAGGTACAAAGAACTCAGTTCACACCAAATGTGATCTGAGTGTTTCCACAAACTTGAGATGTGTTGGTCATCTACATCTGAAAGGTCACATTTCAGATTGTTTTTATTTTGGTGTGTGAAGGTGCTAAGCAGACTGCTGGTCATCCGCACAGCTATGCTGTAGGATTAAAATGTGCAGACCAAACGTGCTTTTTTAGACTTGATTGGATTTTGGTTCGTTTTGTGGTGATGCTGCTCCTATCCCAAAACTTGACAGCTCATTCATATTTGATGACCATGACATGTTCATCCATCTCCATGTAAATATTTTTTTACTTTGAGGTAACAAGAATCAGTACTGATAACATTTACATTAAGAGTAATTTCTAAATTGAAGCCTGTTGCTATAATCTGGCATGTCACAACTTTCCCTCTTCCTCACAGTTCACCTTATTTAATATTTAAGTAGAACTATACAGCTAAAATATCAAAGGAGGTCTTGGTAGGAGGACGAAAAATAATGGACTAGAATTATTTATAAAAACAAGAGAAGAGAAAACAAAGTTTATTAACTGACTTCCATGGATTTTCAAGACAGAAGGAGGAATTATGCACGAGTCTGTCATGCAGAGCATTATCCATGAAGTACTATAGGATAATAAGCTATTATTTTATTGTTCAGGTGAGTAAATATTAGTGCAGGTACAAGGGAATAAATATCTATTTTAGCCGATGTGAAAGGACAGAGTGGTGAAGGGAACTGGAAAGGGGGGGGAAAGGAAGTGGGGGAGCAACAATCCTGAGAGGTAAATGGGGAAGACATCAGTATTTACAAAAAGTTTTGTGTGCTTGGCAAGAATGTGAAGATTAAATAAATCTAAGTAGAAGGTTGATGCTTGTCCGGAATGTAGGGTACAGGAACCAAACCAGCCTCCTTTCAGCAGAGAAAACAGCTGCTGAGCTCTTCAGGTGTGTTTTTCTTGAAGTGAGGGCTCGTGATCTGAATCCTGACTCTGAAGGAGATGTGTTCTAACTGCACTGTTTAAGGACTTCTCCCAGGAAGAAAGAAACCTGTGCAGAAAGAGTTTGAGACCCCTGAGCACAGTACTAATGTGCTAAGATTTGCTCTGTGTTCCTAAGCTATTTAAACAAAGATGAACTAAAGATTAGGAAATAAAATTTCGCTGTGTTTGCCAAAGGTTTGGGTCCTTCTGTCAGTTTTAAGAACAGGAAGTCACACTTGAAATTTCTCTTCTCAGTCATCCCATGCTTTGACTTTTCAAAACAGTATAAAGGTTGTTCGCTCTTCCTTTTTTTACCCTTTCCCACACACACATTTTACTTGAAATTTATTCTTGCATGCAGAATCATTACTGGAATAATAAATTGTGAGATGTATAAATCCTGAAGGTATTTTTGTATCAGCTGAGCCTAGTAATGTGGAAATAAACACCATCTTAGGACCCTTCTGCAAGGGCTATTCTCATAAACGTCTTGAAAAAAAGAATCTGGTCTTTTAGCCAGAAAGTTCATAAAGTAGCTTAAAACTAATACTGTGACATTCACCAAAGACAGTAGAAATTAAATCTCAGTGTGTTTTACCAGTAGGCTTAAATGCCAGACCTGATGCTGGGGATCAGGGAAGGCTGCTGGAAAAATCATTGTAGAAAGTTGATTAAGGTCTGGCATCTGGTAAAGTGAGCGCAGCCTGGGTGGCCACAGGTGTCAGCTCCAGCTCTGGAGTAAACAGAAAAGGTAAGGCTAAACCCCTGCTGGCCAGGACAGGGGAGAAAACATCACCCACCTGACATTAAAATGTCACCTGAGTACTGATTTGTTTCTGTGAAAGTAGATGTGTTTGGTTTATGGTTTGATGGGTTTGGGTTTTTTCCTAAAGGAGAAATATAACAGGCTAGAAAGGCATAAATGAGGAACTTATTGAAGATGTTGATGAAATGACTTTACATACCATATCAGCTTTGGGGAGTTACATGCACATTTCCAGCCCTCACACTGCAGGAAACTTCAGCTCTTTATTCACCTAAGGCTTTATTCTGTGCCTGACTTAACATTGCAACATTTGAGCTTAAACATGTGGAAAAATTATTGTATATTACAGCAATAGAATTGGTAATGCTTGGAAATACGGCCATTGATAGGTGCCCAGAGTTGTTGTCATGTTAAATTGATGTTTTCATTACTTCTGAGAATGGTGTTTATATTGCAGTTGGATTCAGTGATGGAAAACAAAGAGTCAAAGCTGTTTGAAAATGGCTTTACATCACTTGATTTGAATATTTCATATTTGCATATTACAGATACATTTAATTCTTATAGCTTCTTTAAAAATCTGAGTTCCAGGGGTGGAAGCTGCAAGCCTGCGTTTAAATGAGGTACATTTCTGAGGTAATTTAAAAATTAGAGAAATATCAATGTATCATTTCTGTTTCATGCATAAGTGCCTACTATTTTAAAACACATTAATATTTAAATATGTTTAAAACCACAGTATCTATGAATTTCATGGGAATAGGGATAAATCACAGTGAGTATGGACGTGAGGCAGTCTCCTGTAGCAGACTCTTCCAGACAGTGTTTTTGTTCCCTGAACAAGAAGAGGCCCAGAGTTAAACAGGCTTTCCAAGACACTCATTTGGAATTTTACACTGCTCCTCTTTTTTAACCCAGAAGAATATTAAAATAATAGTAAATGAGAAATAATGCAAGGACTATATTGACTTGATTTCACTTCTCCTGTGTTTCCCTGGAAATATTTGAGCTTCAAGTTTGAGAAAGGGTCATGTGTTTTAGAAGCACCATACAATGCTATTGTCCAAAAAAACCTCCTTTGTGTCCTAAATATAGACTTCTGTTCACGTGACAGTGAGTAATGAAATAATATGATGTGTTGATTGAATTTGGAGGGGTTTTTCCATCTTGGATTTTATCTATACTTCCCTGTTGGTGAGATAGGGGTGAGTTCCCAAACATCTGCCTGAGGATGATGACTTTGCCAGGGCTGTGGTTTCCTTGCCTCTGGAATCTGTGTTTGCACACAGAATGGGGAAGGTTTGAATCCCACTGCACCTATATTTTCACACTTTTTTATGTAATGCTGACTGATGACCATCCCTTCCTCGTAGAGTGAAAATGTACTTTTTCTATGTTGATACTGTTATTTTCCAGGATCAGGTAAACATCGATTGAATTTTCATTAGTGCTGATTAATTAAACCCCCCTTCACTAAATTTTAGGGGCAGAAATTACCTCAGCAGTTCAAAAAACCATGAAGAAATTAGAACTTTTCAGATTCTGGGTAGCTGACGTGGCCCCTCAGAATCCCGGCTAGCTCTGACCATTACTCTGTGGCTCCGAGGGGCCACGCCAAGTGTGGGGAACCACCCTGACAGGTGAGGCTGTTGGGGCGGAACCTTAGAGCTCAGGCTCTACAGGACTGCCGTGCGTCAGGGGCGAGATAAAGGGAAGAGAGGAGGCGCCAAGGTTCTCAGGTTCCAGCAACAGACTTTATTCTACTGAAGCAGGGAGAACACAAGAGCCCCGAGCACTGCTGTGCAGGCGGTTTTATACTGCTACAAATCAAGGGGAGGGTACAAGCAAAGATCCAATGAGGGATATCGAGGGGAGGAGTAAGGGAGGAGCGAAGGGGTTACATAATCACTTGGGAGCCAACAGGGATGAGGGGAGGAGAGAAAGGGGTCACATGGGCCAATGGGGCATTGAGGTTTAGGGGATTTCCAAAGGGGTGGACACTTCAGGGATTGGCCCGTGTGGGGAGTGACAGGGAAGGGTCTGGAACAAGGGGAGGAGTTGGGCTGACAGACAGTGAGGGGGACGGCACTAGGGGAGGAGTAGCTGTAGGGAGAGACCAAGTTTTAAAAATTAACAGGTGGAGGTAGGGCACAACCATTATACAAGGAAGCAAAATAATTGAGGGCCACCACAGGTAGCAAACAGTCAGGACTACCATGGAAAATGGGAAGTTAATGATATTGTAAGGCCCAATGAATTGCATATACAGGCATACAGGATCTTTTTCAGAAATGCTCTTTTTTTTTCTGGTAGGCATTTCAGAGAAAATGCTTTTAATTATAGATTTTATTGCAAAAAATATTACTATTTTTTAATATTCCTAAAATTGAATTAATTGAGACCTATTCTAACAATAACATTAGTCATTTCAAATAAAAGTCATATTTTTGTTTAAATCTGTCAGAATTATTTCGCAGTTGTTTTAACAGGAACATTTCTTGGCCTGCTCTAATTTTTGGAAATATTTTTTTAAAGGATTTAACTTTTCAGCAGAAGAAACATGCTCTTGTAAAGTGATTTTTAATTGCTGTTTAATATTATATAAATCCCTACTACTTCTGTAGTGCTGTAAATCCTCATCACCCTTTGTCTTCCAGTGTCAATGTTATGTTAGTAATTTAAGTAGGCTGCTGTCTCTGGGTCAGCTACTTGTGTAACTTGCAGAAACTTTCCAGTTACTAAGAGAGCATCTTGTTCTTGAATTTTTTTTACACTTAGATACAGAACTGGAGTCCGTTAACTTGGACTATCTGTGATTTTAAGTTTAAGAAGACTTCCCACATTTTCAGGTTGGCAAAGCTGTAGGATTTCCAGATTTCTCTTGCAGGGTTACAAGCTCCTGGTAGCTGCAGACATGGCTGGTGTGTTTTAATGTTATCTGGCTGGTTGTGGTTCTTTATTCTAGGCCATATTTTCCATTTTCCTGGTTTTTTTTTCAAAGCATTCTTTTTATTAACCCCCTGTCCAGGTGATAATGCAAGCACATAAATCATATTTAGTAAGAGTCATACTGATATTTTCAAAATTTTCACATAAAATGCCTTTTGAAAGCAGATCCATGTTTACTGTATCAGTATGTCATGAATAGACATTTTAAGATTTTTCTGGGAGCAAAGAAAGGTTTTGTTTTAGAATTCTGGAAAGAAAAGGATTTTTTGTGTATCTTCTAGCATCACCATTATTTATGTCTGTCAATTTTCACATTCATGTCACAAATATAAATATTTACTTGTAAAAAAAGACCTGATAAGTTTTCCTTTTTTCTCTGAACTTCTCTCAAGCTTCAGTTTTCAGCATGTTGAAAATACAGAGCTATCAAGTTGGTAGTTGTGTTCTTAACTCTTATTTTAATCCTGAAATATGTTTATTTGTTAATAATAGTGTGTAGATTATGTTTCTCTTGCTGTAACTGTTGAGCTGATGCAAGAGTTCTAAATTCAGATTTAGAAAGCAAGTTGAAGCGACTCCTACCAAAGCCTTTCACATTTCACCTGTGTAACCAATATTACCAGGTTTGCAGAAACAACCAATGCACAAGTGCTAACTTAGTGTACATTATGTATTTATATTTCTTAAGGGGCATACTCGCAACTGCAGCACCAGCTAGCAGTTCAGATAATCTGCATTTGAGTATTTCCATCTGCTGTGCTTGCAGGACACTCTGTGCACACTGTATCAAGCTGTTGAAGGTGCATCAAATGTCCTTGAGATTTGTCTTGTTCTGAGTGAAGTCCTTCCAAAGCAAAGCACAACTTGCTTAGAATTCTTGGTGTGATTTGTGATTCAGCCATCCACAGACACAGGAGTGTGTACTGCAGGCACTGTTTTATTTGACATGGTTTTCAAAATGTTTAATTTCTCTGTTTTAATTGTGAAACCCATCAGAGATGGGAGCTTGTAGGTTAGCATGTATCAGTCTTGCAGCAAAGCACCTTACAGAGCACCACTGGGCTCTGCTTGGTCTTTCCTTGTTCAGAGGCAGGAAGATTGTAAATCCTGATCTACATGTTTCTATTCATACCTGGCCTGCTTTAAACTGTGGTATTAAATGACTGCAGTATCAGCCACATCCTGTCTCTCTCACTCTCCGTGCTCCCTTCCTCATTTAGATGGTCAGTAAGAGAAAACACATGTAATACTACAGCTTGGTTTCCACCATAGCCATGGCCTGCCTGATGCTTCTTCAGCAGAGGGCAGATTTATAGTACCAGCACTTGCTAACTCCTCTGAAGTCAGGCTTGGGTCATCTTCCCAGTGAGCTCCTGTTCTGTTGACAGTTAGCAGGTTTTTCCCTTCTCTTGAAGTTTTCAATCTGTCCAGCTTTTTTCTCATCTCAGCATTGGGCCCTTTTGTCCTTTCGTGGTGGCATTAACTTTTTCAGACCTGTTGCCATGATTTTTATCTTTTTTTTTCCTCTGCTCACGTTTAAAGCAGTGATGGTTATGCCAAGCAAACATCATATTTTCCGTGTTACAAGTGTTGCTTTCCCCAAGCATTGTGCAATGGAAATTTGACATGAGGGGGAGAAGGAGCAGGGAGAAAAGGAAAAGCACAGAATGTTTTGTTTTGAAGAAATTGGTTTGTGAGGATAATGTCTTCTTCAAAACCAACCAAAAAAAAAA
>VXBU01008884.1:348192-405340 GCA_013400315.1 Bombycilla garrulus
AAAAAAAGTCTTCTCCTCTGGAGGTAAACTGAGGGCCAAGCTTTGCTCCGGACAGCACTATGGTTTTCCTGAAACAGACACAGATGTGAATGGAGGGCAGCTTCACTCAGGGGAGGGGAGGCTGGTGTGAATCAGAGTAGTGTCTGCTGAAGTCAGTGGAATATACACATGGAAGGGATCTAAAATTAGATCAAAGACAGCTTTGGATGTGTTTCATGCACTACATATGTGAATTTCAATACAAATGCCAAGGGTGTTAGATACACCCTTTTTTTGCCACAGAGAATAATAGAAATATAAAATATATAATAGCCAAACATAACCTGGGGTAAAATAATACAGCCCAGGTTTGTGACTCCAGATTTCCAGAGTTTAAGGTGACTCTTTTTGTCCAAAATGGAATCCTGAAATCCATTTAGCACTGGAATGATTGACCTGGTCATTATCAAGTCAATTTTTCAGGTAGCCGAAGAGCAGGATAATAAAAAGGGAGCGAGCCCACCTGGTGCAGTTTGCAGTAGTGAATGCTTTTCGTAGGTGTTTAAGATGCGCACATCGTATACTGCACTTTGCACTTTCTGGGGAACAGCCTCCACACAGAAAGGCTGCTTTTGGAGAGCTCACAGAAATGTGGTTTGTGTTAACCACAGTGCAGAACCAATAAAGGGGTTGCTGCAGAAACCTGCTTTTCACATGGCTTATTCATGCATTTCCCTTAAAAATGCAGACCCTGCTCCATGAAGTCTTTAGTCAGGTCAGCAAAGCTCCCTGTGGCATTATCTTTTTGGTCTAGATGATAATTGTTTTTTCACAGATCGATTCAAGTATTTTTTTAGGTAATTTGTAATTTTTTCCTGTCTACTGAAGAATAATGGAAATAACACTGCCTTTGCTAGGGAACTCGACGGGAGGAGACTGCAAAATGAGAGAACCCCATCTTTGCCCCATTGAGGTCTCTGGACCTGCAGAGAGCTGCCCTAAGGAGAGAGACTGGGACATAGCCAGCACTAATAGATAATGCACTGTGTTAGGTGTATGGTGAATGCTGGGGAATCCTGACAGGATTTAGCTATATTGGAGATCTGATGGTTCCCAGAGACTGAGAGTAGGAATTCCATAACCTGACAGCTTATTCTCTTAGTTGCTGTAGTGACTGAGTCGTTCCATCTTATCCTTGGATTCCACATCATCTCCCCAAAAAACCTGTTTACTGCCTATTATTTGTTAATTCATAGATCTAGCTGCTTTTTTTTTTTTTTTGCCTACTGATTTATAGTCACTGCTTTCAATTGAATTTAGTTAAAGTGTTTACTTTCCTTAAAATACCTTTCTTCAGAAGTTAAACAGTACAGAATTAAAGACCACAGAAAAAAGTGGAATGGGAGTGAAGGAGGTCTAGTTGGTTGAAAAATAAAGGTGCCTCTAGAACATGAAAATTTTCATGAGGCCATGTGCAGTGCCATAATGCTAATTCTTGCATTTAATTGATTTATTGTTGATTTCTATACAGTTCTTTTGTCACTTTAGTGGAATCAAGGAGAAATTACACCTATATAAATTGCAATTTGAAGGAAGAACTTCAAAGAAAAAAATCTTTAGACAGTGGGTTTCCTTATGCATCTCTAATTTTTTATTTGAGGTTAGTGAGACTGCAGTTTTTCTAACATCATGTGTTACAGTCGCTGCTAACCAATAGTTGTAATAAAAGTACAGATGGTTTGGTTGCCATCTGTACTTCTTTGGAGATTGTACAGTGAGTATGTGATTAACTTTCTGTCACCACTTCTCAAAATAAGTTTTTTTCTGCTACCACAAGCTTTCCTTGTACCTTCTCTTCCTCCCCTCACCTCTTCCCCTGCTTGGAAGCCTCCAAACAAACTCAAAGTTTTTGTGGATAATCTTACTTGTCTGTATGCTTTAACCATTTGTGGAGGATAAAGGAAACAACATTGGAATTTTATGTTTCTGTACCTTTCACGTGACAAAAAGCAGACTCCCCAAATGGCTGGGTTTGAAAGCCTGGAACAGATAATTAATTCGTAAGTGGGTGCTGAAGTGGAAACTGTCAGGCCACAGCTTTCCCAGCTTTCACTTAATCATTTGAAAGTCGTTTTCTGTTGTTTTCACTGACTGTAATACCTTGGAGAGAATATAAAACTTGCACCATCCAGCATGGAATTCCACTCCTTTAATGACCTGGGCTCTGTGTTGACTCACTTTCACTCGCTGTTGTCATTCCATGCAGGAAAAGCCGTACCAGTGCTCGGAGTGTAACAAGGCTTTCAGTCAGAAGCGAGGCCTGGACGAGCACATGAGGACCCACACTGGGGAGAAGCCCTTCCAGTGCGATGTGAGTTCCTTTCCCTTTGTCTTCTCAGCCTCAGTGCAGGATTTAATTGCAGGGATGCTGTGGCCTTGTACCTACTGCTTGTGGCATAGTTCCACTTCACATGGGATTGGATTGCCCAAGGAATGAAAGGCCATTCAGGGAATTTCATGTACCCGTTTTGCTTGCCAAAAGCCATGCACACCCATTCATTTTATGGTTTTGGATTCTGTAAGAGTTATTTTCACCGTTAGTAATGCCATTTGGATGTTACCTTTTACAAATTCATGCTGTTTGGGTTCCTGTATGAATTGTATGACAGGTTAATGATTGGAGATTAACTTGTGTAGGAAAAGGGATTTCATTTAGTACATGGAATCTCAGTGGTTCCAATGTTGAATGACACCAGTGTGAATTCAGAATTGCCTGTTTCTGGTGAAATCTGGTCTGGTATTTTCAACATCTGCTCACAGCCTCTTGTTGTTCAGTGAGGAAATCTGGGATGCTGTGCACGCTCGCAGGGCTGAAGTGCAGCATATCCTGTGACAGTTCATAGATCACTGTCAGGTACCCTCCGTGCAGCTTGCCCCCCTTGTATACAACATCTCTCAGCCTTTGGGAGGTAGGTGGGAAGGCTGAATGTGCAGAAACTGCTAGTGACTAATGTCTCTCAGAACTATCAAATGCCAAAATTGTTGCTCAAGGATTTAGGTGTTTGTGATACTGACTCTTCATGAAGCAGTCACAGGGGACTGCCAACTCTCAGTTATATCCTAGATGGCTCAGTCTGAGCAGCTGAAAAAATTTGCTCAGAAATTTATATAATTAGATGCAAAATTAGAATAACAGCTTGGCAGGAAAGTTTCAAGGGTCTGTTAACTGTTCTGTTTTTTAATGACTGATCTGATGTCGTTTAATTGAGAATAAAATATATTAATTTCATGAAAAGGTTCAACTAATATATTTTGCTGATGTCTACAAGTTAGGAGATTTGCTGTATTCTTTCAGTATAATCTCACCCTGGCTCTAGGTAGTACCTGGAGGATTTCTCTAACTCCAAATCATTGTCAATAACTTTTTCAGCTTTCATATTGTTAGACTGTTTATCAGCTCTTGGCCAGCTTGCAGTGTAAATGCAGTTCTTCCCACACTGTGTATCCAAGATTGACTACTCTTGGATTCAGAGCGTGCTTTTGCAGACTAACTTGGTATGGGGGTTCTATTTTATTCTTTTTCCTTGCTTTAATTAGAAATAGGAGCTATATGAAAACATACTTCCCTGTTTCAACTTTTCCTTCCTTTTTCCTCTTGAATTAAGTAGAGCTGTACTTTCCCATACCGCAGCATTTCTAGAAACAGCTGTAATCTGTCTAGTCCTAATCCTTCGCTTAAGGATTTTTCAGAGTGTACCTTCAGTTACGGTGATGTTTTTTGTACTTAAGTTTCTGCCTGGTTTCACCAAAACTACTCTTCAGAAGGAGCCCTTGGCTGGCTGCACACTGCCAGAGGCTGTTGATCAGTTGGGGTTTGGACCTAACAGCAGTTGCCTCCGCTGTTCATTCCTGCATGCTCCAGTCACCCAGGTGCCCCCCATAGTCTGTTGCTTAATGCGCACCTGGAGAGGGTTAAAATTGATGTTTTCAATCATTTCTCCTTATTTCACCTGGGCTCCTGTTCTGCACATGCTGGGGACACAGTAAATGTCACCCAGAGCAGCCCATTCCTCCAGAGCTGTCTTGCACATTGCATGATTCCAGATGTTCATGTAGAAGCTACAGGAAAACCAGTAGTGGACAATTACAGAAAAATATCCCTGTGGGGGACATTTATTGTGGGCTACTTGATACTAAATTTCCTTTTTACACTGTAATATTTTCACCTACAATTTTTTACTCTGCTCAAGATAGCTGTAGATGCTCTCATTATTTTTCTTATAATGACTTGAGTAGCAATTTATGACAAAAACTTGCACAAGTTCTTATCTCTGGAATACCATGTACCAATTCTTTTAGTATTCTTTTGGTCTGTATTTTTTCTTTGAATAGTTTTTTTTTTTCTCAGAGTCAGAAATAAAAATCATGTCTTCTTTTTTCTCACTCCCCTCTCTCTCAGGCACATGGAACAGACATTACAGTGCAGGATTGAGTTACATGTGAAACTAATCCTTGTACCTTGTTTTAGGAAGGTGCTACAGTTTATTTCTGTGTCTATTCCTGTGTCTTATCAGTCAGCAAAGGCATTTTCAGACCTTAATGTCTTAAAGCTCTCACATCCCACGGATTGTAGTGAAGATTGAATATTCCCACTTTAAGATGGCAGTTCGAAAACATGTCACCTAGAAAAGTGAAAATAACTGAAATATGGAAATAGAAATGCAATTTTTCATAGCAAATTAGCTGTCTGTCCTCTCCAGACCAGCCTGTTTTTTACTGGAAGGCCGATTGAACTTCACTCTCTGAGACAGTAGATTATTTTTTGGGGGGCAGAAAGGTCGAGTACTGCCTGTCCTGGTTTCTTTCCAGTACAGTATTTCCTTCCACTCTGCCTCTGGTTGACCTTACACTTACTTTCAAATGTCATTCTTTTCCATCCCCCCTACCTGACCAAAACTGTGATCATTTTGAAGAGATTAATTAGAGCTCAAGTGCACATTTGCAAGAGTGCTTACAAAATTGATATATAAAGCAAATTCTTTAAAAAAAAACCCAAAAATTTTCTGCATAAGCACAGCACAGGATGTGCCATACCTTTAATAATCCTGTGAATTCCATGCTCATTTTGAAGAAGGAGGGTAGGACAACGTGCTGGAGCCTTGGAAGAACAGAGGGGCACATTATATTGCTTACATGAGCAGAATAAATGAAAAAATGTGTACTTTGAGACTATGTTATAAGCTGTTAATTTTAGAAATGAAGATATGTGTGTAAGATACACAGGACACACATACATCTTGTATGTGTGTGTATCTCTGATTGGCCCTCTGACTCTCAAGAAACATGGAGTGTTTACAAGTGTGTGACACTTTCTAACACACTGGTATTTGTGGCTGTGATTAGATAAATGTTATGGGTTCCCATTGCACGCTCTGTGAAGGAGAAACAGAAACGAGTGTTTGGCAAAAGCGGTGCTCAGAGCTGACCAGTGGGTGCTGTAATTGAGGTTCACTGTCAGTAACAAAAGGGTGGCTGTTGCTTGGGTCTCAAAGAGGTTTATTCAGAGAATTCCCTGGGGGAAAAGCTGGAGAGCTGCAGTTGCTGTATGAAGGTCTTCAGCATTACGTCATGTCATAAAGTCACAAATATTCTAGTGCAGCAGCACACGTAGTGTGGGGTGGAATTATTCTGGGTACAAAGCTTGCCTTTGACCATTTTATGGCCATTTAATGGTTTTGCCTTAATTGGCATAAAATCCATATGCTGGAGGTCAAGATAATCTACTATTCAAGTAGATTATCCAAGTAGCTCTTGTTGTTGTGATTTCAAAAGGAATCGGTCGTCATTCAGCATTTGCAGTAGTTTGGTGTCAATATAAATTTAAAGCTTTGTTTTTTCTCAAGAGGGATTGTCCTGGACGCCTTGAGTTTTTTTTTGCATGAAAGGGATATTGTCTGGAATAAACATGGAATTTTAGGAGTGCAAGCCTATGGATGTTCATTCTTGTTAAATTACATGACTCTTGTCTATTTCATTAGTCAAATCAACATCTGCTTCCTTTTCTTTTTTTTATCATTTGTCTGTCAAATTCATGTTACATTATTTCCTGGCATGGTAGGTGTATGGGACAATGTAACTGCACAGTTTCAGTTGAGTTGGTGTCTTGCCTTAACTTTTACTTCTAACTTTCCTTTGCTGAACTTGTTCTTTTAACCTTTCATGTTTTTCATTTCAACTTCAGTACAGGGATTTTTATAATGTAATGGCTTTACTATGGCAGAGTCCCTCATGCCTCTGTCCATTTATTCAAATGGCAGAATGAACTGGAGTGCTTTGAGTGCAGTGGAGGTAGGAAAGCACCACACCAGATAATAATGTGAAGGAATTACACTTTCGTTTACCAGATGTCTTCCATTTTCTTGGCCAAGCAGAGAAAGGATGGAACAACAAGGTTTCCTTTATATTAGCAATTAAGCTTTCCTGCAGTCTTCAGAACCTCTTCACTCCTTCCTCCTTGTAACTGAGCAATTGGAACTGATTCTTTTGGTAGCTGCAGGAGTCATTCTGGAGGTCTGGAAGAAAATATTTTGTTTGAACTGATGGATGCTCATGATATTTTGTCATAAATATTTGCTGCATCCCTCATAAAGCAATAGCTTTAAAAAAAACCCGAAATAGCACCACAATGTTACCAGGACACCTCAAGGTGTTGGTATTTTGAAGACTGAGTCTTTTTTAGACAGACTGCATCCTTGTGTCTGTGGTACCACTCCTAATATACAGCATAAAAAGATGCCAGGCAGAGTAAAAATCTTTCAGATGCTTTCTGAAGGAGTTTTTATTCCAAAGACCAGCTCATTTATTAAGTACTGCAGGTACGTGTGGCTGCGGCCTCAGTGACGTAACCTTAGGAGTGTTATACATGCTTGAAGTTTTAATACTTCCTTTGTCTTTGTCTTGTGTTCGCTGCCTCAGGTTTGTGACCTGTCCTTCAGCCTGAAGAAGATGCTGATCCGACACAAGCTGACTCACAACCCCAACCGCCCCATGGCAGAGTGCCAGCTCTGCCACAAGAAGTTTACAAGGAATGACTACCTCAAAGTGCACATGGAAAATGTCCATGGAGAAACTGATAGCTAAATACAGCCTCAGTGAGGACAGTGGATGCAAAGTGGTGCATCTGCACACGTACAAACTCCAGACTTTCCACCTGGCCAGTAAGCACAGTCAGGAGAAATAACTGTAATGCCTTCACATGTTATTTTTCCCAATTTTGTTGAAAATATATTAGTAGGAAAAAAAGAAACAAACCAAAAACATTCTGGTGTAAACCAGCTTGAAAAAAAAAAGAAGGAAGAAGGAACACAAACTTAAAAACAATTTTTATACTCATCTTAAGCGAACTTTGCTTTGTTAATGACATCCTTAGGTATTAGTAGCAGTGCCTGGAAGTCTTGGACACTTGCAGCTGAACTCTTGGCTTCTGCAACTGTATTTCTGTATCTAACCTACAGGGCTTCATTAAAATTATTTAATTTGAAACCACAAAGAATTTGTCATTCTGATTGATTGCTGATTGTATCTTGGCTTGTTTTATTCATATCATAATTCCGCATTTTGTTGTAACACAATTTTGTCTCATTTTATTTGCAGCTTTCTCATTACTGTATGAAACTTATTAAGTTGAATTGGTTCTTGAGATGCCAAAATGTGTGGGTAGAGAACTGGAAATCTGTCAACGTTCAGTATTCCTGTATGAGACTGAGGAGGATTTATTTCTTCTGGTTACATGAAACAAGACTGAAGAATAATTTTGAGCAATTTAGTTTTAAGTACTGTATTCATACTCATCACTGTGGCTGGCAAGGCAAGTGGAAAGACATCATAACAGGGTGGCTTGAGCAGCTAGAATTGTTGAGTTTACATGTATTTGATTTCCTGGTGAATAGCTGGTTCCCACAGTGTTTCTTCCTGCTGAATCAGGTGCCCTGGATTTCTTCATACCACTTAAATACCTTTTTCTTTTTTTTTTTTTCCTTAATTCTGTTCATGAGCACTGGGAAAAATACTGCTTTAAAACCAAGTAACAATCAAATTCTTCATGTTAGCAGAGTGAGTGGTTTGCTGCAAAAGGCTCTCCAAAAGAGTTCTCAGGGGCCCTCTTGTACAGCCAGGTAACCAAGAAATTCTTATCTACAAGGACAGTAAAACTGTAACTTGAGAGGGTCATTGCTTGTGGAATGCCTGAGTTATCAGCAGTTAATATTAAGGCTCTGGCATTAGCAAACTGTTCAGATTCATTTTGGACCTGTCAGTGTTTTGCATAATGAACTAGGACATCAGTATAGGGTTGCTGCAGATTTTGGAGAAGTGTAATTGTGAATAATTCTCGTTTGTGGTAACCTCCTATGTGTAAAAGCGTCCTAAGCCTTCATGCCCTGTTTGCTTCCTGAGAGGTAGGAGAAACTTGGGAACTTTGCCACTTCCATTCCACAAATAATTGTTCATTTAAATCAAATATAATCCATGTATGTGTCTAAGACAAATGTAGTTAAAATAAGCATTATAAGGTTGAGTAAAGAATATTTTCTCTCCTTTTTTGTAGAGATTTTGTTGCAATTTATCAGAACAGTTTATTTCTAGGTCCAAAAAACTTTAATTTACTGGTAGTCACTATAAAAGTAATATAACTTTATAACTTTGTTAGATAGCAAAAGCAACCAGTATTGTATACTGACTTTTGTGATGTTTTTTTAGCTATATGTTCTTAATTATCTGCAAGGAGAATTAGATTGGTGACTTTTTTGACATGTCTGGGGTGGGTTACTTTGTTGTTGTCATTTGCCTTTTGACATCAGTGGAATGAAGAATTGGGTCATAGGAAAACCAAGATTCCAGTTCTTTGTTTTTCAGCCTTTTATATTTTTCCTTCTTCCATTTGGTCAGTACAAACTCAGTCACAAAGAACGGTAGAAGGAAAATGAAATGCTAAAAAAACAAAACAGAAAAACCAAAAGTGAAGGTTTTCAAAGGAGTTTTTGAGGGACAAGTCTGATAAAATATAAAGAAGAAAATCCTTTTGGGGAAAAAAAAGGATAATTTAACATTTACATGTTTTGCAAAGGCTTTTTGCCAGAAATCTGTACTGCAAAGTTGCTACATGTTTAGAGTTAATATCTGCTTTTGAGAAGAATACTTAGATGTGAAAGTCAGTAAGTAGAGACTAGAATGTCCCTTTTCTTTTAATTATTTCTAGGTAAGCTACAATATATAAAGATTAATCTTGCTGTGTGTAATCAGCAACAGCATTTAAGCAGCTGAAGCTTTGATCTTTTTAACGGTGTCAACAGAACAAGAGATTGACAGGATCAATGAGGATGTTCAGACCTTCCTGAAAAACACAAGAAGCACCTTAGGTGCAGGAGGTTGAAGCCCAGCTCCAAGTGGGCATCTTTTCCATCTTGTCCTCCAGGAACTTTCCCTTTGGGCTAAAATGGCTGCAGACCTGAGCTGCTACAGAGCCAGCACCTGGCTTGGCAGCTCCAGGTCTTTTCACAGCAAGAGCTGCCCTGTTCTTTCCATGGGGGCCTGAATTTCTCCCAGTCAGAGGTAATATGTTTCACATTACTGGATTCATGAACTGTGTAATTGATTTTATATGCAAGGCAGAATTACCAGTATGCTACATATTTTTATTTTATCATAGCTTTCTTAAAGAAGAAAAAGGGAGCAAACCAAAACAAACAGAAAGGAAAAAAAATGGCAAACCAGCAAACTCTTCTTTGAGTAAAAATGTCCATTGACAGTGTCCCACCTGGTACTACCTGGAAAGAATAATGTTCCCTTCACCTGATTTTGAAAAGTGATAAAGTGAATCCTGTTGCTCTAAAGGTAATTGTAAATTTTTTAGTGTTGTGTTTTTATGTTTGTTTGTTAATCATCATTTATTGAAATACTAGCTTCTCCATAGTAAGTGGTGCCTTGCCAAATAATATAAAAATATAGAGATATTCCTGTAAGAGTGCATAGTGACTGTAATTTTAGAGGGTTGTGACTTTTTCCCCATGTTCTGTAATTTTCTGCAGATACCATTCCATTTGTTCTCCTAATTTTTCCATTACCACTCACCCCTCTTGGAGAGAGCTCCAACTCTAATGTTAGGAACAGCAGCATTCTCACTAGTTCCTTTTGCTTTTCATTCTGATCAGCTGTGTGGCCTAAAGGTCATACAAATCATTAAGATGATAAATATCCTTCCATTTTCTAATGTTAGATTTCTGGTCTGTCTGTATGACTCTGAAGGACTTAGCGTGTTCCTTTAATTTAAACTCTCAAGTCCTAAGTAGAAATCAGATAAGGGAGGGAATAGTGTAAGTTATCCTCTGCTGAGCATTTTGTGGTGTTTTAGATTGCAGCCTTTAGTGCTCTGCATTTGTGTCAATAAGTACCAGCGCTTTCATTCTTCCAAGACGTCTGACTCTGTATTTTTTGTGTATTTTTTCAGTTTGAAAGGCATAACAGTCTCTCTAAAGCACTGCTTTGAGCGGAGGAGCTTGGTGTGATTAGGGTACAGTAAAACGTTTTCAGTTCAGTTACGTACTTACTGCACTGAAGTGTTGGGATTTTCTTCACAGTGAGATTTGAAATCTGCTTATTTGGGTTTTTTAGGCAAGTGTGAGCTCAGAATACAAAAGCAGTTACAGCTGTAAAGCTGTGTTCTTCGACATGAATTCTGATAGCTGTGTCTTCTGTGGTACATGAAGAAGAGGGGAGGAATTTAGGTAATTTAAGTCACAGCTGAAAAGTTGTCACAGATAAAATTTGCTTGACCTGGAAAATTACTCATTGAACATTTCAGCCTGGGATAGCCAGTCTTTTATTTAATAGTTGTTGCCATTTTAGTCTCTCTTGTCTCCTGTCCCCTTCTCTTCTAAGGCTGTGGGCAGGGGCAGACAGCGAACTGGCAGAGCTCAGTGTTTGCTGCTCACTTGCCTGAGCCCTGTCTGTTATGCTCAAGTAGCAATGTCTTGGAGTTTGCTAACATCAGCTGCCTCTCATGTTACAGCAGCAGTGGGATCAGAGCTGGCCATGATATCTAAGCTGTCATCACCCTCCAGCGATGAGGGAAACGAGGGGGAAACACCCGTGTCATGAGTGCAGGACAGAGTTGATAGTCCATTTATCTCCATGGACTCCAGCTGAGGTAGGCAGGAAAATATTCCTGGATCTCCATCACTGCGCATGTCCTGGGCCTGGTGCATCAGAAAAATCTAGCTAGTAAGATGGTGAAACAAAAACAAAGCCAGTGTTTGACTCTTGGTGTTACTGTGTAAGACCATGAGGTCTTTCCAACAACTAACTCAAGGAAACTTGGATTTAGGAATTATTATTCAGTTTAAGAAGGAGAAAAATAATAAGAGTTTCCACCTAGGCTTTTGAAATGGCGTGATCTCGCAGGGCTTTCACAAGAAAGGTAGGCATGCATATGCATAAAGTGTTTTTAGGTCAGATAGGTAAATGGCTAGAGTGGAAATGTGAGATCGCAGTTTCATAGGGCTCTGGAAGTCTGATTCTGTGTGTGCCACTGGAAATTACTAGAGTCTAACTAAATTTTGGAATTTGACTCCATTGTCTATGTTTTTGCTAGCAGGATGTCCCAATAAGCAGGAACTTGGTTCTGTACAAATACAATGAGAAAATGTCCCTGTTTGAATCTGATATTTTGCTCAAAAAATTTAGAGTAACAATGAGACAAAATTGCAACCTTTTATTATTATTTTGGTCAGAGACATAAGACATCTTGCATCGCAGATATGATTAGCTGTACCTCAAATATCATTGGTCATGTGTTCACAGCCTTTATCTTTCAAATCTCTGAAGCAATGGAAGTGTCTCAGCATGTTTGTACACAGCAGCAGCATCAGGTAGATGTAGCACATAGTGAACTGGGAAGAACTGGTTGTCAATTTTGTAATTCAATTTGTTACATGGTGAAGCAGCATGTTCTTGGCTGAACAATAATCGAAGAGAGGATGTTTTAATTTCTGTTTTTCTTTGAGAAGGGCATTCTGCAAAAAGGAACCAATAATAAAAGTTGTTTTGGGTTTGTGGTTTCAGGGTTTTTTTTTGGTTATCCTTCTGCAGGAAAAAGACTGTAAGCCCTTAAATCCACAAGTTCATTTCCGGTTTACCAGCTGTTCAAACAAAAGTGGGAGGAAGTGATACAACAGGTAAGGTTGCTGCTGGAGGAGAGACCTCCACTGCAGCATTAGCCAGGTTAACGCTTTGGTACTGTCTGTGTCATGCCTCAGACTTTAAAATATTCTTTAACTTGATCTGCCAAATTCCAGGTGGATCATAAATCCTCTTTGCAAGACAGGAAGCACCAAAGTCGTTTAGAAAATGACATCTTGTTCTACATGTTTTGAAGCGTTTAAGTCCTTTTGTCTGGCAAGTTCTGACTTTTTAACATAGGTCAGTTATACTGTGCTAAAACTCGGAGGGTTTGGTCACTGTGTTACCTTCTGCATCTGTGTGCAATTTGTTCAGTTTCATAGTAGGTAAAGTGGGGATTAGATCTGCTGAGTTGAAATAATAAAAGCCCTTTGGTCATGGAAGAAAAAATTTGTGATTACGGATCTCACTTTTTCTTCCTTTATCATGTAGAACAAAATTTTAAAAAACTTAGAATAATAAAACCATGTTTGGAAATAGCTATTTAATCAGATTCAGTCTAGGAAATGCAAGAGGAGGATGAATTATTAAATTAAGAGTACATTAATCTTTACAAGATGCACACTTTTTCTGTGTTTATGGGAGTTTGCTGTTCCTAACCAGGGCTGGTTCCTGCCTTGCCTTCTGGTATTGAGCACAGAGTTTAGCTTGTAACTCAGTCTTGCCAGGGGACACTGACAGCTTACGCAGAGGATATTTTCTGCTCCTTGGCTTTTGCAGAAGGAGAAAGTTGTTGTATTACTGGGTTATTCTAGGCAGAGGGTGCCAAGGCCTGAGTTTTCCTGTCCTTCCTTGTGATTTGAACAGCCTTGAGCCATGCAAAGACACCTTCTTAAAATCTAAGTCTTTTACTGTATTTTTATTTTTTAAACTCACTCTGTATGTCTGAGAGAAAATCCTGCAGTTTTGAGTAACCCAAAAGTTTTCCTAAAATGAGTGGAGTGGAAAGTTTCCTCTGCAGTAAGGGCAGTTGTTGGTAAGCCAGGCAGTTGAGGTTATGCATTTCTAAACTATTTCCTCAGCCATGTCCCAAAAACTTGTGTGGGATGACAGGGCTGGGCTTAGCTCTTCAATATAGAAAAAACTCTCTGAGATCAGTTCTGTTGGAGCTACAAAGGAGACCAGATGTACTAAACCTGTAAATCAAACCTCCTGTAAATTCTTCTGCCCACACCTTTACAGTGCAGCCAGGGTGGCTGGAAGCAGTGATTCTTCTCCTTGCTTTGATACTTTTCATTGGCCTAGCAATTACAGTGAGGTTTGATTGTGGCCATAGAATTCAGATGAGAGCTGGAGTAGAAAAAAGCCGTGAAATCAATGATTTGAACTTTGTTTGCTTGTTTGTTTGTTTTCCCTGTTCTAAACATCAGTCTGTAGAAAGCCGCCACAGAACTGGACATGACTCAGCCAATCCCTATAGGGGTGGCAAAGGGGTTAAAATTCAGCTGTTCTCAGTCAGAGAGACAAACTGCTGATTGGTATGCAAGTTTAGTGATTTCTTTTTAAACCTGGACAATTAATAGCTCATTAAAAGAAAAAGAGAACAGTATGGTTTTCACTGGTGTAAATTACTACATTTGCTTTGTACCAGAATGGTACCTTCCTGCTGTATATTTCAGTGGCACTAGGAATTATTTATCCTTTCAGCTGCAGTTGTCTAATCTTCTTTTGAATTGACAAGTCTTACAAAGAATCGTCTTACTTAGGTTTCAAGCTAACAGCTACCAGCCATGTGATTGCTCAGTACGGATGGTGAACAAGGTTATATACTCTGAGTTTTATTAAATGTTACAAGGCAAGATTTTTCCAGAAACAGAAAATTAATAGTCAGTTTTGGAGCTCTTAGTTGTGATCAGAAATTGCTATTCTTGGGCATAGTACTGATCATGTGTCAAGTTCTTAGTCAGGTGAATAAATTTATTAAACCTAAGAAAGCCCAACCACTTGTGTGTTCCCTTGCAGACTTAATCATAATTGCTGGTAACTTCCCTTGTGAATATAAAAACCCAGTCAGTAGCTAATCCTGTAATTGCAAATTTCCTATGATTAACTGTGCTGTTTCCTAAAGTAGAGTCTGGTAAGGCATGCTCAGGGTATGGGCTATTGTCATGTTGTCCATGTAAACCACAGTTCACCTCTGTCGGTAGAGGATAAACATGTAAATGTTTTGCTTCAATAGGTATTTTCCGAAATATAGAAACAACTTCTGAATATGCTTACTCTGAAAGACTGGAGCTGCATATTTGCTGTGCACCCAAAGTGGCTGTGGCATTTGCATTTGCTTTTTCTGAAAGCAGACGCTGGCTGGATAAACTGCTCTCACCATCTCTTTTTCTGCTTGATGTTCGTCATGCCGTGTTTTGAGAAACCCCAGACATAAAAAATAATGTTTTCTAGAAACCAAGCAAAATGAATCACAGATGAATCCTTGTATCTGTGTTTCACTTCTGACTTACCTCAGGTGAATCCACAGCTGCTGTAGATTTTGGCAATACATCCTCTGAGAAAATGAAAAATGTTTTCTTGTTCTCATCTTGTACTTGCTTAACTTTGCTTCGGGAAGTTGATTTATACTCACATAGGAAGAAGAAATTATTACAGTAGATACATGTGCCAGAGCGTGGTTATGGAGTTCACTGTTTACAGTAGACACGAGCAATATATTCAAGTTAAAAAGTTGACATGTGTAGCATGTGTGCACATACAGATCAAAACAAGTACACTGTAGGGAAGAGTTGCTGTGAATGTGAATTAATTTTTAATAATGACTGAATAAGGCAAATCATTCAGTCATTTTAATTATCTGTGGAACCAAAGCTGGTTTCAGAACAAATGAAGAATTGCCTGAACATGGTTAATAGGATTCATATTTTCAGCATATGGCAAGGTTATGTTTTTAAGTAAAGGCAATTGGGACTCTAAATGCATTATTAATGAAATTCCCCCTATCAAATGGTCAAATTCTTCTTAAACCACAGAACCGAGACAAACCCAACCACACGTATTTCAGAACACCAGGCAGGGTTTTGAGGCTTCCTTTGATCTGCTATCTTTATGTGTGTCTTCAGTTTACCTCTGTGTCTGCCCTCTTGTGGATTTTTAAATGCATTAAATACTGTAGATTTAAATTATCCAGGTATTAAGATGACTGGTCTTTGTGATGAACTGCTGACTAATTTGCATTATCCAGAACAGAAAGGGGCACATGTGTTCTAGGATTCTTCTGCTTTTCTTCTGAATATGTTATTTGACTAAAAGAATTGTTCTGCCTACTCTCTGCTTTGGGAAGTTCTTTTGTTCTGTTTTTGAACCATATTTGGCATTTGTTGTCATTTCTTACCCCCTACTGTCACACAATTGCTCTTCAAATCTGTCTCAGGGAATCATGAACTGGAAGATAATGACAAGGCATACGAAATACCACTGATATATTCCAAGCTTTGGGAACTTTTTCTAATGTCATAAGGTAGACAGATGAGAGCCTTCTACAACATAACACTTTTCCAATCCCACCTATAATTTCTATCTAAAATATTGCTGTGTGTGCAGTAGTAGTAAATTGCTTTAAAGCCAGGGGCCAGGGATCACTCCTGTGCTGAATGCATCCAGGAGGATTAGTGTAGGTGAGCCTGCAAGGTAGAATATAATAAATAATGCATAATGTTGTTAATGTTTTTAAGCCAGTGGAGCTTTGAATTTCGCTACAGAAATAGGAGGAAGTGGTCTTTGATGTTCATGGTATGCAACAGAGAAATTCAGCTAATGTAAAATGAATGACCTATCAGAAAGTATCATTGTGTCAACACAAAATATTTTAGAGAGCCTCTTAGATTATATCTTAGAAAGGATAACAGTCAAAGGACAAGAAAGGAGAAATGTACGCTATGGGGCTAAAGTCAGGAATTGAAAAATAAGTGAGAAAAGTGAATTCTGGAGCAGAAACTGGAAATAGTTGCTGGTTTCCTCTCACTGTCCAAGGTGCTGATTGGCACCTGTGAGACCAGGTCTGCACTGCAGAGGTGGGGACCTGCCTTCTGGGACCAGTAAATCTCAGATCAAGGGCAGATCTCGCAGGCTGGTTTTGTTCTGTTCTGCACAGCAGCTTGGGATGAGGAGCTGTCAGAGCTTGTCCTACTGACACTGCTGATACTGTGATAACCACCGTGGAGTCATGGTTAGAGCCATCACAGAAGCATGGCCAGCTGCATTTTGGAATCAATTTCCCCCTGTATTAATATGATTTCTCTGTGCTTACATTTGAATACTTTGCGTGATGTTCCAGAATTTATTTTTCCATTTAATTTTGAGAAAGTAGTAAAAATATTCAAAGTGTATGAAAATTCATTTCTGGAGGGTTGCTGAGCTTTCATGTATCAAATGCTACCTCATGTAGACCTGGTTTGTAATCTCTGTGATTTTGTTGCTTTTTGGTGTTCACTTTGATGCTGCAGTATTACAGCAGAGGCTTTAGAGGTCACTTTGGTGAAGGTGGTGCTGTTAAAAATAGTGAAACAACAGACAGAAACTGAGAGAGATAAGGGCATTGAAGTAAATTTTTGCAATTTCTTTGGCAGAGATCACATAGACCACAACTCCTGGACCCAGGAAGATGCTGTTATCATGCTCTGAACATGTATTGAAATAAAATTTCAAAGCACATTTATCTCTACACATGAAAATGATCACATAAATGATAAATGGTATTTTGGTAATTAGTCTTTTGTTATGGTTATAAATATAAGTTTGTATGTTACCCAATACTGTCCTGCTGTTCTGTGCTGTAGTGTGTGTATGGAATTATTTATTCCCTACCTAGCACATACATGTGTGTATGTGTTTGCTAAGACTCCAAGATAACATATAATTGCATGTTGGACTTCTGTGAAAGTCCACAGATTGCACGTTTTCTACAAAATAAGGCAGAGGCATTCAAATGCCTTGCCAAATAGGAAAGTAAGGACATGAGAAGTTTAAGGCTGTTTTTGATGTCCTTGCTAAGTAACAACTTATTTTCTAAATATTTTGGGGGATTTTGTTAAGTGCTACTTATTCCGAATTAGTGATAAAAACTTTCCCACATATTTTAATACAGACAACAAATTCCCTTATTTTGCCAACATGACATTCTTATTTTGCTGAAGAAAATGTAGCCTGTTCCTGTTTCTTGCATCTCAGCTTTCAGATCTACTAAATCTTTCAGTCACTTCTCTTTACATCTCTGTTTTCAGCACATTTCGGTAATCTGTAGGGTTTTAAGTTGTTTTAGCTTGGGTCCATTGTGAGACATTAATACAGCCTTGACAAGGTCTGTGGTGTGGAACGTTTTGGTCTGTAACACCAGTAAGAACAGATGGGGGAGCAGAGCCGTGTCTGACGTAAGGCACGCAAAAATGTGGATCTCACCAATTAATCACTGCACACTGCTGACAAATAAGTGACAGTAATTGATGCGGCCCTTTGAGAGACAATCTGGAACTACTGCAGCCTGGGAAAGCTCATTCATTTCTTTTCCTTCCCCGAGTTAGTGGTGAATAACTGCCCCTCCTTAATTGCTGCCCAGTGTTGCTTTATAGGGTGATAGTGTCAGTGACAAGCCAGGAAGTCAGAGTCTCGTTGGAGCATTATCTGGCTAAGTCTTGTCTGTGTTCTGCTTCTGCAACTATTGATGTTTTCTTATCAGTGTATTGGCTGCCAAAGGGCTTATGCACATAGACCTGAAGTGCATTTGAGTACTTAAAGGTGTTCTGTTAGGTTTTCTGCTTGACAGTCTCATGATCAAAATGTTTTCCTTATTTATGTTACATTCCTAGGCTGGAGTGTCGGGCTTTGTAAGATGCCCAGTAGATTCCAGCAATAAAATCTGTGCACTCTGACTAGATCTGATTTGCACTCTGTGCTTTGCATTAGGTGAATTTATCTGACATAGAGGAAAGCCAGAAAGTCTTATGGCTGTAAGAAAATGTGTAACTGTTTCAACAGGCAGTGTGCCAGACCAAGGCAGCATATATTCAAACCACTGTCTGGTGCTAAGGTCCTACTTGCAGAGTATTCCTTTTCTGGACAGCAGGGCAGGAAGTCCAGGCTCAGTCCAGAAGACCAGAACAAAGAGAGATTTCTGCTCCATTTTCTCTCCAGTAGGCAGTGGCTGCTTCCATCACGTTGAGCAAACTTGTCTTCCAGAACAATTGCCTGCCTCGGTTATTACTGGAGTGATGCCAAAATATTTCATTTTGGTGCAATAATATTGTTACAGCAAGAAGAGCTGCTGAGCAGAACCCGCTAGGACTGTCACATTTGGGGGTAGGGCCTCCTCCCACCCAGTCATGACTTAGATCTGCTGCCATCTCTTGTAATTATCGAGCTGGCTCAGGTAGCGTTCACATCCCTGTTACTCCTGAAGAAGTCCTCTGGCTGTTTCCTTGTCTTGCTTTCTCTCCTCTCCACTGCTGCAGAAGAACGGGTGTTCCTGTCTAAGAAAAGGAGGAGGTAAATTGTTCCCACTTTCTGGACTGGGGAACTAAAGCTTAAGGCAGTTAATTGTCCCGTTTGCCAATAATCCAAGCATTTCCATCTTGCATTGAGTGAAACGGGAGCTGCAGAAACTTAGGGTCTCTGTGAGTCAAGATGGCTAGATCTGATTTGCCCAAACCTCTGTAGTGATTCAGTGGCAGAACAGAATAGGTAACTAAGTGTAGAAGTAAGGAGGGGAAAAGAGAAGAGCTGCTAATGGATCATGTGTTTTCTTTCACTAGAATCCCTTGCAGTGGCTCTGGCAATTTAGATTTTCCTAGCCAAGAACTGCTCTTCCTCTTTGGCCACAAATGACAGGTTTTTTTCATTCTTTCATTTAGCCATATTTGCTTTCTGAACACAAATTTTCTTCTTTTGAGGAGGCTGAATTGTTTTCCTCACAGCGTTCGTGTTGCTGGAATAACTAGTGAGAGGGTGCTAGCAACAGACTACAAGAATGTTATTGTTCTCTAGCAGAAATAGATAAATGTGGGGCTTTGCAGGGTAGGGTGTGTAAACTGAGGAGAGAATATCTCAGAGTCTGTGTATGGCAAATGAGATGCATTATGAACTCATACTTTCATCTAAATTGAGGTATTTTTTCACGTGAAATAGAGGAAAATGGAATTTTAGCTGTTGCAGAAGTCCTGGCAAATGTCAGAAGTGTTTCCTTGGAATATCTTACCATTGTTTTCTCAATTCCACTGAATCTTTTATTATAGTAGAATTCTTGGAGTAGATTAGGTATGATACAAAAATCTGTTTTCCCTCTTAGCTTTTTTTCCCTTCTTGCCTTTTCCCTTCAGGTTATTGTTGATGTTCCATGTCATCTTCTCAACCCTTCGTTTCCTGGCCATCTTTGTGTTTAGATCTTTCTCCAAGAAGTCTGGAAAGATGCATTCATCTACTTGCAGAAGAACAAATGTGCAAAATGAGTGGTGTATTCCCTGCTGATTTCACAACTTGAATCAATATTTTTCCCAGTGTTCCCACAGCCTTTGTCTAGAAGCACCTGCCAGATCTTGATCCCTGCTCACACTCTCATTGCAGTGGCGGTGCACTGCTGGGGATTTCTAGGATAAAATGTGACCCAGGAAAATGCATCTGCAAGTGGTAGAAGCAGGAATGGTTTTTTTTCCTAACATAAGTAATGATGCAGAGTTCAAGAACCATAGTAAAGCTGTGTTCTGGTATGTTTGACACAGCCTGTAACGTGTTTTTAACTTCGATGCAATGTAGCTGTTACTATCACCTGCAGTAAAATACACCTATTTTATTGAACTGCTCAGTTATGGGGTGTTTTAGTCACATTTTTCTAACGTTTTCAAAGCTGCCTGAATAGAGGCCAGCCAGCATTGTAAGATTCATTCAGAAGAGCACTTGAGACTGGCTGCTTGTGATTCTGTGTCCGGGAAGAAACTGGGAAGATAAATACCATGATACTTGGTTCCTTACTACACTTGTAGTTATCCAGTATTTCAGTATTTCGAAAAGAAGGAGCCAAATGAGACCCACAAGTGTTGGTGAGAGAAGGAGATGTTGTGTTGAATGAGAACCCCTCCAGAATTGCATCCCTGCTGCCCACGTTACCTCCCAAGAGGAGTTTACTGTGTGGGAATTTCTTGAAGGTTAGTAAGGTTGTGGTTTCTTTGTAGTTGTTTTCTTAAAAAAAAAAATTACAAAATCTTAATTGCTCATTACTGATACTTTATTGATTCGGTCATGTGTTGGATTTTCCCTGAAGCACCTCCGTTTTGCATAAATGGTGCTTGTCTGAGTGTCAGAGTCTGCATGTGAGGAGGGTGTTGGGTGGATTTTTGTGCATGTTTTTCTGTTTGGTAAAGTAAGCTGTAATTAAAAAATGGTCTGAGAACCTTGTTTTCAACTTGGAATAGTGTCTGGGTGTTACATGTGTTGTCAGCATTTTCTTACTAGTTCATACCTCAAACTGTGACTCTGCATAAAATGTGATTTTTTTTTTTTTTCTCCTTAATATGATATAGTTCTTTACTATGCTAAAAGATTTTCATTTGGGAAAATGTATTTGCTGAGAGATTTGTGGAATGAAACCTCACTGGCCAATTGAAAATGTTACTCTAAGAATTACAGTTGTATTTGATGTGTGCACTGTGGTCTCCTGCTTGTTGTTTCTCACAGCCTGGGATGCTATGTCAATTTCTAGTGTAACTAGTTAGTTATTCCTAACCACTGAGCTTAAAGTTTAGATAAATAGTTAAGAAAAACGGAGGCAAATAATATTTCTAGTTTGTGGTTGATAAATGACAAATGAAATAATGATTTCGTCTGGCCATGCTCTGAAGTCTGTGGCAAAGTTAGAATTTGAAACTCTTCTGAGTCATCTGTTAGATCAGACTCTTTGACTGGGAAGAGTTTCAGCTGCACAAAATGGGGTTTTTTTTTATATGGGGTAGTTTGAGTGTCGCATAACAAACCAAGACTCTTCTTGTTTTGACTTGAAAAACTGAAATTTCCTCTTTTGCTGGCAGACTTCGGTAAATATGTGGCTTTTTTAATCATCAGGCACTCACCCCAAATAGCCTGTACATTGTTGGAGTGTCCTTACTGGTAGGAAGTATGACCTGCTCTCTGATACTGGGCCATCCAAAAGAATGTAGTAGATTTTAATGTGACTGTAGCTTAGCCAGCATTTACATAAAAGACAATGATCTTCTTGTTATGGAGATCATTAATGAAGCATCAGCACGGTTCTGCAAATGTGCTACCATGTTGTGATCCAGCTGAAGAAACAGCTTTGTGTAACTTGAGTACATTGCATAATACAGGAAGAGGGAAAACAAACTAAATTTCCAATGGTTGTTTGCATTTTAACTAGATCCCAGTGAAGAGCCTACAGTGGGCAGCTTTTTGAGAAATTTAACTTCTGTATCCTCTGAAGGAATGTCTGGGAGGCTGAGTGTATTCTTTCTTGCCTGTTCAGGGCAGGTATTTGTGGTTGGATTTCTCAGTGTCTTAATCTGATGTTAGAAATCCAAATGGCGCTGAGTTCCACAAAGGTCATGTGGCACCATTTGTGTTTCTGGGTGGAGAAGGAGATGACTGCTCTGCTCTGGGGCTTGTGAGTGATTCAAAATCCAACTTCCTTGTGCAGTCAGGCATCTAACTTGGAAATTGGCTTACCAGTTGGTATCTGGAAAGATAAAAGCAGTAAGTCACATCTTGTGATAGGCAAACTCATATTCCAGTAAATTCATGGGAACATAATCATTTGCAGAACTTGCTTGATATTTTTTATCAAAGTATAGTTTCAATGCCAGTACATTCAAGACAAACTCGTTTCCCTTCAATGGTATTTTTCATTTTATCTCGCTGTAGAAAGGCAAAAGTTACAAAACTCAGCAAGATTTCAGGAGGATGCAGCCAGTCAGGAAACTCTGCAGCTATTTCTTATAAGTTCTACCATTTTCAAATGTTAAATTCCCCTGAGGATTGTGAGTGATCTGATCCAAGTCTGAAATGTTTGTTAACAGTTTTAAAAGTCTTCCTCTGCTCTTTTTAAACCGAGCATTGTTGAGGAAGTTTATCTTGTTAGAAAGTTTTTGAAGGAAATTGCATCCAGGTAAAAATAAATTTAGAAAACTGAACTGCAAAAGGAAACTCTCAGCTCTTGCTGTGGATAGTGTGCAAACTAACATATGCATGGAGTTGAAGAAATGTATGTTGACTTTTTATTATTAGCAGGAGATCTGTTTCTTTGACCCAGCAGAAGGGACACAGACAGACGTTGCTGACCCAAAAAAGATTGCTCAGCATCACCCAGCAGATTGATACTGCCCTGGATGTGAATTATTGATGAATGGAAGAGCTACACTATGATTTGTATTATTGTGTTATTAGCTGGAGAGGAAGGGAGTGTGCTGTGCTGGCTTGTTTCAGTAAATAGTGTGCAGATGGAAACTTTAAATTTCTCATGAGCTGAACAGAATTGCAGAGGGCATACACTCATTACGGTTTCTTGTGTTATCATTAAAATTAATGGCCATATCATCTTCAGTGGAGATGTTCTTTAGATTGGTGACTCTTCAGTGGGTGAGTAGGAGGTGCAGAGGATCTGAATCTTTTCAGACATGGCTTGCCTTGGGTATTTTGTGCCAGCAGGACCTCAGGGTACATGGTGAGAAAGCACTTGACAATGGATATAACTGCTGTATACCACAGAGCTAAAGCAACACTCTCAGCCTGTAATGTCTGCTCAAATAAACTATGTAGTATTAAATTTGCATTAAGTATTGTGGCTTATTTGATCAACAGAGCTCTCCCATCTCTCCCATCCCTGTCCCCCAAGCCACAGATGCAGCAGTGGCTTTTCAATTGACTGAGGACACCACATAATTAATGGTTGCCTGGAGATTATTATTTGGATTTGGTTTAATTTAGCATTTGGCTATGTTTTTGTAATTATTTTTTCCTTTATTTTATTTTCCCCATATGAGAATAATCTGCTTTTGATATATATTGTTACCCATAGGTTTAAAATATGTGACAATAAGCAAACTGTATTTCAAATGGTGCAGCACTGGCCAGTTTCCAGCCTGGGTTAGATTTATAGGATAACAGTATATAGTATTGTTTTGTGTCAGATTCTTGGAGTGACACGACACTTAGTTAATTTTCACACCACCACCCATCTTTCTATATATAAAACAAATGTTACAAAACTCAGCAAATAGGTGAAAGCTGTGTTTCTTTTAAAGGGCTGATTGTTTCTTTTTAAAGGGAAGATACTTGATCTAGAGATTTGCTGAGACTGACCCCGAGTGTGTGTGTTCCATTATCTTATAAGTCTTCTACATTTCAGTAAAGCCTGGAGGTCCTTGGCAGCTGAGCTAAGGGCTGTACACACATAATAAGACAAGTGGTCTCTGCAGTTCAGGAAGAGAGAAACAAGAGCTGGCAATCAAGAACAGTTGTATATGGCACAGCATATGCCTGGTGAAGGTACAGTTTCTGATTTTTTTTATTTTATTTTTTTTTACTTTTATAGCATACACATTGTATGGGCTGACCTTTGGCCTCTGGTTGTCCTGTTTTGCCAAGCAATGACCTGGAATAAAAAAGTTGCTTACAGTTTGGGATGTGCCAACCTGAGGAGAGAGAAAGGGAGACAGGTGCATCATTTCCTTTCAAGTGTGTTTTGGGGTTGTCTATCCCTGGAAAAGCTGATTTTATAACCGAAGGCTCTGAATCCCACAGTGGCAAAGGAGGGACCCCTGGGTTTCTTTATGAACCTCTGCTTCTGACATTACAGCAAAGACTGTCTTAGCAATCAGGTGGGACAATTTTTTTTTTTGCACTTTCTGTTTTATTTGGTTTTTGTCTGCTCCTCACTTCATTCTCCTTAGAGTTTTCTGTTTCCAGATCTGTTTCCCAAGTTTTCCATTTCCAAATAAAACAAAATATTAAATGATTGCTACAGTAGGAAGTAACACATTAGAAATCTAAAACAAAAAAGGCAGTATGGTTTGTTTATCCTCTAATTAAAGGTAGATTTTTCTTTAAAATGGAAGAAAATCTTATTTGTAGACTGCTAAATACCCTAAATCCTGAAGTGCAGTGGGAATGTGTTGGAAACAGCTATGATCCAGAACTCTGAATAATTTACTGTGGCTACTTGATTCTGTAATCTATCAAAGCCATGCTACAGTAATTGAAGCTGAAGCTGCTCAGCCCCTGGAACTGCATATGACAATAGGGGTTAATGTATTTCAACAAAGAAAAAGGATTTGATCAAAGTTCTCTGCGCTATCAGAAGTAATTCCCTCTTGTAACAGGAGGCTTCCTGCTGATACACATGTTTTTAGCAGATACCAAAGCCCATTTTCTATGATTTTTGTGGGAGGATGTACTTCTGTTCACCAGCCCATCCTTTAGTTAGAAGTAAGTTCAAAGAAGTGTCGAGCAAATGTCGCTGATCCTTTTAAATTAGTGGTGCAAGTTCATGAGGTCACTTGTTACAGTGAGGTAATACACAAAGTCTCTGACAACTGAACATGTGTTGCATGTAAAGCCAGAAGCAAAGTAAACTGGAACCCTGACATGAGATTGAGCAGCGTGTATTCTGCATCCTCATCAAAGCTCTTATATGCCTTCTGCCCAGACAAGGACGTGGAACTGGTAATGTCTGTTTTTCTGGCTGTAGCCTCAAACATCAGGCTCTTGGAATCAGCATACTCAGCTTGAGCCTCTGAGAGTGGGTCCAGACTTGAGGAGATTTAGCGTGAGTGGCACCATTGCAAATAACTGGGCATATTTTTCTTTCTTGTTTACTTCCTTTATCAGATTTATTACATTTGTGCATGTGGTGATAGGCATTTAATGAAATCGTGTTTGGAATACCATTCAGAATCTTTCTGGCTTTTTCTTCCTGAATGGTATCAGGGGTTGCATGCAAGAATTCTGATGCCATTTGCAATTATATTAAAATGCACAAAGTCATTCTGCATTAGTTAACACTACTGGAAATCAGCATGCTCTGAGTTTGTCATTTTCTCTTGAAGAAAGCAGAATGCCTACCCATTGAGCCTTGCTACTTGATGACATTCACCCCTCTACATTTGCTGCTTGGGTTTCTGTGTAGGCCTGCACTCAAAGTTAGGACACAAGTAAAAGGAAAAGGAGTACAAAGACCTCTAAGTTTGGTCCGGCTTGGAGCAGTCATGATGTGCAACTCAGTTCTGTGCAGATAAATTAGTACTGATCCTTGGAGCAGCAGAGCCCAGCTCTTGGCCTGAGTTAGCAATCCCACTGCTCAGACCTTAAACTGGGAAAGGGCTGTGCAGTTTCATCTGCTGTGGTTTTCAGGTTTGAAGGTAATTCACTGCATCATCACTTTGGGTGTTTGCTTTGGAGTTCATTCTGGAACATAAATTCCTTTGGGATTTCCTTGGAGGGGGCACAAAACATGATCCTCTCCTCGAAATGAAATGAGATTCCATTGACTGTTGGATAGCTCCTGTTGTCTGAATGCCAGTGGCAGCATGGAACGACTGTTTCATTGCTCGCCTGTGCTGGATGTAACTGTTTTATACTGCTGCAAAATGAGAGTAAAACCCATGGCTTACACTGGGAGGTGTTTAATTGCACCTCACTGCTGTATTTATGGCTCTAAGTTCCTGAGTTTAGTGGAGCTTCCACTGCAAAGCAGCAGTGGAAAACTTTTGGGAATTTATGGGCATATTGACGTGTAATGCCTGTTTTCTCTGATGAAACTGGCAGTTTAACTGAGGACCTTTGTACAATATTGTTAGCGATTTGATTTATTTTAAATATCAGCCGTGGTGAGCTCTTAGAAAATCATTCTGAACTAACTCAGGAAATAAGTCTTTTGATATCTTCAAGACATTAGTGTTGTTCTCTGTGCTCAGAAAGAACAAAGTGATAAATTCTTTATTTTCACTGAAATCACTTTTTTCCAAGTGCAGGAAGAGCACAGTGCCTACAAAATGGCTGAGCATTGCTGTACATAGAACATGTGTTGGGAGAGCGGAGCATCAGCCGCCCCTAAGCACATCAGCAGGAATTAGGTGGCTGTGGAGTCAGTAAGATTAAAATTCAGAGACAGATGCCAGCATTGGCATAGGATGACTCCTGGTCTTGGAGCCTTCATGCAAAATGCACAATATTCCTCCCCTCTAATCAGAAGCAGATCCTCCCCACCCAGCTGTCCTCCTTACCCTTGCACATTCTTCCATGAGTAGTGTTGGGCCAGGCAGTGAAAACTTCATTTCCCGTAATATCTTGAAGGAAATCTGTGAGATTATCACCGCCTGTTACCACTGTGCAGCACTCAGATGCTGCTCCACACTGCAAGGTGAGATAGAAAGTGAATGCAAATGTGAATGACAATAGCAGAAGCAGATGCCTGGGAAGGAGAGCCTTGATGGCAGGATTCCTTTTACTTTGGGATCCCTATCTGGATATTTCAGGACTCTACACTTCAGTCCATATTCTCTGTCTGTTTTCCTCCTTCATCTTTTTGTACCTGCTCTGGTCAGATTGCTTCCGTAACAAAAACCAGCTGCCAAAGGAGATGAATTGCTTGTAACAGACCTGGCGCTGCAGGCCCTGATACCGGCAAGTCGAGCACTGTGTGTGGGATTTGGTTTCCTGAACTTTATCTCTGCTGTACTCTGGAAGATGCCCCAGGACAACTCACTTGGGCCTGCGTTTGCCCAGAATGGCACAAGGTCCTGGCTCATTTGTCAGCCTCATGGAGACAAGGAGACATGGCCCGGGGCAGCTGAAATGCCACTGCACACCCTTGTTTACACAACTGAGTGCTGCCCCCACTGAGCCCTTGCACTCTGGGAAAGGTTGAGAGAAAGTTTCCTGATGAGGTTTGCTTTTGGACAGAAAATTGAGGTTTTATTTATTCCTTTGTGTGATACGTGCCTTTCCTGTGGGCAGAATTCCCAATTCAAACTTGGTTGTTCAGCTCACAGCACGAACACAGACTGCCAGAGGGGAAAGAAACATTTTCCAAGCAATTCCATAGCAGCAGCAGCAGCTTACACCGGTGACTCCTGTGCTCTGTTGTACATTATCACCACTTAGGAAGCCTTGCTTTTTCTAATGGAATATTGTGCTGTTTGGAGGATGGTTTCCACTGTTTGTGTGAACACTATCTTTTTTGCCAGAAAAAAACCAATAATAGGAACAATTAATAGAAAACCAGCAGTAGCAGGAATGTTTGTCTTTCTGTCAACCCTAAATTCTTATAATACGAGTTCATCTGCAGATTTAGTAATTGTGTCTTGCTTGGTGATCTGCGAGCAAGTAATGAAACGTAAAGAAGACCTGAACGTTTTCAAACAAAATAGAATATATTCCTAGAAGAATTTGGAACAAAGTGCTGTTGTGGCTCCTTTTTGTTCTCTACACTGCCTTGTGCAGTCTTTGTGGAGGGTGCATAAGGATTTATTTAGAGATGCTGCCCTCACTCCTGTGATCATCTCCACATGGGGCAGAGGTCAGTCTCTCTATAATTTTTGCTGGGTGGGGGTCTTAATTTGGAAAAGACCTGGCTAACAGACTGCTTATATGTTTCTGATATTTCTTAATGTGATTATGGTGGCTTATGCTTCCCTTCTGTTGCTGAGGAGCAGATTTTCGAAAGTGCTCTGTTGGCCAGAACCTATTCTTATGAAAGACATCAGGGAGACTCTTTTGGGTGTAATGGAGGTTGAGGTTGGGAAATAATCATGTCTTTTTAAAATTGTTGTTGTTGTTAGTTTTGTAGACAGCAGGTGGAACAGTTGAAATTAAATACTTGGTGCACAGGCAGCCTGTCAGGAACTGCTAAGGAAATGTGAGTGCAGGAATTCCACATGGAGAAATGTAGTTATTGATGCATGCTGACCAAAAGCATTGCTTGACAATAAGTGTTGCAAGAATGGAGAGAAAAGAGAAAACAAGGGTAAAATATAAAATATATGGTGAGAATATAGATGCTGTTCTCCAAAAACAGATGAAAATTACTGTTTTGTTACCTGTCTACAGGTATTCTTGATTTCAGTATTCTTGTCATTATCCTAGTATAACTCCATATCTTTTGCTATGATTTAGTCCACAGCATGCTTAATTAGCATCGTGCATGATTGAAAAATATTGGTATAGTTTATACAATATATGAATGAAGAATGTTCAGCAAAGTGAACTAGAACAGGTGAAGTACAGAAAAGTCCTGAAAGCATATTTATGTTTCCTCTCAATCATGTCATGTCAGCTATGACAATGGTTGTAGCTGTTCTGCTTACCTGAAGATCATATTAGCAATATTTTATCTGTAGCATAAAACACAATATGGATGTAATATGCATAAGTAGTGCCTGTTCCCATGGAGAAGTTAAAAGGAGAGGAAGCTGATATCCTAGAGGCACTCATGGTTTTTGCTGAAAGGGACAGGATTTATGTCTACCTCTTCTGCCAGGGCACTGTATTTCGTGCCTTATGGGAACTGTCAGTGCCCATAAGGCTTGAAATACAGTGCTACAAGTTGTAGAACTGCTACAAGATGTTATAAAGATTGCTCAGTGCTTTTCTGCAAACCTGTGAGAGGATTCTGAAGAGTATTCAGATGATCAGAGCTCAAGCATTAACTGCATTATTCCATGAACACTGCTTTTAGTACCCTGCTTATAAAACCTATTTGACCTTCCTGTACATGGATGGAAATCTGTGGCGCAGTCTGACAGCCTTGAGCTTTTGCTACCTTTCCAGTTTCAGTTAGGAAAGCTTTTAGCTGGAAATCCCTGATATGGTTTTCCTATTTTGGGGATTAGTGTAATCAGATGAGTTTTCTAATTGGCTTGGACGGTGCCCGTGTTGAAATATTTCTTCTACAGCTTTCCCGTATTCATCAGCATTTATCAGTCATAGTTCCTTATTTACGCAATATTACTTTTCTAGATTATCTGAATTTTTACTAGGTTCTCTGCATACATAACAATGTATATCTCAGCTGTTTCCTTGATGTTACATTGTTAGAAAAATGGGACATTTATCAGTCTATATTGACACAGTTCCTAGTAAAAGGATCAAAAGAGGAGTTTTGCTTTTTTTCCAGCATTGAGCCTGCAGATGTATTTATTAATCAAGGTAATTTTACAGGGATATTTTTTGTCTTTATTTGCTATCTTGTAAGGGAAGAAAAAGTGATGCCAAGTTTCAGATTTGCTCAGTCACTTTTATCTTGTATAATGTTTCTATGCTTGGTTGGAACTTGCTGTGACAAATGTGAATAAAAGAGGGACAGATAATAACTACTTTACCATACTGAAAAATGTAATTGCAGAGTCAGTGCTACTGTCTAAATAAGCTGAAAGAGAGCCAAAAACCCTGCTAGTGTTGCAGTGTTTGGCTCTGGATGCCAAAATTGAATTTGATCTTCTCTGTTGGTATTCTAGTGTAATTTTCTAATCCTGTCTTATTCCAGAGAGAACGGTGGCATTTTGATTTGTTTTTTCATTTACAATCTACATTGCCCTAAGCTAAGCAGAAAGTTTCTGAAGAAGGGTGCAAGATCCTTGTCACAGGGTAGTGTTCCAAAGTCCCAAACTGCTGTTCTGCTTACTAAAGTGAACAAGGCATGCTCTGGCGTCTGGGTCTTTTTTCATTAGCCTCTATGGCAGTGAAATATTAACCTTTTTCAGGAGAAAAAAAAATAATTCAAAATCCACCTCTTACCACTAGTCCTAGCTATAGGTCCTTGGTACTTACTAAGCTGGTTGTATGTGTCTGAAGCTGGGAGCTGCTTAATGCAAAAACTGTCAGGATTACCTTCCCCACAGTTGGGCTAAGCTGCAAGTGGGGAACTAGTTCCTCATCTGTCTCCTGGATGAGGGAGTTTGAGGAATTCCTGGACTCCCAGCTGGGATTTAAGTCTCACTTGCTTTGGTGACAGCTCCGCTCCATCTGTTAGCAGTGGTGACGGTGTCAGGGAATCGTTCCTTCGTGCTCACACAGGCTGTTTCTTCCCTGTGCTCAAGCAAATTGAGTACTAAAGCACAGTTCATCAGGGAAACACACACCTTTTAAAGATGGACAGTACATTCACTCATTATCTGCACTGATCTGTGGTGAAAAGAAGCTAAAGTAAAAGCCTAGTATCTTACAACCATGCAGCTCCTGGCTGTCATGATGAGTTGTGGGCATGGATTGTGTTTGGGATGGGATTGAAAAGGCTGTGACTTGCCAAGGCCACATTGTGACCAACGTTTGGGAAAATATATTTTTGTGTTCTTTGACCCTGAGCTAATTTACATGCTTCCAGGGACTGCAGGCCTGCTGGTGCTGACAGCAGATGGCTCAGAATATTCTCACGGGAGAGTGTGAAGCAACTGGAGAGATTGGATCATTGCGTTCATGCTGTTGGCCCTGAAGTCCAGAGCTGTTACAGACTGCGAAGGAGCGCAAAGAAAAGAGTTGACCACGATGGATGTACAGCCGTAACAAGGTGAAATTTGCATTGCCCTTTCCACAGAACTGATAGTCTATAAATATTCCACTGTAAACAGAAGTAAATGAACAGGCAGAGATTCCTGAAATGTCTGGCAAAAATGTTGTTAATTCAGTTGTATAGCTAGAGTTGAATAAGTGGCGCAAAGCTGAGAATTGTCTTGTTCTCAGTTTGTTTATTTTTAAAAGTTTGGGCTTCCTCCCATTTGTCTTGGCCATTCTGTTGAATATATTTAACAAAGAAATAGGAACTGTATACAACTGGAAGCATTTCCAGATGGGGTCTGTGCTACAAGAGGGAATACAGTCTGTGGGACATATAAAACACTGTATAGAAATAAAGGTTGTACACCTATGGCTTGAAAGTACATGTAGCATAGTAAATCCTCAGAGTACACCTGAAGGAGTGGAATGCACTCATCATCAGCACATATTGCTGATAGTGCCTCCCTCAAATAAAATTTTCAAGGAGGTGCAAGATATGGGAGTGACAGTGAACTAGTGAATACTTTGCTGTCTCTCAAGCCAAGTGGCAAAATTTCTGCTGGAGAGTTGAGCTGTTTTGCTTCTTGTCTTACATATATGTAGAGCTGGAAACACATACAAGAACACAACATTAGAACCAATCCCAGAGCCCGATTTGTTGGCTCTATAAGCTTCCTCCAGGGGATTTTACAGAAACCATGGCTTCATGTCTCATTGCATGTGTCTAAATAAATAGTAAAGACAAGCATTTTGCATTAGAGATGGTACAGTACAAAAGCTAAGTTATTAATTTATTTGCCCCTGGCAAAGGCATTTCATGGCTGTAACCATCAGCTCCAATTATTTGTTACAGTGTCTCAACTTCTTTGAGTATTGTTTATCCAATGGTATTTACACAGAAGCTCATTTGTGAGAGGTTTAAGCATTTTCACAGGTTGAAGTTGGCATGTGTTTAACATAAATACAAATTATTTTAGAAAACAAGGGCAAGACACAGACCAAAACTGGCTGGAAACTGCTGCTGAATTCACAACAGGGAGCTGGACTTACATGGGTTTTAATACTTGAGATTCCTCCCCAGTCCTTTTATTTTCTCTAAAGCAATTTCCAGCAAAACATCTTATTTCCCTTTGCTGAGACAGACCTAAGCATTCCCTGTTCTTTGAGAACATCCAAATTCTCTTAGGCAGACACCCAGGAATATGTAATTTAAAACCAACAAAAATAAAGTAAATAGATGAGGAGAAGAAAAATACAATATCTGCAAGGGTAATACTGCATTCATAACCAATTTAAAAAACAGACATATATAAAATGTCCTCTTTTGTGTAAAACCTTAGCAGGTAGGTATTAGCTCTCGATTTATATTCATACATATTTGATAGGTAAAAATTTGATTTGCATCTCATATGCATACTACTGCTATTTTTGCATCTCATCTTACAAGACATACTGCTCTGTAGAGATGACAGGTGGATAAATCTGATTCTTTCATCAGAATGAGAATTTGTGGAAGTTTTTCTCCTCTCTCAAGAAAAAATGAAGCATTCCCATTCCTGCCTTGGCAATTGTGTGAAAGGAAAAAGTAATGTTTCTACGGGGTCTAAGTTTTCATTTTGTTGTGGGATATGTTGGGGGCCTTGTTATATCCTGAGCTACCTCTATTCTGCCAGCAGATTCCAGAAACTCCCTGAGATGTTTTCAGAAATTAACTTCATTGCTAAGTTGTATATGAACAAGAGTGTGTGCAGAAAGGCAAAAACTAGGGAAAACTTGAAAACTGCAAGATTGCCATTTTGTCAATTTTTTGCAGAAAGAACCAAGGAGACTCTTTCTCAGAGTTCTTTGCCTGCTCATGTTTGTAGGGAGAATTGCTTTTTCCATCAATTCGTCTGTGACCTGGAGGAGCCATGGTGACATATTCTCAGATTGTCCCCAGAGTCATTCAGGCTCTGGGGTGATGTTTGTTCTGCCTCCAACAAAGGCAAAGATATTGGATTATAGCATAGTCGCTGTCATAAATTCATATTTCCACTCTTTAAAAACATCAATTTAGGTTGCACTGTCATTATGTTCCTTCAAAATTCTTTGCAACTGAAACCTTTCCAGAAGGCAAAAAATTAAATTTCCTGCCTGAGAACTGGGGAGATAAAATCTGCCTGGGTTCCTGTTTCTCTACAAAAGTCCTACCATTGGATAAAATATGCCAGTTGAACTTCTTTTGGTATTATTGGCATCATGAATTGTCACATGGAAGTTTTGGTTCCTCAGCCTTTGGTGAATTCTTTTGGTGGTGTGTCCATTACTTTAGAAATGGTTTTTATATGACACAAAAAATAGAAATTGCTGTGCTGATAACAAATGCATGTGTACTACCCCTATAAGCAGTTAAGACTTTATAACTCCAGATTTATTCCTGATGCTTGGTCATTCCCTATTATATTGTTATATTGTTTCTATTATCATATAAAGAAAAAACTTTGAAAGAAAGGAAGCTCTCTCCTGTTTTTTGAAGCCTTGTCCAACCTAAAAGCCACTGCTATGACTTTGTGGGTAGTCTCACACCTTGGTTTTTGGTTGTCCTATGCTGCTGGAGTTATATTTCCTAGATGTGTGTCTCATTTCTCCAATTGTCTAAGACACATATCATGAAAGTGATGTTCTCCTTTCAGAAGTTCTGAGCTTGAAATTATATAGCAGAAGTAAAGTCGGGAATTAGTATCATAGAATCAGTTGAAAATGATAAAAAGATCCAGTTACTCAGTCTGCTGTAGATTTACAGGCAAAGTGAAAGGTGTTTTTTTTTTTTCCCAAAGCAGAAAGATTTGCTGGATTTTCTAAAAATAGCCTTTTAGCTGTGATTTTGTGAAGCAGACAAGTAAAGCAGATTAAATTAATACCCAAAACAATCAGTAAACATGATGCTTCTGCGGGCACAACTGTGGGACAAATAGACTATTTTTCTGTGTCAATGATATTCTTGAAATATGGTAGGTGCAGTTAATTTCAGATTTGATGGTTATTAACTTTTCTGAAGTGTCTGAAACACTGTCTTGGCTCTGCTGTAATGTACTTTTGGAACTGATAGTGTTTTGTAATCCTGTTGTTTGGTGATGAATATTTGCACGTTTTCTTGGGCTTGTGCCCATAATTTACAAGGAAATACTTTGTAGACTGCAGAAAACCTCAGAAAATTTCTTGTCTGGGTATACTCAGACAAACTGAAATAAGCCTTCAATTCCAAGATATGATACATGCTATTCCTGCTTTGAACAGTGTACCTTCATCATGTATGACCTTGGTGTTTGATGATTTGGCACAGTGCCACAGCAGAATTCGATGATCCACTGGTAATCGTGATTCTTTCATGTGGAAAACAATAAAAAACGTATGGTATCAATTATACTTCACTATTTCTTTGAGAATTCAAGCACCAGAAATAAAAAAACACCGTCTGGAGACTTTGAATTTCCATTAACTGGAAACAGTTGGTATAAATTATTTTTACTGAAACTGCTCTACTGGCCCTGGGTAATAAATGCAGAAATAACATTGGCATTTGATTGACTTCATAGGTGCAAGATATGTCATGCTCAGAGGGAGCATAAAGTTCCAGGTTGGGCAATGGAATAATTTTATTAAATACCATATTTGTCATGGAGAAGCTCTTGGAAAAAATCTGTGTCCTGTTACCTTAGTTTCTACTGCATCTCTACTGAGCTTGGTGATTTGCTGATCAAATACATTGGGTAGCGAACATGGTAACTACACTAAATGTAGGAGGTAAGAAAAGAGGCTTCTAGAGTAAGAAGAATTTTGGTGAAAATCAAAGCTGAGTTCTTCAAAGGAACAGTTTTGCTGGCAGTATATTTCAAGAGCATGGCTTGGATCTGGGTTTCATGAATTTCAGAGCTGTGTATGTTGTGGTGCTTTACTCTCCCAGGGAGCACGTTCTTAGAACCAACCTCACAAAAGTCATAACTACTATGCAAAGAGCTTCCTTTGTTTCTTTGTTCTTTTGTTCAAGATTGAATTACTCTGCTGAATTTAGAGTAATTCTATGTGGTAGCATCTCCAGTCAATTTCAATCAAACTTATATTACACTGTGTTTATCTTAATACCGAAGATTTCTCTTCAGTGCTTATTACCACATTTGGTAAGAAGCCTTTTTTCTATGGTTTCTGTACTAGGAGTAACTCTATAAAAATAGTAGCTTGTGCTCAAATAGAAAATTAAACAGCAGCTCCAAGATAGAAATTTTTAGCAGAATGCATCTGCATTTGTTGTGGGAAAGCAATAAGCAAATCAATAAAATGTTTGGTAACTAGGAAATAAAAAAGGAAAGCAAGTTAACTTCCAGATTTCTAAATTTTGTCTATGAGGAATAGACTCTTACCCCTGTTAAATATGACTTAAATCAGTGGGGTTGCTTGTGTAATTAAATACCCCCTGGTATTCAGAGGTTATGCTTATAGAGTTACAGTGTAGGTTTATTAAGCAATAAAAAGGGACATGGGTAACTCACCTGAGAGCAGCCCTTGTCCATGCTGTCACTTATGTGGGTATGTTGGTGATAGGGAAATGTCACAAAATTCACGGTAAATTGCTCCTATTTTCTCTAAATAGTTTTAACTCCAGTCCTGATAGCTCAATACACAAATGCTTTCACCAACAGATTCCAAGTTTAATGATATTAAGAACATCATATGTACTTGGAAAACATTAACATTTATTTTTATGAAATGGCATCTGATAGTTAAACTGCCATATTTTTTCCAGACTTCTTTCATTAGAGAGACTGATGACTATTACTACAAATATCCCACGGAGTATTCAATTATGCTGGAAGGAGGGTGAAAATGATATGCCAGAAGCTATGCAAGAGAGATGATGCACATTATTCTGATTTTATGAGGTTGTAGATCTTGGGAAAAGCAGAGATTTATAATGCCACTCCCTGCAATAATTAAGAAAGTGTGTGTCTGATTTATGTATATGTGGTGGGAAGCTGGAGAACTTGACTTAAAATATCATGGAAAACATAATCTGTGTGAAAATGATCTGCCCAAAACTCCAAATTTAAGTTTATTCTTAAAATTGGAAGAATGTATTTCTGTACTTTGGTTGTCAGCCACTGTTTTTTCTTTTGCTTACAAGAGTTTGAAGTTGGCTGAAAAGAAGTGTAGTCAGTGAAAAGCACCCTGATAAGCCATCAACATGCTGTTTTGTAAATCTTGCCTCTGAATGAGAACAGAAATAATGTTTCTGGCCTTCAGACTAAGGATTGGCATGATTCCACAGGTAAGTTAAGTGTATGCTTGCAGTTGAAATAACTTTTTTGAGAAGTAAGTCATCTTTGTCTTTGGAGGAATTCCTATTTTGATGGCTCAGGGGCAGGTTTATGTACAGCATTGAATTGAGGTCAGGGACAGCTCTGTGTGTTTGCAGATCTTGAGGCAGAGTTTGGTAAGGCCAAGTTATTTTCCAAGATCTTTTCCCCTCCCTTCAAGTGGAGCTCAGGATTCAGTCTTCAAATTACTGTAGGCAGTGAAATTGTTCAAGTCACTTCAATGGAGTATATTTTTTGTATTTGGTGAGTTGCTTTTTTTGATAATTTGCTTTGCACTTGTTCCAAGAGCACATAAGGAAAGCAAGCTCTCAGTTTCTAGGGGAAATTACAGATAAAATTTTTCTGTTTGCCACTGGAAGTGCAGGGACAGTAAATTAATACTTCTTATCCTCATAACTGTTAATTAACGTGTCAGACTATGTTGCAGGATTGATGAGACTGTCTCATCTGGCAATGTTTTCAAGGGAAAGACAAGTCTAAAGACTCTGGGTTTTTCCCTCAAGTCTTCTCCATTTGCTCCAGCAAAGTCTGGATTTGACTCAGATCTCACTTCCAGTTGTTTTATATGTTGAATAATAATATTTTGTCTTACAAAATGTTGTCCTGTCCTGTCCTTACAGGATTCAGTTGGCAAATTAAAAATGGAACTATTGTGCATCTCGTATTTCCCATTGTTTGTGTCCTGTAAATATCAGGATCTGATTTGGGCATCTTTCTATGCAGCATTAATCAGCTCTTTATTAATTCAAACTTTGTAACAAATGTGAAAACTGGCTTCATTGCCTGATTCATAGTTCATTGATATCGGTGGTGGGATTCCCATTAATGGCAATGGTAATTAGATAGTAATTATTGTTAATTTAATAGCCTGGGCTTGAGGTGTGGAAGTGACATAACAGTTTGGAGTGTTTTATGGTTTTTGTTCTGCTTTTTTTTTTGTTTTTCCCCCACCAAGATGAAGGAGAAGAAACATCAGAAAGTTTTTGTTTGTTTGCAAGCTACAGGAGAGCAGAGGAATTAAAACTGTGTGTATTGGTATCTATATACAAAAATGAAAGCACAGCATCTGTAGAGTCGGTTCTTTCTAAAAGTAATTTAGCTTGTATGCTAATAACATTTAAATGTGCCATTTACATTCTATAGCAAAAAATCGGTAGCAGGTGGATACAGATTATTAGTTTAGCTAAGTCTTTTAAACCCAAATGGGGTAATCTAATTAAAGTGAAGCAAGAGAAAATAAGTGTTGTTTTGCAAGTTCATTTTCTTACATGTTTCTTTATTTAAAGAAAGAAAGCAGTCAATATCTCTCGGGTATGTGATCTGTGATTTCTCTGCTTGGCAGCACAGAGACAACATTACTAGGTGTTCAACCCACAGCTAAGACTTGTGTTGAGATTACAACTGAAGACAGACTTATTCTTAATCACCACCTTTTTTTTGTTTTCTGTGTCGACAAAATGACAGAAGTAGCACCTTATTCTGAAGAAAATTTGTATATGTGTGTCAAATGCACAAATACTTTATTTTGGGCTTGGCAGAGAGGGAGTTTGACTTCTCCATGCTCAGCAATCCAGCTCTTCTCATAGTTGTGTGGATAAGAGAAGTCATCAGTCAGAAATGTGACAGAAGTTTTTGTTACAGGATCCCAGCAGGCAGGGAAGAATGAGACTTCCCATATGACTTGGAAGCAGAATTTATGCACATGTGCACGCAGCTCTGCCTGTAAAACATGGACACTGAGCACTGGTAAGTACCTGTTTTGCTTCTTATACCAAATTCCCTACAAGGTTTTTGCTGCCTGCTGGTATTTTTTCCATCTTTCTGAGTAAGTTCCTTTTAAAGGTGACAGGTGACAGACCCTTTCCTAAGCTGGTGTTCTTGTGTGTCCTGAGGCATCAAAAGAAAATATTTGAGGTGAGGAAGTGATCTGAAGAGAGACAGGAATGCAGTGCAAGTAGGATGAGGGTATTCCATGTTACTCCCTTGAGAGAAAGGTGGGACTTGGAGGGTTGTCAGTGCTGTACAAATGTGCCTTTGTGGGAAGGGAGCAGACACCTCTTGTAGGTTAGTCTCATCAAAACACGTCTGTCTCTTCTTTCTTAAATGTGAGTCAAAAACATGTTTGGACAGTTGGAATAAAATTCTGTTTTTTAGCTTGAACAGTACAGCTAAATCCTTGTACATTATGAATTGGTACTGCTGCACTGAAATCAAGGAAGCTTTGCTGATTTACATCAGCTGTTGCATGCTCTTAACTAGAAAAGATTATAATGTATTGTGTGTAGTAGATGTCCAGATCCAAATGTTTTCAAGTCAGTTCTTTAGCTAGCTTGTTTAGGTGACCAAAATATCTTGAAAATACATTAACAAAAAATATTAGGAGTTTAAAAGAATGTAGCACTCCATGTGTGTATAATTGGGCTATATGCTGTACCACTGTAATCCTAAGGCATGCTTCCTTCCTGTTTATATTCTAAAAGCTAAAATACTTAGTGCAGCTCCTGTATGAGGAAGGATTATATGTGCTTAATCTTGCCTGGAGAAACCGCAGGATGTGTATAACCAAGTGGTGGTTAAACCAAGGCTGTGACACTAAATCTGTCTGTGGCACTGGTGTAAGAAGAAGATGCAAACTGCCAGAAGTGAGGCTCACAGCTTTAAAGGGTTTGCTTACCACGACAAAAGCATCAGGATGGATGGATGGATAGATTGCATGCCAAAACCCACTCAGGGTCAGACCTGGAATTACCTGCCACAGTACTCTTCTGGCCAGAAACTTGCATGAACAGACTGTGAGGAAAAGTGCCTGTAAGAGGCAGTGACCCCCCCACCAGCCGTGAGTCAGAACTTGGGGGAAACCAGAAGCTGTTGGCCTGAACAAAGTGAGTGTAATTGGTCTCATCTTGGGAGGAAGAACTGTTTTTGCTGGCATGTTTCCTCCTCCACTTGGCAAGGACCAGTGTTATGGTAAAATCTTGGAAGTCCATACTCTGTGGGCTGTTGCCCATCTTTCATATGATCCATCTTCCATACCCCAGCAGTTTTCTTGACAAGATAGCAGTGTTGCAAATAGCTTTTTTTTTTTCTGGCATTAAAACAGTTCCATGTTGTCTCTCCAGGACTGATTATCTCTTGGGCCAAGAAAGCTTCAGTTTGGGTGCATGGAGCCAGGCACACACTGCTTTTGGCTGTATTTGTTAGGGTTTGGCACTTAAATTTCTGTCTGACTCTTTGCCTCCAGCTGTAGCTTTTCCTATTCTTACATTTGCATGTGAAAGGTACTCTGGGTCTTTTGCTGGTATCCTGCACCTTAGGCAGTTTCATAATGGCCTTTAAAAGGTACAAAAGAGGCTTCTTGGCTCATCCAAACTGTGCTGCCAGAGCTGCCCCACCAGTGACAGCAGTGCAGGAGGTCTTTGTGTCCTTGCATGTTTAGCCTTAACTCCAGAGCATCACTGTTTCTCTGCTCCTGAGAGAAAGGGATATGAGTTACCATGTTTTGGCACTGATTCCATCTCCTGAAAGATTCCCAGGGGTAAATGAAGTCAAGAGAAGCGTGAGCTTGTGGAGAGGAACAGTGGGAAAAGTGTTGTGAAAAGATGGAAGTAAACTGTTTGGAGAGGGCTTAGGTTTAACAGGGCAGGGAATTAAGAAGTTGCAATTTCAACCTCCCTTTATTCCCCGGAGTGAAAGATTGGAAAGGAGAGGTTTAACTTGGCGTTAAAGCAGTTGTACATCTGGGAGCAGGCACTGGTTGGAGAATAGGATTCTCAGCTTTCAGGCCATGTAGAGCCTGCTGTGCCCACAGAGGTGTGTGAGGATGCAAGACCAAATCCCTTTATTGATAGGCAAGGGTTGTCTGCTCTTAAGAATACCAAGCAGAGGTGAGTATAGAAGGGGTGGCACTGAAAAAAAAGACAGTCAAAAATTACTGTTAGGACTTGTGAAATCAAAGTTAATCCTGTTGTTGAAGAGAAGTCCTTTTGGTAGGTTGTCTGACTGCCTCTTCTATCTGCCAGTAAAACTGGCAGAGGAGGACAGCTTAGGGGAGTCTTGGGATAGGCCACCATGCTAAGACACTGCAGAGCTTCACCCAGCTGATTTACAGCTGTTCTCTCTCCCTTTCTCTGAAAAGGTAAAGTAGACCCATTTACCTTGAAGCTTGGAAAATACCTCACGTTTACTAGTCCTGCAAGAAAGAAGGCATCAGAATGAGGATAGAAATTCTGGTCAACTGGAATTGAAAAATTCAGGAAGTTAAGCATACGTTTTGAGTACGGATTCTTATTTTAGCTCCACAATATCCTTGGTCCCTGTTTATTTTGGTCAGTTGCTAATTAGTAATGTGATTCTTGTCTGTGATGGTTTATATAAAGTATCCTTCATTTGTGAGTGCCCAGAACTCTGACTGGCTTTAATGTTGGTTTTGTGTTATGCTTGCAGTTCATGGCTAGGTTTCATTTTAGGCATCTATATTTAGTTTTCTAAGGCACTGCTGAGGGAAAAGAATCTGCCCCAATAATACATCTCCAAGGAGTGCTGGTTGGAGGAACACTGTATTTATCAAACAGCTTAGAGTGGCAGAGTAAATCAGTGCTGGGTATAAATGCAGCTCTTCTAAAGTACATGTTACACTAAATACCAAGATGATATGTTGCATCTCTACACCCTCTTTTTATCTTGAATGTTGCAATCATCTCTCTTAGTTGTTGCATTTAGAAACTAGAGGGGAGGGGAGAGTTAAGACAGCTGTAAAAATCAATTTATGTGCAGATTAGAAGTCAGAGAAGGCTGCTCTTAAGATAACTTGGCACTCCCCCGGTTCAGAATGCACTTGTATTCAGAAATGGCAGAGTGAGCCATGCTCATCACTGAATGACAACGGGATGAGTGTGGGCTCCTGAAATGTGCACCACAGTGTGACAAAATGCCCCTTCACTACTGTTAGATGAAAACAAATAAGCTTTCTAAAATCTGGTTGCTGAAATTTTAGTTTTGAAAATAAATGTGGCAGTCCTACACCAAAAAGGATCTATTTAAAATACTAAGTTTTTTTCAGTGCTTATCTGTATAAAGTGATTCCATTCTAGAAAATGGCAAATGCAATTCAGTGTTTATTGTTAAGAGATAGGGTAAGCTGGGAAAACAAATTGAAAGTTATACCTGTGTTTTGCCTTGCTACAAAAAGAAAGAAATACAATTAAATTTATACTTTTACAGTCAAGAGGCTCCTACAAATAAAAATACACTCATAGAATGACAAGACATGATTTATTCCTGTACAGAACAGCTAGTGTAGATACCAGCACAATCAGCCAAGTATCTGAACTACCTAAACAAGTAGTTAATGTGTCTGTATTTACACCTTCTCTCTGAATTTCAGCTGTAGACCCAAGAGTGCTGGCTCACAATGGTGCAAAATACAGGTGTAAATTATTCTGCAAACGAGACTGCTGAGCTGAATGCAAATTTAAATAATATAAGAGTCTGCCTCCATCTTTTTTCTTCTTGTATATAGCTTATTTTAGACTCCCATCTCATGAGAGTAGGAAGAGATTAATACCAATTAATATGCTTTATTATTCTGTACTTCAGTGCATTCCTCAAAAGACTAGTAATAAAGCTTCAAGGATCTAGACAATAATATGATGCAAACAACTGTTCTAGCTCCAAAGCTACTTCATTTCTTAACGTATACCCTGCTTTTGTCCATAGAAGATAAGATCTGGGTTTAATTATGCCTTGGGACAGCCCAGCAAAAGAAGAAATGTCATGAAGGGGGATACTTTAGGGAGCAAAAAATTTGGTGAACTTTCTCTTGTATATTTGGAGAAGCATAGGACTTAATTTCTCTGAAACATAAGCAGGCTTTTCTTCCTCTCCCTGGAAAACCTGTGAGTGATTGCCATGCAGAAGGAGTAAATAATATATTCAGGAGTTTAATCCACAGTATTTCATGGCACTTTACTTGTGCTCCTGTCTCATCTTTGAAAAGCTTTGTGAGAAATTAATTGAAGCCATTAGACTTCTTGAACATCCCTATATATCTCTTAAAATGTGTTTTCCAACGTGTCAGAGGACAGTGACTGCAGACAGGCTGCATAATCACCCCAGCAATGGTTTAGCTCCAAGACACCCAGGACAGGCAAACACAGAAATCTTCCCCTCTCCTCAGACCCACAAGAGATGTCTACCATGGCCTGAAGTCTCTGCTGCTCAGCAAGAGCAGAGTTCCTCTGTCAGCCTGCATCCTTATACACATTTGCTCTGCCAGGTCCTGTCTTCAGCCCTTTCTTGTGTCAGAGGTTTGCCAGGAAAAATTATCCTTTCAGCCAGAGAGCCATGTGTTCTATGCAAATGAAAGCAAATGGTTCTGATATTAATCATCTCACTTGTCATTGAGCAAAACAAAGCTTTTTGAAGCTAATGCAGGAATTACCATCACATCAACATGCAAGCTTTGCTGGCTCCACTTACCTATGCCAGGTTATTCCCATAATACGCATACACTGGCCTGCCTTGACTCAAGATCTAACAAATACATCCTGATGTAGTGAGAGTTGCTTTGAAGACAGTGTTGAATCCAAACTTTCTTTATTTGTTTTGAGGTAACTTGCTGGATGAATGTGCCAAAACTTGGGAAACATTAGTGGGCATTACTGGAAAACTGCTCTCACTGTTTCTTAACAGAAGCCTGTGCTCTGGTACAGCTTGGCTGTCCACTACTTTGCAATATGGGTGTTGCTTTATTTTTGAGATTGAAACCAAACCAAACACAATTTAAAAAGCAGATGGTGTTCTTCCTGAAGATTCCAGAGATTTACATCTAGGTTGCCCTTTCTCTTAGGGAAGCTCAAAGCCTTTTATTCTCCTTAAACAGTAGTGCTTTGTGTACCTGATATTATCTCATTGTTGGGGTTTGTACGTTTGGTTGGCAACACATGCTCATTCTCCTGATTAGCACCATGCTTTAATTTCATTTAATAAGTCTATTTCAGAGTCAGAATGATTCTCATCAACCAGAGTAATTTCACTCTGCCATGTAGAATTAATTAGGATGAAGACTGTCAAATGAAATGTAAAAAATAATCAGTGGTTCTCATTAAGGGATAATAACAAGATTTTTTTGTGCTGTTTAGCAGTTTGGTTTTGGTCCCAGCATCAAATGTTAAGAACTGTTACATGTTGTGAACATTAATTTTAATACATTTGATCTGGCACCATGCAAATAATTAAATCCTTAAACTTCATTTGACAACCAATAATTTAGACTTCTAGCTAAATACTAAAAAAGAGCTTTAAGAATAGGTAGCTAATTTAGGCAAACATCAGAGTTTGATGACACATCTAACACTTGAAAGAGGAGCTGAAACAGTCAGGTAATGATTCTATCCAACCACTGAGTCAGGCCTGATAAAATTTTGGAAGATTTGTGGCAAACAAATAAAGAGAAGTTCTCAGAAAAGTGGGTCAGGGCAGTAAGGGGTTTAGTAAAGCTGGAGGATTTTGATTTGTTTTGACTAGCCTTCATAAAGGTAGTCTGACGTTTCTCTTTTGATAAAGCTGGATGTAAGAGGGATGGTGCAGATTGATTCTCCATGTCCCCCTAGGGATAGGGTGAGAACTAGTTTGCAGGAAAAACACATTTTGATGTCAGAAAGAGCTGATCTCCCAAAAAAGACAACTGTTCCAAGTGATGGTGTGTCTTCCTTCTCAAGGTTCTTGTTCTCAAGAACGAGGCAGATCGACATCTCCAGCAGTGGTGGGATATACTTCTCCTGACTGGAGAAACTGCTTGGCACCTTCTCTCTGCCTTTGTGCCTTTGTTCATCCAAGGGTGAGCCAAGTATGGAGAAAGGCAGTAGGCATTCATAAGGAGTACACTTGCTTAATTGTATTGCCTCAGCCACAGAATCCAAGTGTGCTTTAAATACTAAATTCGTTAAAACTTAAACAGTCATAAGATGAAAGGGGTATGTAGCTTAAAACACAGATGCTTGTTGAACCAGGACAAACATTGTGGACTGGAAAATAATTTTATCAAAAAAAAAAAAAAAGAAAGGTGTTTGGCTATGTTTGAAGTTAGGGAAATTCTTCCTGTTTAAATGTGTAAGTTCTGAATGATGGCAGCATCATTTGTTTTCTGGATTTCCTTTGTGTTGTGACATCTTCAGGATTACTGTAAACAAAAAAGTCATCATGAACTGTTCAAGGAATATCAGCTTTATAGTGTTAGAGATGTCATCCTGATTGCCTTCAATTAAATCTAAGAAATAAAGTCTCACCCTTTCCAGCTTGTTATTGGGCTGTGAGCCCAATGAAGTAATTTTCCTTTGGTTATGCAGCCAGTCTTGAACATATGAATAGATCTGATGACTGCATGCTGTGGTTTGTTGTGGTTTTTTTCATTTTATGGACTTTATTCTGCCTGGAGGCTATGCAGTCTGTTATGTTACCCATCAGCTTGGCTACAGAGTCCAGCTTGGAAAACACTGTTTTTTTTCCTGCCAGCTTGTTCAGCCTTCAGTTACTCAGCCTACAACAGCTTGTCAGCTCGACTGAAAAGAGCCAAGTAAGACTTTACCGTCATGTTTCTTTCCCTCTCCTTTGCAAAAGACAGTATTTTTCTTGATTCAGATTGGGCAGAAGTTCTTGTGCTCCATGGCCAAGAGCTCTGGTAATATCTCCTGTGTTCAGAAGAGGCAGCCTGGCCCTGTTAACCACTGAGCTCTGAAGAGGAGCCAGGAAGAAAATAATTCTTTCTTGTGAAGTTACAGGAATGTTCTATTCTTACCACAGCCATATTTTTATGAGCTTCAGCAACCTAAATACAAGAGGGAGACGCAATTTCCACCATTTTGCTGTGGTGGGGAGAAACAGCATGTCCTGTAGATCATGGAATGAAGGGCTACTGGACTACACAGGGGTAAAAGTCTTCCCAGACATCCATGCAACACGTGGTGTCATCATCTGAGCCACGGAGGAAAATACTCATCAGTAACACCCTCAGCACAGTCCATAAACTGCGCGGGAAAAGTGCATTTTAAAGTGAGCTTGCTTTGAGCACACTGTCAGCAGCAGAACAGAAACACCAGCGAGAGGAGGGAGGGGTAAGAGAAACGAAGCTGGCATCTGTGTTTATGGAAGACTGCCTGCCTGCAGCTCTGTACACCTCAGGTAGCTCAGCATACCTCTGCAGGACCATATGAAGCTAGCTAGTACCACAGTCCCACAGTTTTATCCCTGGCTATTCAGCTTCATCGCTCTTAGGTACTTTATGGGCTCTTGGAGTTGGAATGTTTAAATTTTCTGGTAAAGGAACCCAAATCCCAGCTCTGTCCACCTTTTCTGTTGCCACTTCTGAGAACCCATTGCATACTAATTTGTTGAGCATTTTGGCATGCCAAAATACCCACTAGTTCACTCAGTGGAGGCAGGCATCTTCAGTTCCAGTGTGCAATATGTGTTAATGACACTGTGGAGACTGCAGCTGCCTGGCTGTGCCAGTGATGCACACAAGAGCAAGAAGCGGTGAGACAGCACAACAGCAATTGCACCAGAATAAGAGCAGGACCATCAAAAAGATGTAGAACATTGTTCCAGCTCTAAAATTAGAGATATAATCAGAATTAAAACCTCCTAACTTAATTTAGATTCTTCTGTAAGAACTACAGATGCTTTCATGCCACAAACTGGGAGATGTATTTATCTGCACTGCCTGCTAGCCATGACAACACATGTGGCTGGGAAGGTCTTTGTTTTGTGGGCAGCCAACACTACAGCTCATCTCTCCCTCTCTCTTTGCCTTTTTCTCCCAGTCTCAGTCCCACTGGGGCTTTTGTTTCAAGTTCTGGTGCCAAATTTTCTACATCGCTTCTGGAAGGCATTCTGCCTGTGAACTGCCAGAGCTCTCTTTTCTTCTAAGTGTTCACTCCTTTCTTCTCCTTTTCTCTAGGCTTTCCTCTTTCATTTCCCATTAAATCCTTTTTCTGTGTCCCGCTCCCTCCCCCGTTTGCATGTTGTGCAGCTTTTACAGCGTACAAGCCTACATGTTTTTGTAATCGCAATTTCTTGGGGGGAGGGCTGTGTGGTTTACTTACTTTCTGACTAATGTCGATTACCTTTTGGATCAAATGTTGACACAGCTTGTGCTTCCAGGTAACACATACAATACCTCATGGAAATGAAGGATTTATATCCTATAAGAGCACCAAAGTGTGAGTTGATTTGAATACTTTCAAACTATGGTTGCTTAAAATGAAATGATTTTTCATAAACTTCACAAGTTATTATGAAGGAATATTGATAGAGGAAGAAAGTATTTTAAAAGGTTTTCTGCAGTATCATATATTCATCTGCTTTTCACAACTGAATGACTTTGAACTGCTGAGAGTAAATACAGCATGAGAAATAGTGCTCTCTCTATAAGTGCTGCGATATGTGTATTTTTATACCAAGTGCACTGTTATCAAAACACATCTTGTCAATTGCTGAAAACAATTTTCTCCATGTTTGAGTAACGTTTTGTATTCATTTATTTATCTAAGATGAGGAATAGCAGGAACACGAAAGGCTTTCCTGGGAATGCATCCAAGGAGCGCTGGTGGAGGCTCTCTAGTTAATCACTTTGTCAAAAGGAGTACTTTTTCCAGTGTGCAACATTATTCACTTAACTTTTCATTAGGCCTTTTCATGTAAGTACTACCAAAGCAAGCAGCTGTGATACGGAAACCTTCATTTACGCCAGATCACTTGAACCTCCTGACTTTTTGTCTGTGCATCAACAAATACAGAATATGAATGAATACAGAGCTTGTGCATTGCTAACCTGCAACAGGCTAAGCTCCCCCCAATCCCAGTACTTACTGCAGTCTTACTCAGAGTTTGCTCTTTGTTCCTATATTTGAAGTGAGTGTTGCTCAGAAAGCATGTGAAGTCCCCAAGCATATGTGTCTACTTCCACCATTAAAGTGGATTCAGGTGCTTGGCATGGCTGTCTCCAGGCAGATTTTCCTTAAATAATTGATAGCTGCACTCACAGTGCCCATGGTTCTCTGCCTTGCTGTACTCACGTTGTGCTTATAGGGCTTTACAGAACACGTGGTAAGGATCTCAATTTCTTGTGGATGTGACCTATTTGCATGTTTTCAGGTGAAAAATTATGCCAGATGAACTTTCTTACACCTACCATGATATGATGAGAAATGTATATTTTTACAACCACAGCTGTTCTGAAATGTTGTAAAACTTCTAGTGTTGTGAGGCCCTAGGCTCTGATTGCCAGAGGATACTGAATGAAGAAAGAAGAGAGCCATCTTAGAGATGAACCTGAGTGGAGTTACATTAAAATCTTATTGGCAAAAGGAAATACATCAAATGAGCTGAACCAGAGACTTACCATTAGTTTAGTTAATATCTTGTTACTGTAGTCAAAGATATCTGGTTAAGGACAGGTAAGGAATGAGTAGCAATTTGTTTTCTGGATTCTTTTTTATGCTTTATAAACAGATACAAAATTTATTGTTTGCTTTGGGCACAGACTCATGAAGCTTGTGAGATGAGGCTTAGAGCAGATTTGCAGACATGGTATGGGCAAACACAGCAGAACCTTGCACTGGCTGGACTGGGGTCAGTTTTAAACAAGGCCTTGATGATATAATTCTGTGCATTTAATAATGGCTGTTTGGTGGCTCTTGCAATGGAATGGCTAGTTTCTTGATAAAGTTCATTTTGTTTGAAAACTAAAGTACTTAATGACTTGCTGATGGAATTAACCCTTTTGATTATAGCTGTGCCACATCCTGTGTTGTGCTTTTCAGGTGTAATTGCTGTAGAGGAACTGCAAGTGATGTTTTAAATCACACTGATTTCTGGGATTTGCAGTCTCGGTCTCAGCCTGTACCCGCTGTTCATCTGGCTCAGTGTCACCTCCTTAACCACAGGCAGCACTTGTTGCATAATACAAAGGAACTTGGTTTCTTTTTTCCACCTTTGCTGCCTCAGTCCTCACAATGAATTGAAGAACTGCATTTTTGTTTGACCCCACAGTTAAGGACAACTTTAATGACAGGGTTGGTTTCGTAGACAGGCTGCTGAATTTTATATTTGTCTGGCACTACAACATAGATGTTGTGTGCCGATGGTGTTTACATTAGGAAAAAAGAGTTCCTTTATGTACTATGAAAGCAACAGATTCAGTACAGTAGCTTCTTGTGCATTTTCTGTTTTGTTCGTTGACTGTTATTAATTCCACATCATTTATTCCTTTAAAAGCTGACTTAGAATTTTCAGTTGTGTAATTCTCAGTGTGCTAAAGGCTGCATTTGAGGTATGTGCATTCAAAAATGGTTCAGTAGGTATAGTTTACTTCCACTGGTTATTATTTCAGCCTGTTTGGAACAAGGAGAAAAAAAGGTTTTATTGTTGTTTCAGATTTGCTCTGTTCTGGGAAATTTAAGTACACACTTTGGAAGGGTGAAGACCTGGAGCTCCCAGGACAAAATTTTTCTAGTCCTGGAGGCCAGACAGCTAGAAAGCCCATTCTCCAGTCTTTACATTTTATATCCTGGAGTAAGTGAGGTCATAATTGCCTTGTTGCTTTATTTTGCATGAGTAACAAAGTATGGTCACCTTTTAGAATGGTGATTGTGTGCATGGACCAGCATGGATGAATTTCCTTGTTCTGGAATGACAGCCTGCTACAGCAGGCACCACCATGAACGGGATGAGGAGGGACTTTGTTGGGGCAGCACAGTTTTGTGGCTCAGGAAACCCTAATCAAGAACAAAGGTGTGCATTATAGCAGATATTTTCATACCATTAAATGCAATGTTTGGGTTTTGTTTGGTTTAGTATTTTTATTCAGAAGGTATGAGAGGCTGCTCCTATCTAAGAAGTACAATATTGACATCCATCAAATGGGAAATAAGCTGGTTTGTGTCTGCTTTGGAGCTTTACCTCTGCCTCGTGCATCCTTTTGGTGACTTAGGTGCCTCTGCTGCCTGGAAAAGCTGCAAAGCATTTGGGCTTCAGTGCTTTCCTGCCAGGAGGGTGGTATCTAAAGGGATGGCTTCCACATGGAGAGCAGTTGCACATCTTGAAATGTATTCCTCAATTAATAAAAAGAGCCTTATAGGCTGGGTACAAGCCCATTTTAGTCATTGCTTGTCACAGGGCTTTGAAAGTGTTATTAAAAAACACGTGTGTGTCTGGCACGAGCTCTGTGTGGGGAAAGACACATGGGGTGGTTGTAGAGCAGTGTGACAAACGGATGGACAGGGTGATGAATTGAGAAGGATAGGCCAGCGCAAAGCTTGGCATTTGGGATAAATGGTAGGGAAAAGAAGTTTTGACATGGGACAAGTTTTATGTGGTAGCAGAAGAGCATCTGGCAGGTGGATTTGGATAGGGAAGGGACACAATCAAATGCTGAGCAAGGAGAGCAGCTTGTTCTTGTTAGATCTCGTGTTTTTGTGGGACTGCAAGAAAGGCAGCTTGGAAAGCTGGGAAAAGCAGTGACATATTAGCCAGGACTGAGTAAGGGTATGAAGGAGAGATTAGGGCTGTAAACAACCACCCCCAGAAGCTTTACAGAAGTGCAGCCAATAAATAGAGTTTGTAGGTAGAGGCCCTGGGTTTTGTATTCCAGGTGAGCAATCTCCTAGTGGATCTACAGAATCCCTGAGGGTGCAGGGCTAAGGAGGAGGAAATGAAGACATGTCAAATATGAAGAATCACAGCTTGGTGTTTGGCTGCATTGTTGTGTGAGTCCGTCCATCACTGTAAGAAACCTCTGTGACAGGCACGGATTTGTCATGAGTAGAGCCTGTTGTGTGAAATCAACCTTCTCTGCTGCTCTGCCTGAGAGAAAGAGAGCACCTCTGACATATAGCCCCATTTCTAATTACAAATATTCTATAACCCACAGCCCTCCTGGAACTTGGGAGGATTTATTACAACAATGTATTCTTAACAGTGTATGGCAAGACCAAATTGGAATAATGCTTTTAAACTTTAAACTTTCTGCATCTGATCTGATATTACAGCTAATCCATCAGAAATTGATCCTGGAGTCTCAAAATCGCTGTTGCTAGTGTAAATGGATATAATGAATGCTAGTGCTGTCTTGTCAAATAGGAAGTAATACCACAAGTCCTCATAGTGGCAAAGACAGATTGATAGCTTATGAAAAGATATCCCCCGCAACATCTGATGGGCACCAATCTTCATCTCTGGATATCAGTGCTGCAGTCTCCCATGTAAAAAAAAAAGGTAAATGTTGTTAAAGAAGTATAATGGAATCATTAAAATAGAACCAGAGCTGATCCCACTTGAGACAGGACCAATTGTCCCTAAATCTCTGCACAGGCACTGAAACTGAGGGCCTGCAAGTGTTCTTGTTCCCTGTGTTTTTGCAGTAATAAATGGCATTCCCATGCCTGTGCTCTGGGGAGTATTTTCTTCATAACAAAATTACTCCTATCTTTTCTTACTTTGTTTTTCCTAAGCAAAGCAAGAAATACCATAGGGAAAAATTTGCAACAGCTCAGTAGAACATTTCTGCTCTTACAAACAGGTAGAGAGAAAATTTCTTTCATAAAGAACCAAACTCGGGGATATGCTGTGTTTAAAGAGTGAAAATAAATACAAGATGTTATTGACTAGCCAGTCTACAGGCTCGGTGATCAACAAAAGAAGAGCTTTAAAGCCTGCAGGTAATGTAGATATGTTTGAGTCGCACTAGGTTTATTTCTTAAGAGAGAATATTGAAGGTTTTAGCCCTGATTATGGACACAGCAATAGGAGAGTATGGGATTTGTGATGAATTTTTTTCCCAGTGCTGTTGGGTGACACATTCTATTAAATATTAGTGAAGTGGCTTCTCTCAGCTCAGCTGTTGGAGCTCATCTCTCCTCTGCAGGCATTTTGCTATGTTTTTATCACTGTATTTCCTCAGAAATGCAGTATTTCTGCTGGCCTCCCATTTCACATAGAAACACCCAGAAAAAGAGAAGTTTGGGTTATATGTCAGGAAAATTTTTGGTGGAACAATTAGCTTTTGGGAGAAAACTGAAGCTGGTTAAGCAAAGTGAACACTGTGAGCCATTTCGGACCTAGTTAAACATCACTGAAAATTATGCAGGAAAAGAGTAATTCTACAAAATGAAGTGTAAAATTGGATAATCCAAGTGATCATTTTTTATGGGGTCCTTACTGTCTAGTATTTGCAGAGACAGGTGATGGTCTTGCTATAATCCCATGGAAAAAGAGAATTGAGACTACCAGCATTTGCAGAATCTCGATGAGTAATAACTGAAATTTTTAAGCTGGTATTTCACTATTCAGCATTGTACTTGCAATGGAGAAAAAATGTTTTTATTTCCTAAAGCTTATACAGAAAGAGTGATAAAGAAAGTAAGTTAAACCCAAGGCAAATGTGCAAATGATTTTAGTACTTTCTTTAGTCTGAATTTTTTTGTCGCAGTTTTCAAAAAGTGTTTTAGAAAAGAAGTAATTGTTATAATATTCTGGTCATTAATTATCTGGGAGTTTTGTGTTCAAATATTTATTTTAACATGACAGTAATGGTTATTTGACAATATTTTCATACTTTAAGATATCTGAAGACTACACCTCTTTTTCACGACCTCGTATGTTTTTCTTTTCCAAATTTAAAGGAACATAACATGATATTTGCTTCATTTAACCTCTTAGCTGGCAAACAGATAAGGATGAAATGGATGATAGGAGGATTAGCTTTCAAATTGCAGAGCACTAATTTAGAAACAATGTAGAACAACCTCGTACAAGCTGATGTTTGACTTTTTCCATGCCTAGATGATAATTCTCCGGCTGTTAAAGACAGGAGAGCTATCTAGCAGTTATGGATGTCATCAGCTTTTGTCCAACATCTATCAAGGACTGTAGCCAATTGGAAAGGAACAGAATGTTTTAAATTAGCCAAGAGTAATAGAAAGTTTGGGATTAAGCTCTGTTACATAGGAGGACAAATTCTGCCACCTGCTATGGCTTTACACACTCTGTTTTTGAAATACAGGTTTCTCTTCTCGCTAATTGGAAGTCCGGTAATATTTTTAAATAAAAGTAGCAGCCAGTAATATGAATTGAAGTGGTTATGCTGGGAAATACAGTTGAAGGAGAAGTTGCTATGTAGCCATGAGGTGGGGGAGAAAAGGCAGAACAGTTGACAGTAGCATACAGAAAATTTGGTTACTAAACTTTTATTGTGTAGAAGTGAAACAAGGCCTCCATGGCCTGTTTTGCTCCGGAGGATAATCAGTGTGTGAGTGGTTGGTGATATTCCATGGTGGATGGCACCAGTGTGCTCTGTAAAGCCTAAACCTAAGCCTAAGTAACATTTGTTTACCTTAAAAAGGCATTAGAAACTCCAGGCCTAAATGAAGTTTCAGCAGTTTTTGTTCCAAGAAATGCCAGTTACTTTGCCTTTCACACCTGATTTTCTTTCTGAGTGCGAGTCTATTCCAGCCAGTACTCACATGAAAGCAGAGTTGTGACTGCAGGTTCAGGGCTCTAGCAGGAGGCAATTTTTATTAATTTAGGGTTGTGTTTTGTGTTTTTAAGATAACAAGGTCTCGAAGAATTGCAAGACTCTCAGCTCCCATCCTGACAGGTAGACCATGAAGAAATAATCTCTGAAATATTTTAAACTCTTCTGGATAATTAAGTATAGTGACAAAGATTTTTCCAAATGAACTCTCAATGTGAGGTATTTGACTGCATTGTTCTTCTACAGAGTCTGCCAGTGTATTTCTTGCACTCTTTATCTCACATTCTTCTAAGCACATGCTGTTACCTTTCTCTGTGCTGCTTCATATTCCCATTATTGCTTCTTCACTCAGTCAGGCCATTCAAACATACACATTGCACCTGCTTGGATATCTTTAAAACTACCTCTACAAATCCCTAAATCCGTTACAGATGCAAACGAGAGCCTCGCAGTGAGACAGTCTGTCTTTTGGACACCAGGTTGTCATCAGAAATCTCACCATCACTTCTTCACCTGCTCATGTGGTACCCAGCTGTGCCTTGCTGGCCCTGCTTTTGCCTGGAGTGTGAGATTTGCTGTTCAGAGGGCGAGATTGCCATTTCTGAAAGACTCCTTTTCAATCTCTCATTGTCCTCTCTATGATCTTCCAGAGAACATACAGAATTAGGTTTTTGATGGGAGAGAGGGGAATGCTGTAGTTCTTCTTCCATGTGCTTTAAAATATTAGTGCATATTGTAAAGAAAATATAGCTGCTTAAGGAAGCAGAGTGGTTAGAGTGAAAACTTCCAATAACTCTGGAAGCCAGGATCTTTACATGTTTTGCATTACAGTTCACTGTGTTAACACTTGGCCACAGTGCTGCGCAGCTCCTAATGCATCAGAATTATGGAAACATCTGGGATAAATAGCTTCATGCCTATCCACTGAGAAAATTCACCAAGGATTCAATAGTTTTAAAGATATTTCATTTTCTGTCTAGGATACTAGGCTGCATTATGCTTATATACCAATTTATGAAACACACAGGAACATTTTGTTTCTTTTTTTCTTTTTCTTTTAGTCTTTTAAGTGCCTACAGGGCACATCTGTGCTTTTTTATTAAGAGCTACGTTATGGCTGGGCCTTGCATGGCTGCAGTGTGGGAGAGGGAGCAGAGAAGTTCCTTTTCCTTTTGCACAGCCCATCCTGAGACTGCCAAAAATTACAAACCTCTCCAGAGCCAGGAGGAATCCTTTGAAAGGAAGATGTTTCTGCTGCATCTCTGTGCTGCTGGCCAGGAGAGCTGGCTGACCGTGTGGGGAAGTACCAGATTACTCTGTTGCAGCACAGCCAAAGTGCTCTGGTGGGAAGCCCCTTCACTGCAGGCATTGCTCCCCACACGCTGTCTGTCCCTGGCACACCCTTCTGCTGGGACTGCAGGAGCAGCATATCCACTGGCAGCCTCTGATCTTGCCCAAGTGCTGTTCTGAGGACACCCAGCTCTGCTTTGTTGTGTTTGTGTTGTGCTGCTACAGAAAGGATGGTCTGTAGCAAGCACTGAAATCTGCCTTGAGGTCTCTTGTAGGGCACACAGAGCTCCTGCTGACTGTGAGGTCTGTACTGTTGATCCCACTTAGTGTAAGTTGATCCCACTTAGTGTCATAAGGAGATTTTAGGCTGCAAAACTTCCCTGCCTCCCTGAAAAGCGTGCATGCTGTATGTTGCTCTGCTGCATAACCCTTATAGAAACCTAATAGCAAGGTGTTGTTACAGGTGTGACTTTGGCCTGTGACTTGCAGCATCTAAATGTCTTGAATTTCAGTCAAACAGATGATCAGTGTGGGGCTCACTCTGACACCATGCAAAATAACTGCCATTAAACTTTTATTATTGGGGAAACCCTATGTTCTTGTTCGTAAAGAGGTGAGGGTTTGCTGCACAGCATTCCTTTTTTTCCCTGGAAGCATTCACGTGCTGGATACATCTTTTAATTGCTTCCTCCTGGAAGCTCAGGAAGCTTCTTTCTTTCCTGGAAAAAAGCTCAGCCTTCATCTGGTGTTCAGGTTGGACTTCAAATGGGGCAAGGAACTGAAGAAGGGACATTTTGTGTGTAAGGGACTGGACTATGCTATGGCCCTACCTTCCAAGGTGACAAGTTTGCTTAACTTAACTGCTTTTTCAGGACTGAGTCCCCGTCATTTAAGGTGTGAGGACACAGAGTTAGTGTGCTATGGAGGTGACATCTTTCTGTGTGGAGAAAATGTTATCATCCTTTCTGTAAGTGTTAGATAAAGCAAATTCAGCCACGCTTGTGTAGCGTGAAGAATACATAAACGTTTTTTTTTCAAGTCAGATCCTTCAATTTTACTCACATGTGAGAGCAGTAAATTAAACTGCTTCTCATGGTGTGAATTTCTAACTCTGATACAAATTTTTTCTTTTGTCTCCTTAATTAATTTGGATATCTTTTTCATCTTTGGTGAAGGGGATGATTTTCCCCGACTGTAATATTTGAAGCTGACATGATAAACTCTAGCTCTAATGGAAAACCACTTAAAAAGCAGACCTGGGAGCAGCAATACCAGCTTGTCACCCAACACTACGCTCCTTGAGCAGGTATGTGAACTTTAGTATCCCTTCTCCCAAAGGTACACGTTTTGTGGGGTATAAATAAGGACCTTTCTATGCTGTGCTGACTTTCTCTTTACCAGGCCAAGGAAATGTAAATATAGATCAGGAAATGTTCAAGGCAGCCCATGGTGTGGGGAGTTAATCTATTTTATATGCATATAAAAAGCTTTTATAGGGCTGATCATCAACACAAGCTCTTGTCTGATGTGCACTGTAAATAAAGTTGTGTCCCAGGCTGCTATAAATCTCAGCAGCCTGGACTGCTCTGAGCATTGAGAGCAGAATGCTGATGTGTAGAACTTCAGGCCATTGTGAATTTCCCAGGTTTAAACCGAGCCCTAAACACGAAGCTCTCTGCGATGAGGCCTCTGTGAGCGTGAGCTTCCCTGGGTGCGCTGGGATTTTCTGGGATGAGAACAAAGTGCCTCTGTGTGAGGGCTCAGCGTTCTTGGTGACTAACCTGGAGGTGGAGACTGAGCCCCAGCAGGAACTTGTTCCTCTGCTCTGGGTTCCAGCTGCTGGGCACAGTTTGTTGACTTTACCCTCTGCAAACCTTGTAATGTGTATACTTAAAGGAAAAAAAGTCTACAAACTTTAGAAGATGAAAGACACCACTTCATATCTTCCACCTCTGAGTATAGGAGCAAAGAGCCAACATGCAGCTATGATTATATTTAATGCATTGTTGCCAAGTATTCTGAAAATATATTGAGGAGTGCTCTGTGATTTTTGTATTCACTGGAATATAGATTTGCAAAGCTGAACAGAGCTTCATTTCCTTCCTGTGATTGGTGTTTGCAATGACTTAGAATCTCTTAAATTATTTTTGCCGAAGTGAAGGACACCTCCCAATTCAAAAAGAAATAATGATGGTAAGTATCTACTGGAGAGGTAGTGTTTTGTTTAAGGCTCTTCTTTGTTTGTTTTTTTTTGTTTGTTTTCTTTTTTGTTTGTTTTTGGGTTATTTTTAAATCTGATTTGAAAAATAAACAACAAAAATCACTTGCCTGGAGTAAATGCCAGGGAAGAGACATAGCACAGCGTGTTTCTTTGCGTTAAATACCAGGTAAGTGATGCAGCTGGACTTATTCAGTTGGCATTACAGAAGTTTTCAAGTCCACAAATGTACTGGTGGCTGGTGTGTATTCTGACATTCAGGAACACCCATGTGTCAGTGAGAATGAATTTCAGCTCATTCCTGCTTTGTTGTAGATGCACTTTTCTCAGCTGTTCACAGTACTGAAAGTGCCAAGTATCGCATTCACAGTGGTTAAGGAAATCATTCATGAAATGAAAACGTATTTACCGGGACATTTATTGACTGTGTGTCCAAGGGGATCCCATCAGCAGCACAAGAGGGAAATGCCATCCAGAAAAATCACAGAATGATGTCATGCAACTCTCACTTGTTCTGAGAGTGAGAACAAGTGAGACCCATGATCTCCATCAGTTTTCTCAGGTATTTTCAGGTGGAGAGGGATAAATTGGCGCAAGCTGTTGTATGGAACAGTTCTTTTTTTTTATTTAGAAATATTTATTCAAACTTGTAGTTTTTTTCTGTTTGTGCTGGTTTGAGATAGATTGGCATTTTGTTGGGCAGGAAAATAGCTACCCTTGGAAGTGAGGTTTGCCTGTGAATTTTCCATGAGCCCAGTGTAATACTAATTGTGGCCAGTTTTAAAGACAGACAGGGAAATGAGCTAATTAAAAGTGAAATGCGTCTCAGTAGGATATACGTTTGGCACAGGACTGCCCAGGAATTTCTCTCTTTTCCTTATGGCCTTGAACAGGTACAGACAGCTGCAGCCGTGGCCTGGCTTCCCCCCCACAGCCACAGAGGCCTACGGGAGGGGGAGGCTGGGCCGGGCCGGGCCAGGCTGGGAGCCGCTCCCGAGGGAGCTGTCCCGGCAGGTGGTGGGGAGGATGGAAAAGAAGAGCGATGCCCCGGCCTGGTTT